>CM056052.1:80794652-81335229 GCA_029574335.1 Rana kukunoris | reverse complement strand
GGGCACTCTGATGGTGTGAAGGGGCTCTCTGGTGGGGCACTCACATCTATGGAAAAGATGGGGGCACTTCTGGAAATATTTATCGGGACAATTGATGTAAAGGGCACTGTGATGGGTGGGGGGACCCCTGATGTAAAGGGCCACTCTGATGGGAAATAGGATGCAATGGGGCACTCTATGAGCACATAAGATGGGAAAGGGGCACTCTGATGGGGGCAAACTAATGTAAGAATGTCGAAACTGAAACTTGACAAAAAATTTTGTTGAAATGCTATGGAAAGTATACATTTCTCAGTTTTTGATAGACATACAGTGACTACAAATGTTCTAGTCATAGCACAAACTAGAGTTTCGGACCTTGGCTAAAAGAGAATTTTAGTGACATAGAATTTAATTAAATACCCCTAGTTTTAGAGATTATGATATCTTTGGGTATATCTAAAACCTCTAAAGTTGAGGGAACTAAGATGGGTTGATGGCAGACCATCCCCCTTACCTGTTTGTATATATGCATGCTGAGAGTAGGCTAGAGGCCCCCCGAAATTTAGCAATGAGGCCCCTAGCATGTCAAGTATTCAAAAAGGAATGGGGTCTGCCATCACATTGTCTTGGATTCCTAACTTTAAAGATGCCAGGGCCCCACCTGGACATCATATTCCATCAGAATCTCCAAACCGCTGTACTGCACATGTAAATATTCTGTTGCTCCATAGAGGTGAATGGAGTGTCCGATCCGATCAGGTACGACTGAAAAAAACGGACAGGCGCACCTGATCAGGCAGCATGTGTAAAAGGAGCCTAAAACTACATTTTGTTATGTGCAGACACATGAACATGGTTACAATGTAACACAAATAAAAGGTCTAAAAATAACCCATTATAGCATGTAATATAGCAATATACTGTACATAAAGTTATAGTTATGTAAGTGACATAGGGAATAACAAAAGTTGCTTATATTTACATACAAATTGTACAAAAATATGGTGTAAAACTATAGTATATAACTATATAAAAAAAATAACTTAAAATATCAAAACCTGAGAGAATGGATGTTTAAGCAGCACAGTAGCAGCACTAACTAATCAGCCAGTTTTCACATCCTTATGCTTTTTATAGTGGGGGAGGTGGGGTTTGATTAATTAAAAAAACTTTTGCAATAAAAAAGCAGCACACATAGTAATTTTAACAGCACTAACGCGGCACTAACCAACCAACCCAGTGACCTTTACTGACCTTTAATAAATAGTAAATAGCTGAAAAACAAAAAGCAGTAGAACTGATACTTAAACAGCACAAACCAGCACAAAGGAGGCACCAACCAGCCTGGTTTCATGTCTTGTGTCTCTTGTAGGGCTGCTGGGTGACCTTTATTAAATCAACAATAAATGAAAAACAAAAGGAGCTAGAATGGAGAGTAAATGGCACAAACCAACACAAACGTGGCACTAACCAACCAGCCCCTTTTCATTTTGTTTGGCTGTTGTAGGGGTTGTCAGCAAAGGCTTGCCCATAGCACAAATGATGTCTCCCTGTGCATACATACATATGCGCATGCGCAGACTGGCAACTGGCCGGCAGATGAGCGTGAGCCTGTCATCAATGCTGGCGCCAGACAGACTATTTAAACAGGCTGCAGTTTGGTGTGTGCAGCTTCTGTGTGTTCGCTCCTGATTGCTGTGTTTGACTTCTGATCCTAACCCAGCTTGCTCCTGACCTCCGTTGGATTCTGCTTTCTGTTCTTGCCTGATCTAACTCCCATTGCTGATTTGGCTTGTGACCCCAACTATCCTGTTGTCTGCCGTCTATGCCTGATCTGCCCGACCATTATGGACCCGACTCATCTGACCCTGCATCCTGCTACAGCTCTTCAGTCCAGCAAGCTTTCACCTGTCTCCTGCTTCCAGCTGCTTACCCACAGTCTGCGCCAGCCAAGCCTCTCAGTGCCAGCTTATATGCCATCAGCCGGTTCTGTTGTCACATCCACCAGCTGACTGGTGCCACCATGCAGTCTATTGGACTGATCACAGGCACTCATACTTTGCTGTGCTTCAATTGCTGCTTTCTAACCAGGAGATCACTAACCAGGTATGGGGACAGGAGGGCAGGGTGATGTCATTGTCTGGGAAAAAACAAATTGCTATTATCTTAAAAATAAAAGCAGCACAAATGTGTATTTTTATGACACAAAAAAGCACAAAAAAAGTAGCACTAACAAATAGTATGTTTGTTTTTAAGATTTAATAACATGGGGGGCAAAGTGAGTGGGTTATTATCAAATAAAAACAAGCTGCTATATATTAAAAACCATAACGGCACAAATAAAAATATTAGCAGCACAAACATAGCACTAAAGAAACATTTGAGTTTTTATTTGTGCTGATTGTAAGGGGGGGGGGGGGGGGGGGTGGGAGTGGGTGGATTTGAAAAAAACAAAAAAAAATGTTATAAACTCAAAAACCATAACAGCACAAATATTTTTTAGCAGCACAAAACAGCACAAACGTAGCACTAACCAACGAGACCAGTTGTGTGTCATTTGGGCATTGTAGGGGGGGCTGTGTGACCTTTGGTGACCTTTGATAAATCATTAACACAAAAACAATAAAAGATAGAATGGAAATTTAAACAGTACAAAACAGCACAAACATAGCACTAAAGAAACACACTTGAGTTTTTATTTGTGCTGATTGTAAGGTGGGCAAAGTGAGTGGGGTTTGAAAAAAAAAATAAACTGTTATGACTTTAAAAGCATAACAGCACAAATAAAAATATTAGCAGCACAAACCAGCACAAACGTTAGCACTAACCAACAAGACCAGTTTTGTGTCATTTGGGGTGTTGTAGGGGGGCTAGATGATGTCATAGTCTGTAAAAAAAAACATTGCTAATATCTTCAAAATAAAAGCAGCACAAAACGTAATTTTTTGCGGCACAAAACAGCACAAACGTAGCACTAAAGAAAGACACTTGAGTTTTTATTTGTGCTGATTGTAGGGGGGCCAGCTTCGCTGAGCTCTTTAATAAATCATTAATAACGCAAAAACGATAAAAGATAGAACGGAAATATTAGCAGCACAAAACAGCACAAACGTAGCACTAACCAATGAGACCAGTTTCGTGTCATTTGGGCTGATTGTAGGGGGGCTGTGTGACCTTTGGTGACCTTTAATAAATCATTAATAACGCAAAAACGATAAAAGATAGAACGGAAATATTAGCAGCACAAAACAGCACAAACGTAGCACTAACCAATGAGACCAGTTTCGTGTCATTTGGGCTTGTAGGGGGGCTGTGTGACCTTTGGTGACCTTTAATAAATCATTAATAACGCCAAAAACGATAAAAGATAGAATGGAAATATTAGCAGCACAAAACAGCACAAACGTAGCACTAACCAATGAGACCAGTTTCGTGTCATTTGGCTTGTAGGGGGGCTGTGTGACCTTTGGTGACCTTTAATAAATCATTAATAACGCAAAAACAATAAAAGATAGAAAGGAAATGTAAACAGCACAAAACAGCACAAACATAGCACTAAAGAAACACACTTGAGTTTTTATTTGTGCTGATTGTAAGGTGGGCAAAGTGAATGGGGTTTGAAAAAAATAAATAAACTGTTATAACTTTAAAACCATAACAGCACAAATAAAAATATTAGCAGCACAAACCAGCACAAACGTAGCACTAACCAATGAGACCAGTTTCGTGTCATTTGGGCTTGTAGGGGGGCTGTGTGACCTTTGGTGACCTTTAATAAATCATTAATAACGCAAAAACGATAAAAGATAGAACGGAAATATTAGCAGCACAAAACAGCACAAACGTAGCACTAACCAACCAGACCAGTTTCGTGTCATTTGGGCTTGTAGGGGGGCTGTGTGACCTTTGGTGACCTTTAATAAATCATTAATAAGGCAAAAACGATAAAAGATAGAACGGAAATATTAGCAGCACAAAACAGCACAAACGTAGCACTAACCAACCAGACCAGTTTTGTGTCATTTGGGCTTGTAGGGGGGCTGTGTGACCTTTGGTGACCTTTAATAAATCATTAATAACGCAAAAAACGATAAAAGATAGAACGGAAATATTAGCAGCACAAAACAGCACAAACGTAGCACTAACTAATGAGACCAGTTTTGTGTCATTTGGGCTTGTAGGGGGGCTAGATGATGTCATAGTCTGGGAAAAAACAATTGCTAATATCTTCAAAATAAAAGCAGCACAAACGTAATTTTTTGCGCACAAAACAGCACAAACGTAGCACTAAAGAAACACACTTGAGTTTTTATTTGTGCTGATTGTAGGGGGGCCAGCTTTGCTGAGCTCCCAATTTTTCAGTTTTTTATTTGTTAAAAAAGTTTGAAAATATCCGATAAATTTCGTTCCACTTCATGATTGTGTCCCACTTGTTGTTGATTCTTCACAAAAAATTACAGTTTTATATTTTCATGTTTGAAGCCTGAAATGTGGCAAAAGGTCGCAAAGTTCAAGGGGGGCCGAATACTTTCCCAAGGCACTGTAGCACAGTCATGTTTTTATTTTTTTAAATGCTATAGCCTCAGCTTTTACATTTTTAAAACAATGCAACTTAACACCCACTTTTAATTCATTTAACGAATGCAGCCTCCAGCTTCTTCTGTGTCCAGTGCAGGTAGCCCCTGTGTTTTTTTGATGTGAGCATGCCCAGGTGGCTCTGCCTGGGCTCTATAGCAGAGGTTGCCAACCAGTGGTCCATGGACCACTGATAGTCCACGAGAATGTTACATTTTCACTGGGGTTCTGCTGCAAATCATACAAATTATACTGTCAGCATGCATTGATACCAGATGCCTCCTCTGTAGTTCCAGCTACTTGGACCTCAGAGGGAGGCGCTGAGAGTAGTGCAGATAGTGGGAGGTGAAGAAGGAGAGGACTTCCAATGGCAGCACTGATCACAGACTGTGGGAGGGAGCACGGAGCTCAAGCACATGGCTGGATAAGGAGGTGAGAGAGACAATAATGAGTCTGTGTAAGGCAGCAGTGTGATGCAGAGTGCAGGGGGGGGGGGGTGGTAGAGAGCCGGAACATTGTGTGTAAAAGGCAGCAGTGTAATTCAGGGGGAGGGTGGCAGAAATCCAGAGCATTGTGTGTAATAGGGATTTAAAATTCCTGTTAGTGGTCCATGGGTTTTAAAATTGTGAGTTTAATGGTCTGTGAGGTCCGAAAGGATGGCGACCACCCTGTAAGCCAAGGAGTCATCCTTTCAACAGAAAGTGCGGCCGCTGATCAAGGGTCTTATTCTTTTTCAAGAACAGGGCTGTTGTTTTACTGAAGGTGGACGCAGGTTATGTCAATTGGCCAGTTAAGATGTGCGTGAAGCTTTGCAGAGTTAATGTTTAATTATTTTTCTTTGGAAGAGTCATTTTAAGCAAAAATATAAGCATCTCTATAGCTTTTCTAAATTTCTAATTTTTCATTATAGGTGATCATTCAAAGCTAGATGCATGCTAGGAAATCTATACAGTACCATTAGGGCTCTCAGAATGAAACTGAGCATGCTTGATGTCTTGATGTTTATGCTCTAATGCAGTGGTCATCAACCCTGTTCTCAGGGCCCACTAACAGGCCAGGTTTTATGTATTACCTTGGGGAGACTAGAATACTTCAACCACTGAGCAGCAAATTATATCACCTGTCATGTACAGTATGTCAGTTATCTTGCAAACCTGGCCTGTTAAGGCCCTTTCACACACGGGGCGATCAATTAAGATCCGCCTCCGTGTGACCGCGAGCTCAGCGCTGAGCCGTCGGATAACAGGGCGGTCTCCGCACACTGTGCAGGGACTGCCCTGTTTTTTCTCCGCTCTCCCCTATGGGGTAGCGGATGAACACGGACCGTGTGTCCGTGTTCATCCGCTCCGCTCTGCAGATGGAAGAAAAAATAGGGTTTTCTTTTGTCTGCAAAATCGGATGTTTGCGGAGGCGGACGATTACGGGTGTCAGCGGATGTTTATCACATAGGGACCAATGTATGTCCCTTTTTTATCTGCAAACGGATGGATGAAAAAGCAGACATACGGTCCGCACGTGTGGAAGGGGCCTTAGTGGGCCCTGAGGACAGGAGTTGATGACCACTGCTCTAATGTACAGTATATGTCAAAATATTTAAATTTGCATAGATGAAGATAACAGCACAGAGATGCATAAATAAATGTGACCATTTAATACAATTTTAAGTAGAACTACATCCAGGCTTTGGACATTCACATATTTATATTTTCTTAACAAGCAGTAGATAGGCCTTTAACAAACCCATAATGTCCTTTGTAGCAGTGCACACTGTGGCACAATTCATCCTGAAAATTAAAAATATTATTTTTATTTAAAATAAAATAAAATGTTATACTTACCTGCTCAGTAAGCCGTGTGCTCCACGGACGCTCTCAAGCTGGGCTGGTTGTGTCCATGGACACCCGCACAGCACTGGCAAATCATGCCCCCGTTTTCTCCTCACGCCCAATGGTGGGGCACTATTTCTTCACTAATACCAACAACGAGGCACTATTTCACCCACTGACACCAACGATGTAGCACTATTCCTCCCCCTAATGCCAAAGATGCAGTTTACTCCACTGACTCCAGGAGAATTTGTACTCCCAATAGCTGCAGTCCGGCCCCCCTAAAGTCTGAAGGACAGTAACCTGGACCTTTGTTTAGAAAGTTTGGAGAGCCCTCTCCTAGAACAAAAAAAACGATAGTATTGCAGCTTAGTGAGGCTGATTTACTAAAACTGGAAAGTGAAAAACCTAGTGTAGCTGTGCATGGTAGCCAATCGGCTTCTAACTTCAGCTTGTTCAGTTAAGCTTTGACAAAAAACCTGGAAGCTGATTGATTTCAAAGCAGAGTTGCGCCAAATTTTGCACTCTCCAGTGTTAGTAATTCAACCAGTGGTCCTTAGAGGTGGTGGCTATATTAGTTTTCTTTTTGCATATTTTTTTTTTATTTTATCCTGGTGATCCTGTTATAAACTTCCTGTCCTAGGGTGACAGCCATACTGAGCAATATTGTCACCTTAGGACACAGAGTGTGTTAGGACTCCATAACACTGTATTAGGACCACATAAATATGTTCATCCACAAAATTTCTGACTGGATGAACAGTTTTTTTTTTTTGTGCACTTGTCGAACAGATAAAATAAAAGGTTTTCAATGGTATATTTAACAGACTTAAAGGGAGCAAATAAGAGAAATATATTGTTAAAGTTTACTTACACTTTAATGCGTCCACTTCCACTTCCGCAAGCCTTTAATAATAAAACCTGGTAATGCTGATGATGTGTGCTCTACAAGTTAATGTGATGTTCCTATGGGCACCGATTCAGTCTTTTGTGTTAAACTATGATTTTACTGTGAATCAACCATATTAGGCCTATTTTATTAGTTAGCTGACACTCTTTTTATAAAAAGTTGAGCAGTGTTGCAATTGTGTGCAGAGTGCTATTGTATTTGAAATAAAATGACAGTATGACAATGGCAGGGGAAGTAACTTTACAGAATGTTGAAGACGGAACATTTTATATTTTGCCATTAACAAACTCTCAGTAGAAATCTTATGTCTGATGTAATGTAAATTCGGAAATTAATATATTTTTTTTTTCAAGAACAGTTTAATCGTTAAAAGCACCCCTTCCAATAAAATAGAAAATAAAATACATTAAAATGGTTCTTGCTGGCATTAAAAGTAGGCACGCAGTCACTAAATAAGGTAAAGTAGGCATGCAGTCACTAAATATGTTAAAGTAAGCAAGCAGTCACTAAAACACAAAAAAGGTAAAGTAAGCAGTCACTAAATATGGTAAAGTAGGCAAGCAGTCACTAAATATGGTAAAGTAGGCAAGCAGTCACTAAATAAGGTAAAGTAAACAAGCAGTCACTAAATATGGTAAAGTAGGCAAGCAGTCACTAAATAAGGTAAAGTAAACAAGCAGTCACTAAATATGGTAAAGTAGGCAGTCACTAAATATGGTAAAGTAAGCAAGCAGTCACTAAATAAGGTAAAGTAAGCAAGCAGTCACTAAATAAGGTAAAGTAAGCAAGCAGTCACTACTGTAAATATGGTAAAGTAAGCAAGCAGTCACTAAATAAGGTAAAGTAAGCAAGCAGTCACTACTGTAAATATGGTAAAGTAGGCAAGCAGTCACTAAATAAGGTAAAGTAAACAAGCAGTCACTAAATATGGTAAAGTAGGGCAGTCACTAAATATGGTAAAGTAAGCAAGCAGTCACTAAATAAGGTAAAGTAAGCAAGCAGTCACTAAATAAGGTAAAGTAAGCAAGCAGTCACTAAATAAGGTAAAGTAAGCAAGCAGTCACTACTGTAAATATGGTAAAGTAAGCAAGCAGTCACTAAATAAGGTAAAGTAAGCAAGCAGTCACTACTGTAAATATGGTAAAGTAAGCAAGCAGTCACTAAATGAGGTAAAGTAAGCAAGCAGTCACTAAATAAGGTAAAGTGGGCAAGCCGTCACTAAATAAGGTAAAGTAGCCATGCAGTCACTAAGGCTCCATGCACACTAGGAGCAGAAAAAAGTTTTTAGCTTGAAAAACGTGGCATAAAAGAGCAGAATGAAAGCATATTGTACAAAGTTTAGGCGAGTCTATGAGAGTTTAGGCGAGTCGATGAGAGTTTCGTTTATAGGCGTTTTTTGCACTACACTCCCCTCCACAAAAGTTTTTACTCCCACAACACACCTAAAAAAACGTTGGCACTTGAGGTTCAGAAGAGATAAAAGGAGTTTAGGAGAGACTGACGTTTTTACAGCTCCTAAACTCCTCCAGGAAACGCGATAGAGAAGGTTTTTTTTTCCTGCCTCTGAATGTCCCTGACAGAAAACGCCTGTAGCAGTCAATAATGTGCAAAGACACATAGAGCACAATAGAAGTGCTTCTAGAGGCAGGAGAAAAAAATGTCAAACGCCTGTAGAATCAAAGTTTTTTAAGTCCAGTGTGCATGGAGCCTAAAGCATATTGTACAAAGTTTAGACGAGTCTATGAGAGTTTAGGCGAGTCTATGAGAGTTTAGGCGAGTCTATGAGAGTTTAGTTTATAGGCGTTTTTTGCACTACACTCCCCTCTGCAAAAGTTTTTACTCCCACTAGATACCTAAAAAAACATTGGAACTTGACGTTCAGAAGAGATAAGAGGAGTTTAGGAGAGACTGACATTTTTTACAGCTCTCAGGCTCCATGCACACTGGACTTAAAAAACGTTGATTCTACAGGCATTTAACATTTTTTTCTCCTGCCTCTAGAAGCACTTCTATTGTGTTTTATGTGTCTTTGCACATTATTGACTGCTACAGGCGTTTTCTGTCAGGGACGTTCAGAGGCAGGAAAAAAAAAACCGCTTCTCTATCTATTTTGTTTCTTGTGTTGTAACCTAAAACAGCAGAAATTCAACTATACACACCCAGGTCTCCTCCTTGCTCTTTCAGTAGAGATGGTAGTAACTGGATTTCCCAAGCGAAGAAACAGCTAGAAAGTACACAACTAGTGGAGGGCTTTTTATTAGAAAGCCCAGTATGCTGTTCAAACAGTCTACCTGATAATTTGTAACTGTTATTTGTAAAATATTATAATGCAGGATGTATGTTATAGCGCCAACAGTTAAAGCCCATTCACACAGGGGCAGCACGACTCGGCAAAGCGAGTTAGACGGGTTCTATTGAACAGAGCGGGAGGCGACTTCTCAGGCGGCTTTTGCCCCTGACGGGTCGCCCATGTGTGAATGGGCTCTAAGCTTGACACTTTACAAAATAAAGGGGGACTGTACAGTTATACTACAATTCAAGACAAGAAGGTTAGGAGGGTTGTGTTTGTGAGCACTTACAGTCTAAAGGGATGGGCAATTCCTACCAATGGTAATAACTGCGGGGGGAATGAGTAATTTGAGAAGCTAAAATTCAGTTAGGCAGAATAGGATTCCCTGCACAGATGAGTTTTTAGGGATCCCCTAAAAGGGGACAGAGTAGAAAACCATACAGGTTTGAGTAGAGTATTCCAAAGGAGGGGAGAGGCTCTGCAGGAGTCCATGCAGATAATGAAAAACAACTATGAAATGATTTAACTGGTAAACTTTAGAAAAGCGTAAGGCCTTGTACACATGATAGGTTAAACAGAGGACAACGGTCTGATGGACCAATTTTATTGGTCTAAATCGATCGTGTGTGGGCCCCATAGGTTATTTAACCTTCGGTTAATAAAAAAAGCCAACTTGCTTTAAATTTAACCGATGGATTCCTAACCAATAGGTCAAAAACAATCGTTAGTAGGCACGACCATCAGATAAAAATCCACGCATGCTCAGAATCAAGTCGACGCATGCTTGGAAGCTTTGAACTTAATTTTTTTCAGCACGTCATTGTGTTTTACGTCACTGCGTTCTAACACGATCTTTTTTTAACTGATGGTGTGTAGGCACGACTGACCATCAGTCAGCTTTATCGGTTAACCTATGACAAATGTCCTTCAGACCGTTCTCAATGAACGATGGACTGATCGTGTGTACAAAGCTTTAAATAAAATTGACCAAAAACCACATCCTTTATAGCCCAAACATAAGCTATTTTTTTTTATTTAATACATTTTTATTAAATGTTTCATCATAGAAATTTACAGAAAGAAAAAAAAGAATAAAGACAAAACGTAGGTAAGTAACAGAGCCCATACGTGCACAAAAAAAAATACAATTAATGTCATGGTATGGTTGTTTAAAAAAAAGGAAGAGGAGAAATATGTGTATGATACTAGGTACCAAAAACCATCATTAAATATATAACATGGGGGCTCAAGGAAAATGAGAAAAAAAAGGGGGGGCTTCTTCCCATTCCCCCTCTCTCTCCCCCCCCCCCCCCCCCCCCACTTTACTTTTTACTTCTCAATTCCTTTTATGAATATATTTTTATTAAGGCATTTATCATTAAAAAAAAAAAAGAAAAAGAGCAGGCATAACATGTACAACTGAGCTCATAGATGCCTGAAAATGGACCTTGAGTAATTTTTTCAACTTTCCATCTATTAAATCTTCTGCCTTTGTTGTCTTAACTTTGGATAGTAAAACTTTTTTTTCTGCCAGTAAATACCTTATACAGCCCACTTCCTATTTCTTGTCTGGTCTTTATTTAGCCTAGGCTTATGACATCATGCACAGCTCCCGCTCTCATGAGAGTTTGTCTGTCCTCATGTTGTAAAGTGCTGCGTAAACTGTTGACGCTATATAAATCCTGTATAATAATAATAATAATAATAATAATGTGAGCAGGCTACATTCTCCAACGGAGACGCTACACCATGTGATCAGCCGTGTCCCGGCTGATCATGATGTAACCAAGAAGAGACGTTGATCGCCTTTTCCTTACTTCGCGCCTGATAGACGCGAGTAGAGGAGAGCCGATCAGCTGCTCTCCTGACAGGGGGGTCTGTGCTGATAGTTTATCAGCTCAGCCCTCTCTCGGATCACGCCCAGGACCACCAGGGAAGCCGCCCAGGACCACCAGGATGGCCACCCCACTGGACCACCAGGTTTCCCCCCTAGACCACCAGGGAATGCCAATCTGTGCCCAGGCAGCTGCCAATCTGTGCCCAGGCAGCTGCCAATGAGTGCCCACCCACAATGCTTACCACTGCCAGTGCCACCAGGGATGCCTATCAGCGCCATCTACCAGTGTCGCATATCAGTGCCCAGCAGTCCAGCCTATCAGTGCCACCCATAAGTACACAGCAGTGCAGCCTTTCAGTGCCCACCAGTGCCATCCATGATTGCCCATCAGTGCCACCTATCAGTGCATATCAGTGCCGCATATCAATGCCCAGCAGAGCCACCTATCAGTGCCACCCATAAATACCCATAAGTGCAGCCTTTCAGTGCCCATTAGTGTCGCCTATCAATGCCCACCAGTGCCACCCATGATTGCCCATCAGTGCTGCCTATCAATGCCCATCAGTGCTGCATATCAGTGCCACCCATAAGTGCCGCCTATCAGTGCCACCCATAAGTGCCGCCTATCAGTGCCACCTAATTGGTGCCACCTCATCGGTGTCTCCTTATCAGTGTCGCCTTATCAGTGCCCACCAGTGAAAGAGGAATCGTACTTATTTACAAAAAGTTATAAACAAAACAAGCGAAAAAAACATATTTTTATTTGTTTAGCAAAAAATATAAAAACCGCAGAGGTGATCAAATACCACCAAAAGAAAGCTCTATTTGTGGAAACAAAATGATAAACAATGTATTTGGGTACAGTGTAGCATGACCGCGCAATTGTCATTTAAACAGTGACAGCGCTGATAATTGGCATGGGCAGGAAGGTGTTTAAGTGCCCAGTATGCAAGTGTATGAAAGCATAAAATACATTTTAGAGGGTGGGGGAGCAAGGGAAAGGGGATCATGGACCCCAGAGTTGGGCATTAAAATGTTGGGTTGATATATTGGAAGAATTAATATATTGTGCCATCTGTGCACATGCAAACAGAGATCAGTGTATAACTTTAAAAAGTCTGATGTTCCTACATTTCACCAATTGGCTTGTGACTTTTAGATAAATGTGTCTCCTCAGGATGTTTTACCTTATGATTATCATCGATGTATCTCTCCAGTCTATAGATCTAGGTCTGACATGAATTAGGAATGACATTCTTACTCATAGGTTTGACCTTCTTGTGGTTTGCAGCGCCCTTCAAGATACCGGCCAGAACCAGGCTAAAGATTTGTTTGTTAAACTTTGTCTCCTGGGAAATTGTCTGGCATCGCTAAGCACAGCTAAAGAAAAGATCTCTCTTGATGTGGAAATCTGACTTTTCAACATGCCAAAGTTGTCATGAACACAAAATCTACTTTGTTAGAATTAGTTGTATCTTTTATTTGACAGCTGTTGTGATGGAAGTTAGTTATTTACAGAAAATATTAGAAGTTGGCAGACGAATGTGCCCAGTACAGGTGGTACCTTGTTGTGTAATTCCAGCTTTTATTACCCAACAAACTTAAAGCAGAACTACGCTATTTAATTCATTCTTAATATTCAAAGCAAACACAACCATCCATCCATGTCTACATGCTTTATTTTGTTGAACTCCCCCATAAAACATCCCCTAGCACTTCTAGCAGTGGCCATCTTGACTAAGGGCAGATGATTCATGTAACATTTACTTCCTTGAATCCATCTACTCTTAGCCCAGGCGTCCAGGCAGGAGGGTGTCTTTAGCTGAGAAAACTTGAAAACTCCTGAAGACTCCTGGGATGTATGATCATTTGTATGACTGATTTTTGTATATGTACATTTCTTCAATTACTAGGAAGTAACTGAAGAAATGTAAACAAAAAAGTTTTAAGGCAAGTAAATATGATATACTTTCCTATCTATATATTAATGCTAGAGCAGCATAAGGATTACAAATAATCAATGTTAATTGAGAGAGGAAAGTTCTGCTTTAGCCTAAAGACGGCTACAGCGCAGGCTCACATTTCCAGGAGGGCGTCTATGGACATCCTCTCGTGATTGTGCTGCCCACGTGCCCCCTGCTGGGTGCATCAGCAAGGATCTGTGATTGCCGTGTCCTTAGGACAGGGCTGATCACAGATCGGGGTAAAGAGCCAATCACAGCGGCTCTTTACCATGTTACCAGCTGTGTCTAATCACAGATGATGACTGTGTAAAATGCATTTACCAGTTATCGGCAATCTTCTCCTTATGCTGACAGCTCAGGAGGAGAGGAGAGTCAATAACTGGCAAATCCACACAGGGGACATCTACACTGATAATTAGCACAATGATCATCAGTATCCTGATGATCAGTGCAACCCCAACAGTGCCCACAAATGCTGCCAATCTGTATCCATCAGTGCTGCCAATCCGTACTTATCAGTGCTGCCAATCAGTGCCCATCAGTGATGCATGTCAGTGCCCACCAGTGATGCCTATCAATGCTGTGTATCAGTGCCCATCAGTGTAGCCTATCAATACCAGCTATCAGTGCCGCACATCATCCAATTTGTGTAAAATTGCACAGATGTATACAAGAATTAACATGGGACATATAAAATATGACTGCCTTAGTACTGCATACAGTAAGTGTGTGTCAAGCAGGTGTTGGCTACAGTACAGTACCTTTTCAGTTCATGACTATTATTTTAGCCCACCGAACAGTGATATTTAAATTTTTAGTTGATGTTAGAGAGTGATGCCGACCCAACAGTTTATTTTAGAATTTTGCTGTTTCTGGGGTCTTTCATATCCAAGATGCAACAACAGCAGTCTCAGGACTTTTGAATGTCTACACAAGGTAGGCCTTAACAGATAAATAACATGCCTAAAATATGTTAAATACGTATATAACTTTATGGGCAAAGTGTTGTTGTAATGTATGATCTGGTCATGCCTCCCTTGTGTAGACATTAAAAAGTCCTGAGACTGCTGCTGGGTGCCGCCATCTTGGATGTTGTGTCAGCGGCCCAAGCTCCAACTCAGAGCTGTCATTTAAGTGGCAGTCTATAGTATTACCCTTTACTTCTTCCCTGGCTGCTACATAACTGATTATGTTGTCTTGGTGAAGGTAGCGCGTGGAGGAGCTGGGCCAAGCCAGACTGTAATTATACACTCCCAGAGGAGGATACGGCTATGACATGGCAGGAAGGAGATGACTGTGCTAGGGAATTGACTAGTCAAAATTGGTGGCACGTTTAGAGGCACAGTGAAAGTTCATAAAAAATCCTTTATGGAAAGGATCTACAGTTTGGCCACCAGCCTACCATTTATCAAAGTTTTGCATTCGAGTCTGCCAATCAATGCAACTGTGATCAATGCCCAGGCTCCTGCATTATTTACCCCCAGGTTCATATGGAGATACAGTACTTTCTCTTATGGGTAAATATGGGTGTAACATTAAATATTGTCCCAAAGGTGGACCATCCAAGTAGAAATAGGTTGGCACCATGGTGTTTAATGCAAATAAAAACTTCTTTATTACATAGCCATTAGGAATAAAAGGAATCCAATACACAGAAGATGCTGTTGTGTTTCTGCCCTTGAGGGCATTAGTCGTTGACTAAGACTGCTGCCAACCTAATTTCTACATGAATGTTTGCTGTGGCAGATTGTCCGACTGCTGTCCGACACAGGTGAACAAATCCTATATTTTATATAGAGACTTAAGGTTGTAGCACCACACTTTTATTCAATGGCCAAAGGTGGACCATGCCTTTATATATTTAGGAAGTGCTCTAAGTGATTGTTTGTATGAAGGCTGAAATGATGTAGCTCCTAAAGTCTCCAAATATAATTGGATATCATTTCGGTCTGGGAGAGCTGATAATATGCAAAGTAGAAGACCCCATGACAGATTTAGCATACTTTAGCTACTCTGTCCATGTTTCAGGATAACTGATAACAACTCATTGAAGCACTGCAGATAACTGGGAAGTCTGGTTTTATAAAATTTGATAAGGTAAGAAGGTTTGGCATCACCAGTATTCTGTTACACATCTGTCAATAGCTAGTAAATGAACTGTAATTGCTTATATCTAGCTACTCTTGTTTTAAAGTAACTCTGTCACATACATTAAAAAAAAGCATGGCAGATCGTGGTTTCTACCTTTATATGCTGTATTAGCCATCAATCACCAAGACATTAGGAATGCAAATATTGACTTCTCATCCTTCCTATGTTTGCCCCTTGGCAGTTAGCGAGGCACAGCATTGCGGGAAAGAGAGGGCATCTGCTTGAACTTTGATTTCACAGCTGAAAGTTGAAATTTGCAAACTACATACCTAGGATTGTGGGGACCTAGGCTGCTCAGTAGGACAAACAAAGGCATGTACTTGGTTCTTTGCATGAAGGTAAAACACGCTCTTGGTGCAGCTCCTCCCCAGATGCCCCCTAATATTTACCTAAGCCCAATCTCAATCCAGTGATGTGCACGAGAGTAGCTGCTCTCCTGTCTCTCTGTCTCCTCAGCGTGGCTTGGCTCAGACAATCAATCACGGGGGAGCCAAGAAGAGAAGGATTGAGGCTGCTCTGTGCAAAACCATTGCACAGAGCAATTAAGTATGGCATGTTTTATGTATTTATTTATTTAATTGTATCTTAATATCACTTTAAGGCCTGTTTTTATGTACCTTTTAAGGCCCCTTTCACACTTGTGGGACAACAAAGTGATTTTACCGCGATACGGGGACACGATTTTGCCACGTACTAATTTTGTCGTGAGCTATGTCTGAGTAGACAAAAAAGATTTGGGCTAAAGCCAATCCGAAATGGGAAGTACAAAAAGATCCTGGACCAGTAAAGCCAGAACCCATCTACATAGCCAGTCTTTAAGGCTCAACATGTAGATATTACACAACAGCAATGTGGAGACTGTAAATTTCTGGTAGCCAATCTGCCAGGTCAATGTGGATCCACTGCCACATGGTGGGATCCACCACAAACAGGAATGCAACGTATAGACTAGATAGTAGAAAAAAGTTGTTTAGCCTACAACAATTGAATTACCATAGGTGGTCTTCAAATCATTTTGAATAATCATCAGTGTGGAACAAGGTGAAGCAGGCCCAGATAAAAAGATCAGATGGTCCCAGTGTTACTTGCACCTACAGAGATAGTCCCCGTGATCAGTAGGACATGTCCCTCATATACGTGCTTCACCCGCCAGGCCACTACTAGCTAGTCCTTATGTTGAACCCATGTTCGTGGTGGATCCCACCGTGTGGGTCCTGTTGCCTTTAAACCGTCCCCAGACTGTACTCCTTGGACGTTTTGTGATCCACCTCAGGAATTGTTGCTTTAGTTTGCCATAGTGGGTCCTGAGAAACCCGTTTTATTGGCGAAACGTTGACCTGGCAGATTGGCTACCCGCAACTTACAGTCTCCACATTGCAGTAGAGTCAGTTTGTAGCAGTACCTGATGGATCATTTATAGGCTTACATGCCATTGTTTTGCAATATATATATATTTTATATATATATATGTTTTATATATTTTTATACATATGTTGTGTCTCCCATGCTGTGCCCTTAAAGTCCAGCTATGTAGAAGGGTTCTGGCTTTACTGGTCTGGTCCCGTATCATTTTGTACTGATTACGTTTAGGTGCAAAATTTGGGAACTGGGTTTGGTTTATCATTGAAGGTTTGATATATCTGTTAGATTATAGAAAGTGTTTGCTACTGTTCCAGTTCTACTATGGTTTGTTTTTTAGAACCACAGAAAGATATTACCGCTAATGACCTTAGTATATTACAGAGGCACAGTGACTGATGCTTCTCCGTAGTGTATTTTGTTTACAGAGAGTGTGCTACATATGTCTTATCAGTGACAGTTGTTTGGATCTACTTTTCCATAGATGGAACTCATTACTGTGTCCGTGAATAGCAAAATCGACATGCGCTATGAAATAATAGACAATAAATAGAACTTTGGCAAATGCAGGCAGATGACACTGTTCAGGTGACCTCTGTCTCTCTGTCACATGCTAAGGTGAGTAGGTAACGAGGAAATGAAAAAACCCTTCTAAGCTCACACATTTCTACTAATTAGAGCTCAACTGAACCCTTGTTATTTATTACTCTAATACAGCCAGGCAGCACATATGAGAGTCAGACCTCAACTCTATCACACAAAGCAGTGACCTTGTTCTCCAGCGGTCCAACAACCCCCCCAATCACTACCCTAAATCACAGAGCTCTTCTTTTTAAGTAGCGCAGGGTTCAGAGGGCATGTTAGACCACTGGGAGGGGGGGCAGGGTTCAGGGGGCACGTCAGACCACTGGGGTGCCTGACCACTACTTTGTGTGAGAGATCCAAGGCCTGATTCTCCTATGTGCAGGCAGCACAGAGTATTCTTGTGTAGAAAAAGTTAAATAGTCCCATATATATTATTGTATATGCATTACAGTAATAAATAACTGATTCAATGGGCTTTAAAGAGCCAATATTCCAAATTTTACATTAGCCAGATTAATGAATTTAGGTCTACTGTTCCAGGGTTTTGACACTGTTCTAAACCACCGATGCTCAGATAGAGGCAACCAGTTAGTGCCACCCCCTAACACAGAGCCATGTCAAAGAATAATTAATCTTTTTATTACTGACTCATGTGATGGGGTATGTCACATTCCCTACACTCTTGCCTTTAAAAAGCCCCACGATGTAGATAATGGAAAAATCTTTTGTGGCATTCCAGACTGACATTCTTTTGGCCATTTACAGAATCCCTGTGTTGGCCATACTTGATTTGAATTTTGTAATGAAGTCGATAAAAACTTATAGAATATGTAATGGAATAGTCATAATTCCCTTCCAGTAATTGTATCAGGTTTAGTGAAGCTGCGTCGATCAGCTAGGGTGGAAAGTTATCGATCATTTTGCTTCAGTCAATAGCACTGGAGATACTTTGTTCGTGAATATGATTTTATTTTAAGTGATCAAATTATGAGATTACATGATGGAAACAGAGATGCGATTGTAAGTCACGTTTGTATCTTAGTTATTCATGGAAATTAACTTCCCCACGTGTCCCATATCGATCACATGGGCTGTCAACTATAAATCGATTACTCTTATTGGAAGAGATTGATCTGAAAATAAATAGATCATTTATTGAAGCATGTATTGCCACCATTAGGGTACATACTTTATTGATGATTCTTTATAGTGAATCGTGAAGCCCCCACTAAACTCTCTATAGACATTAGCGATTGGTTGGGTGTGTATTTACAATCAGGTCATGTCACAATGGGGTTGATTTACTAAAACTGGAGAGTGCAAAATCTGGTGCAGCTCTGCATGGTAGCCAATCAACTTATAACTTCAGCTTGTTCAATTAAGCTTTGACAGAAAAACCTGGAAGCTGATTGGTTTCTGTGCAGAGTTGCATCAGATTTTGCACTCTCTAGTTTCAGTAATTCACCTCCAATGTCGTTTGGGCCGGTTTCTCCTTAAACTGCTTAAGGACCTCCCTATGTACATATACTGCGGCAGAGCGGCCCTTAAGCACAAAATCACGTACCTGTACCTGTGATAGATTTATTTTGCATGTGCCACCAGAGCCCCACTGTGATTGGACACAGTGGTAGCCAAACAGTGGGACCAGAGATCGTTCAGAGAGAGGCAGAACGGCTGTCTTCCTATGTACACAAGGCAGATCGCTATTCTGCGGCCCCGTACACACGAGGAGATATATCTCATGAAAACGGTCCGACGGACCGTTTTCATCGGACATGTCTCCTGGGAGATTTTGGTTTGATCTGTGTACACACGATCAAACCAAAATCCCTGTGTCAGACAGCGCGGTGACGTGGCGGTGACGTTGACGCCGCCACGTCACCAAACCAGGAAGTAAAATACTTCCACGCATGCGTCGAATCCATTCGACGCATGCAGGAGATTTCAGTCCGCTGGTTAGGCGTACTAACCAGCGGACATATCCGACAGACGGCTTTCCAGCAGACAAGTTCTAAAGCATGCTTTAAAACTTTTGTCTACTGGAAACCTGTCTGCTAGGCCGTACACGCGATCGAATCTGTCCACTGAAATATTCGATCGTGTGTACGCGGCCTGCTAGTAAGGAAGACAGAGAACTTGTGCTTCTGCTAGGCAGGAGCACAAATCTCTGTCTTCCTACAGTTAAACCATCCCACAAACAGTAAGAAAGCATTCCCAGGGAACACATTTAACCCTTTGCTCACCCCTGATGTTAACCCCTTCCCTGCCAGTGTCATTAGTACAGTTTTTTTTAGCACTGATCACTGTATTAGTGTCATTGGTCCCAAAAAAGTGTCACGTAGTGTCAGATTTGTCTGCCGAAATGTCGCATAACTTTTACCAAAAATAGGTAGCAGAATATATATTGGCCTAAATTAATGAAGAAGTTTGATGTTTTACATTTTTTTTATTGGATATATTTTATAGCAGAAAGTTAAAAATATATTTTTTTTTCCAAATTGTTGGTTTTTTTTTTTGTTTATAGCGCAAGCATTAAAAAATGCAGAGGTAATAAAATACCACCAAAAGTAAGCTCTATTTATGGGAAAAAGGACATCAACTGCGCAATTGTCAGTTAAAGCAACGCAGGTCCGTATCGCAGAAAATGGCCAGGAAGGGGGGTAAACCTTCCGGAGCTGAAGTGGATAAACAGAAGGGGTCTTGACTCATAAGGGTTTCTTTGTAGGTCAATTGGGGAGGGAGGTGATAGCGTACAACCCTGGAAATTGGGACAATTGTTGCAATTTTTAAAAGTTTTTGAATCTACCCCTTACTTTGTTCCCCAAGAAGACATGTTTTGGACTACTGTGCCGTGCATTGCCCGTAGTCATTAGGCCCATCGTCATCTAATCCATCTAGTAAAGGCCATATCAGGAGACTATCATTTGAAATGTGTCCATATTATGGCATATTCTTTTACAAGTAAGCATAACCAGTTTTTCTAACCTTCCTTTACTGTAATGTACTATAAGTTATACTATTCTATATGCATTCTATGTACTTTAGGTAGTGCCGGAGTGAAATGCACAGTCCCATTTCTATTGCCAGATGTTGGATAACAATACTGAGAGTAAGTAGGCCATTTCTGCCGGACATTTACAATGCCTGTTGCTAGGCAACTAGGCTTCAGCTTCAGAAACAAAGGGTTGAGATTTGTCATATTTCCTACACTCTGCTGCTAGAAGAGCCAAGAAATTATCAGCCTTCACTCAAGGATGACACTTGAAACGGTTGTCACAGTTCGCTCATTTCTTTAACCCCTTAGAAGAGCCAATATGTTTGGAAAAAAAAAATTCTGTTTGTAAGATGCTTGTGGACAGAATAACCAGTCAGGTCAAAGAAACAAAAATCACGTCAGTAGAGTCCTTTGATCTACAGCATGCTTTATAAAATGTTTATTTGTTTACTTCAAATAACCAATGAGTAAGGCGTTTTTTTTCCCGCCTTTGGGTCAAGAACAGAGTTTATGTACTTTTGTCTGGATGTAGAGTAGTTTATTTATGAGTCTTATATCCAGAACTACTGGAGAGTAGCACAGAGACAGTCAGATGTTATAGAGCAGCCATCACTAAATGAGTTCTGTAGTTATGGATGCTAGGACTGATGGCATCCTAATAACCAATGCCGTCATGTGCATGCTTCCCCAGCATTACAGCAGGACGGAAATGTAACTTTCTCCATTCTGACTTTCAGACTACTATGCGTTCATGGGGGGAAGGGGTTGGTCAGTGGCACTGTGATGGGAACATCTGGTGTAAGGGGTCACTGTGATGGGAACACCTGGTGTAAGGGGACACTGTGATGGGAACACCTGGTGTAAGGGGGCACTGTGATGGGAACACCTGATGTGAGGGGACACTGTGTTGGGAAAACCTGACGTAAGGGGGCACTGTGATGGGAACACCTGATGTAAGGGGGCACTGAGATGGGAACACCTGATGTAAGGGGGCACTGAGATGGGAACACCTGATGTAAGGGGGCACTGCGATGGGAACACCTGATGTAAAGGGAAGCTGTGATGGGAGTACCTGATGCAAGGAGAAACCGTGATGGGAATACCTAATGTAAGGTGGCACTGTGATAGGAATACCTGATGTAAGGGGGCACTGTGATGGGAATACCTGATGTAAGGGTGCACTGTAATGGGAATACCTGAAGTAAGGGGGCACTGTGAAAGGAACACCTGATGTAAGGGGGCACTGCGATGGGAACAACTGATGTAAAGGGAAACTGTGATGGGAGCACCTGATGTAAGGAGAAACCGTGATGGGAAAACCTGATGTAAGGGGGCACTGTGATGGGAACACCTGATATAAAGGGGAAACTGTGATAGGCACACCGGATGAAAGGGGGCACTGTGATGGGGATACCCAATGTACGGGAACACTGTGATGGGTATACGTGATATAGGAGGGCACTGTTATAGGAAAACCTGGTGTAAGGGGGCACTGTGATGGGGATATCTTTTTGACATACAATACTGTGAGATTCGGACCGCTGCTAGAAGAAAATATTAATAACTAGACCTCCTTAAAGAGGTAGTAAACCTTTAAAAAAAACAATTACCCCTGCAAGGTAAAGCCATAATGTGCTAGTATGCATTGCATGCACATTATGAAAGACTTACCTTGAAATTAAGCCTTTCAGCAGTGCGCTGTCACTGTTGCAGAGGCTTCCATTTTCATCGGTCTTCCCTCCGGGATTGCGGACTGCAGTGGCATGAGCGCGGGACTCTCAGGCAACCCACACAGCTCTGAAAAGAATGCCACAGGTATGGACGTTGTACGTACACATTCAGGAGGTATTAATTTAACCTACAGGTAAGCTTTATCATAAGCTTACCTGTAGGTAAAAATAGAGTTTACTAGCACTTTATGGCATTTGTAAAGGTAACTTTTTTCATTAAAATAACAAACATATTATACTTACCTGCTTGGTGCAGTGATTTTGCACAGAGCAGCCCCAAATTTTCTTATCTTGGATTCCCCAACGGCACTCTTGGCTCCTCCTCTTCTTTGTATGCCCCTATAGCAAGGCTCAGGTAAGTATAAATGGGGTGTGAGGGGGACATTTTTTATCTTAATGCAAAGGACATAAGAGTCTGTTCACTAAAAGCTCATTCAGATTTTTGCACCGAACACAACATAATTTTAAAAGCCAATTCACCCCAGAACAAATATCTTAGTTTTGTGTGGTTGCTGGCATTATATACCCAAATGACAGTGTCAAACTCTTTTGAAGAATCCTGAGTGATCAAATAATCTGTGGCTCCAATTTCAGAATCAGACATTTACACATATTTATTACATTCCTAAATTGCAATGTTAACAAATCTATGACAATTGGAGCCCTGTCAGTAAAGATGTTAATTAGATAAGATGAGAGATCATTATGCCGTCCCATAAATTTGTATCTTGGGCCGTAAGCAATAATTGAGTACTATGAATCTATGTGGTTTTTCAGCCCATCGCTACATTGTGTGTATTTCTTTTCAGACTGTAGTGTTCTGAGCAGATGCCACATTTTGGTGTATTAAATAGAAATTTGTCAGGGTTCAACATTTTTTGAAAAAAACAATTGTATGTAATCTTTTTTTTAGTGTTAGATAGAATAGGGATGGGTTAAAACTCTATTCAGGTTATGTTTTACCGGCCATGCCCTGCGGGGAGATTTCCCTTAGGATAGATTCACACTGATCCACTGTGCTTTGGCCACAGCACAGTATACCCATGGTTTTCCTGCGAGTTAGCAGCGCTTTGCCATAGACTTCTTCATGTCCTGTGGTTTTGGTGCATTTTCTGAAAGTGCAACCAAAATCGCAAGATATAATAGAAATCTGTTGGAAAGTGCAACTCACCTGCATACAAACTATGGGTACACTGTGTCCCACCTGCTCTGCGGCCAAAGTGCAGGGGGCGGTGTGAAAGTGCCCTAAAAGTAGAAGTCTGGTCTAAAGTCCTATACTTACTAGTCTGTAGTGGAAAGATGCTTAAACGTATCTATTCCTCGCGGTCATGTGATTGGCTCCCAGCACCAGCTTCAGGGTAGAGGAGGGACAGCTGATGGGGGGCAATGCCATACTAATTCCCATAGTTTTGGAATGGGATGTGCAGCAAGTTTATATACAGTAGCTCACATTTTTGTAAATGTTTTATTATATTTTTTTATATTTTTCATGTGACAACACTAAAGAAATTACACTTTCTTTGGTGTTGTCACATGAGTACACCCCTAAGTGAAAATGTCAGAATTAGGCTCAAAGTGTCAATATTTTGTGTGGCCACCATTATTTTCCAGTACTGCCTTAACCCTCTTGGACATGGAGTTCACCAGAGCTTCACAGGTTGCCACTGGAGTCCTCCTAAATGACAACATCAGGGAGCTGGTGGATTTTAGAGACCTTGCGCTCCTCCACCTTCCGTTTGAGGATGCCCCACAGATGCTCAATAGGGTTTAGGTCTGGAGACATGCTTGGCCAGTCCATCACTTTTACCCTCCGCTTCTTAAGCAAGGCAGTGGTCATCTTGGAGGTGTGTTTGGGGTCATTATCATGTTGAAATACTGCCCTGCGGCCCAGTCTCCAAAGGGAGGGGATCATGCTCTGCTTCAGTATGTCACAGTACATGTTGGCATTCATGGTTTCCTAATGAACTGGAGCTCCCCAGTGTCGGCAGCACTCATGGAGCCCCAGACCGTGACACTCCCACCACCATGCTTGACTGTAGGCAAGAAACACTTGTCTTTGTACTCCTCACCTGGTTGCTGCCACACACACTTGACACCATCTGAACCAAATAAGTTTATCTTGGTCTTATCAGACCACAGAACATGGTTCCAGTAATCCATGTCCTTAGTCGGCTTGTCTTCAGCAAACTGTTTGCGAGCTTTCTTGTGCATCATCTTTAGAAGAGGCTTCCTTCTGGGATGACAGCCATGCAGACCAATTTGATGCAGTGTGTGGCTTGTGGTCTGAGCACTGACAGGCTGTCCCCACCCTTCAACCTCTGCAGCAATGCTGGCAGCACTCATACGTCTATTTCCCAAAGACAACCTCTGGATATGACGCTGAGCACGTGCACTCAACTTCTTCGGTCGACCTTGGCAAGGCCTGTTCTGAGTGGAACCTGTCCTGTTAAACCACTGAATGGTCTTGGTCAACATGCTGCAGCTCAGTTTCAGGGTCTTGGCAATCTTCTTATAGCCTTGGCCATCTTTATGTAGAGCAACAATTCTTTTTTTCAGATCCTTATTGAGTTCTTTTCCATGAGGTGCCATGTTGAACTTCCAGTGACCAGTATGAGAGAGTGAGAGCGATAACACCAAATTTAACACACCTGCTCCCCATTTACACCTGAGACCTTGTAACACTAACAAGTCAAATGACACCGGGGAGGGAAAATGTCTAATTGGACTCAATTTGGATATATTTTCTCTTAGGGGTGTACTTACTTTCGTTGCCAGCGGTTTAGACATTAATGGCTGTGTGTTAAGTTAGGGGACAGCAAATTTACATTGTAATTTCTTCAGTGTTGTCACATGAAAAGATATAATAAAATATTTACAAAAATGTGTGGGGTGTCCTCACTTTGCACAGTGCACTGTGTGTCTTTAGTAAATCAACCCCATAGTGTCATATGGAACATTTGGAGTATTTGCCTGGATTTCAAGATCAATGAAATATGTTGACATATGTTGTGAAATAAAGTACACGCATAGATCCACAAAAAATTGCAGCTCCACTACTAGCTATTGTATTCTGACAGCCAGCGCCCATGGCTATCACAATACCTGAACAGTGGTTTGCACCATATTGGCTGTAGTCACTGACAATGTTCACCCGGGTCCTTCACATTGAAATTTGTTGTGGCAAATCCACATATGGCCAAGTACGGAAATAGCAGGAGAAAAGAAAAAAAAAGACTGGTGTTTAGCCTCTTTTTTATTCCTTGGTTTTATAGCACAAATTTGGCAACTGTTTATAAACAGAACCTTGCTTTATTATCCTCTTAATTCCCCGCTGTGATCGACTGCTGGATGTGACTTCGCTCCCATTTTATACCAATCAGAGGCAGTGATTGCTCCTGACAAGTGGCTTGTGTCTTCAGCTCTCACCAGCTCCCACACTGCGATACATTTTTCTTCTTTTCTTTCTTGTCTGTAATGGTACATTTTGTAAACGACGGCTCTGCTGTGCACTGATGTCAACTCCAATTTTTTTAGCCAGCATGGAAGAATAAATATAGGCACTATTTATAACAAGGACTATCACACCAAATGCAAGTCATTATCGTTTGGATCCGGGAAGTCAGTAAATTCCCTTGAAGAAACTAGGAGATTTGCCATTTCCCATGAATACCATAGTCAGTAGGCTTGTATGTGACGGGAGCTGTATGAAATCAGTCATGCCTTGTACACACGATCAGTCCATCCGATAAGAACGGTCTGATGGACCGTTTTCATCAGTTAACCGATGAAGCTGACTGATGGTCCATCGCTCCCACACACCATCGGTTAAAAAAACAATTGTGTCAGAACGCGGGAGTTTTAATCCATGGTTCGTGCCCACTAAGGCCGCGTACACACGATCGGTTAAACCGATGAGAATGGTCTGATGGACCGTTTTCATCTGTCAAAACCGATCGTGTGTGGGTGCCATAGGTTATTTAACCATCGGTTAAAAAAAAGCCAACTTGCTTTAAATTTATCCGATGGATACCTAACCGATAGATCAAAACAGATCGTTAGAACGCATGAACCATCGGTTAAAAATCCACGCATGCTCAGAATCAAGTCGACGCATGCTTGGAAGCATTGAACTTCGTTTTATTTAGCACGTCGTTGTATTTTTCGTCACCGCGTTCTGACACGATCGGTTATTTAACCGATGGTGTGTGGGCACGACGGACCATTAGTCAGCTTCATTGGTTAACTGATGAAAACGGTCCATCAGACCGCTCTCATCGGATGGACTGATCATGTGTACGCGGCATAACGATCGGTTTTGACCTATCGGTTAGTAATCCATCGGTTAAATTTAAAGCAAGTTGGCTTTTTTTTAACCGATGGCGCCCACACACGATCGGTTTTGACCGGTGAAAATGGTCCATCAGACCATTCTCATCGGTTTAACCGATCATGTGTACGCGGCCTTAGGGGAAGGATCACAAGTTAAACTGACTTCAGGCAAGCACCTAAATGCATACTTATGACAAGAATTTTACCTGCCAAAGCATTTATAATTCTGTTCGGCCAGTCCTGAGATGTACACAACCAATAAAGAATGCCTAACCTGGCCATACACTTATAGATTTCTTTCATTCAGCCTGTCAGCAGATGTCAGAATATCGGAACACTGGCTGCATCTGATTGGATGCAGTCAACGTTCACCTAACAATTTTCCTCTTGGCTTGTTCAGTCGAATTTTGTTGACCTGGGCAGTGCTGACAGGAACACCCAAGGCTTGAATTTCCGCCGATTCAGCAAAACAATGTCCTGAATTTGAGTTGTGTTTGGCAGCCTTTAGACAGGCTACTACTGACCAAAGTTTGGCCATTTCCCCAGCCTGTGATTTGATAGTAAAAGAGCAGCTTGAAATGGATGAGATCTTCTCTGCTCTTTCCCCTGGCAGCATATCAACACATATGCATGCAGTAGAGCCTGATTGGCTCCTAACGTTGGCCCTCCCTCTACCATTTTGAGAGCAGGAAATTTACAGACGGCTGATATAAAATCAAGTATCTGATTCAGATATTTATTGGTTGTATGTAAAAGAATGAATGATTCTTATCAATACATTTGATGTGGATGCGGGAATCCTCCCTGCTTTGTCATTGTATTCTGACAGTGGGACTCCCCTGCCATCAGAATATACAGATCAGCGCTGCAGCCTATTACCTGCGGTGCTGAAATATACCAATGGGGCAGTTGAACAGAAGACGTTCAGTAGATCATCATTTCTTCAACCACGTTGGCCACACATCATAATTCAGCCAGTCCCTGCTGAACCAGCCAAATTTTGATCCGTGTATGGCCAACTTTAGACTTACTGAAGCAGGAACCATCTGTGGGCTGCTATAGGTTTTATTTCAGCCATTCACGAAGCTTGCTAATTGCATAGTCTCACATATAAATATCTACTCAACTAAGGAGCTTAAGTGAACAACAAAGAATGAAGCAAACCTGCACTTTGTTTTTTTGGAACCCAGAGGTGAGGAAATGTAATCATGAAAATATTTGTATCATTCTTTTTGTAATTATGAATAATTTTGTTGATATTAAGTAGTAAAATAAAGATGAACTAGCGAGATAAATAACATGTTAACACAGAAGTACCTAGTTTATCTTTCCTATTTATTTTCAATGCTTCTCCACTGCCTCCTGCAATACAGTGCTGGGTGCCTGAGCAGCTAAATGCTGAGCCCCAGCATTGCCACATGGTCATGGAATGGGTCGTTGTGTAAGCTGTAGTCAGTATTTATACAGTGATTCCTGGGAAGACACCAGTATGTGAAATGGAATGACTAAGTAGGTAAAAAATAGGTACAAGCATGGATCACCTGGATGGGAAAAGAATAGGCTTCTTGTTTTTGAAGTGCTAGCTTTGGAGCTGTCATACTCAGGGCCGATCCGCCCTATAGGCTCACTATGCAAGCCGCTTAGGGCCCCGCAAAGCTGCGGAGGGCCCCCCAAAATACTAGAGGCCTTGCCTGGTGAGAAGTCAGTACCCCCCCGCTTCTCACTTTAATGTAAGATGTCATTTTCAGTAGCAACCCCCCACCCCTGCACTTCTTAACTTTAATGTGACATGTCATTTTGCTTGGGCCCCCAGGGGGGTCAGGATTGGCACTGCTGTATGCGATGTGGGCCCCAGGCAGAGCATTGTGTACTCATACTGTGGTACTAGTCCTGACTCCTGGTGAGGCAATACTAAAATCTGGGGGCCACAGGTCACCCTATCACCACTCTAGGTCTGTCCCTCTTATGTGGTGGGGCGCTATCCAAGGGGATTGGTGAAGAGTTATGGGTGACGGCATCACCAGTCAGGTAGAGGGCCCCTTAGCAGAATTTTGCTTAGGGCCCCAGGGAGGTCAGGATCGGCACTGGTCATACTTATCCTTCCCCATCCATGGAGTCACTGTCCCATTAACAAGTATGCAGCCTATGAGGTTAGGATTCCTGGCGTGTGTTGTTTTTGAATGTGCTATGAAGTTAAGGCCAACCATAGACAGAGAAAATTTCTTTCCTGCAACCATGGGTTGCAGGGAAGAAATTCAATTGATTCCCCCATCAACACAGTCCATGTTGATGCGGGAATCCCTTCTGACTAGCCATTGTCTTCTCCTGGCAAAGGGGGGAAGTGAAGCTGTCACCGCTGGGAGAAGACAGTGATTATTACTAGTTGATTGATTGATTAACTTGGGTACATTCACACTGCCCATACATGGTTTGAATTACGGCCAGGTCCGCAGCTTAAGATTCCCAACCTGTATTGATTTTGAATGTCACTGACTTGCTAAGGTAAGGATAACTGCTCCAGAACTAGAACCCTCAAAAACAAGTTGGTAGTTTCAGCTTTCATGTTTTATTCCCCCTCTAGCACGTTATGTTGGGTTCTCTTCACGAAAAAAAAAATACTCCCCTGTCCAGTGAATCCCGCGTTGTTCTGCTGTGATACGCTGTTCAGGAGAAATAGCCCTGGTCCTGCGCCGCCATCTTGGTCCGCCTCACCGATAGGAGCTGGCTGCCCCTTTCAAGTCCAGTGATGCACAATAGACCCACCTGCTGCCTACTCTGTGTCCCTGGTCCTGAGGAGGTGGGGCTAAGGGGGAAAAAACTAACAAACTGAAAAAAAAAAAACAGTTTGGAAGCAGCGTGGGTTGGAAGGGATAAACTCCCTTTTGGGAGTGAAGGTCCAATTTAAACTGACCATAAACAAAAGGGCTTCTCTCACAAAGGAAATCCATAGCTTCACCCATCCATGTTAAACAGTGTGGAAGGACGAATTATCATGCTGTCGATTGTATACTGAGAGTTTGCACCCACATCTGTCAGAATACTCAAACAGTGACTGCATCTGATTGGCTGCAGTTATTGTTCGGTTATTTTTTTCTGCCCGTCTCCTTTAATTTATCAATTGAAGTTCGTTGAGCCAGTTGGTATCAGCAGGTCCATCCAAAGACTGACTTTGAGCCATGTTTGACTAGCTTTACCCTTATGGTGGTGGTTTGTCTCCTGCTGCATGCTGTGGTACCTCTCACCGACCTCTACATCATAGCAGGCCACTAGAAAGACTTAGGGGTCAGCGGGAGGAACCACAGCGTACAGCGGGGGGACATGCTATTCAATATGCCTGGGAATTTTGGATAGAGATGTGTAAAGAGAAAATAAATAATAATAAAAGTCAGATCATAACTTCCAAAAATTAATGGTCAGGAGTTTTTTTTTTTGCCTGGTTATGTAACCAGCTGGGATTGATTTACTGAAGACAAGTCAATGTTAGTGAATAAGATGAAACTGCTTTTCCTTTGAATACCCAATTACTGTATATAATAGAAAAAATCCTGTATTATAAATTTCCCCTGGCAAATGATTGGCTATTCAAAATGAACACAGCCTTACCTTATCTACTAACATTCACTATGCTATTTGAACAGCGTTTACCCCTTTAAGAAATCAACCCAAAGTGTTCTGACTGCAAATAAAACATAATTTCCCCATAACCTGTACATTCAGCTTTCAACTTATATTCTTTTAGAAATAAAGACCTTTTCACTTGAGCCATTTGACGTCATGTAATAAGTGCTGCCTGTGGTCTAACTTCCTAATCCTGCCCTAAGGAGTCATAGCGCACAATATAATCGCCACTCTGTACCCTGGCCCTGTGGTGTTATATAGTACATATACTGCTGGGAGGTCCTCAGATTGGTTCATTGTGTCATATAAAAGTAATTATAACTGATGCAATGGCTGGTCTTCTGGTTTGTTCGCTACATTAATAATTAGTGCGTCATGATTTCATTTTATTTGTAATCGACGGTAGGACTATTTCTTGTATAATATTAATCCTCTGCTGTTTTTACGTGTTATATTAAATATTTTGTAAAAAAAAAATTGAGTATACATACTTGCTGTGTTAGTATGTTTAGTACAGTATTTATAGAAAAACTATCATTACATTTGTAAGTATTAGTTGGGCTACATTTAGACAGCTTATGCTGCAAGGACTTTGCTCCCGCGGCAAAAACTATATCTTGATCCAAGCCCACCAAACGCAGCCCATTTAAGTGGATAGGGAAGTGCCGCAAACGCCATGCAATTATGTGCAATGCATGTTTGCACAGCAAAAATGGGCATCACATGGCCTCCTCACTGCCTATAAAACACCTTTTGAAAACTATTTTAATGTGGATTGCTTTCCAGAGGAACAGCGGGTTAAGCGCACATCTAAATGGAGACTTAAAGGAAAAGTACAGCCAAAGCTTGTGGATCACAGGAGTGCAGTTCATTCTCTCAGCGAGCCCCTGGGAGATTGAGCCAGCTGCTCCCTCCCTCTGAACAGCCCATCAATCAAGCGAGCGTGAGGGGGGGGCACGGGGTCGCTAGCAGAGAGCTGGTGACTGACAGTCACCAGTTTTTTGCTTACTGAGAACTGAGCAATCAGCGGTGTTTGTTTGCTTAGTTCTCAGTCTTAGGCCTCGTACATACGATTAAATGTGTCTGTTCAAATCGGTCGGACCGACCGATTTGAACAGATCTGTCTGCTGGGATTTTGGTTTGCTCGCGTGTACACACGAGCAAACCAAAATCCCCACCAGCAGACAGCGCGGTGACGTGGCGGTGACGTTGACGCCGCCACGTCACCGCACCAGGAAGTAAAACACTTCCGCGCATGCGTCGAAACCATTCGGCGCGTGTGCGAGAAGACATGTCTGCTAGTTAGCGTACTAACCAGCAGACATGTCGGGCGGACGGGTTCCCAGCATGCTTTGAAATCTGTCGGGTGGCCAAATCCGTCTGTTTGTCCGTACACACGATCGAATCTGTCTGCTGAAACGGTCTAGCAGACCGTTTCCAGCAGACAGATTTGATCGTGTGTACGAGGCCTCAGTGGCGCTGTGGGACCGATGCAGCATCCACCTAGGTAAGTATGATTCCTAAAAGAAAAACAATTGCCAAAATTATTTTTTAAAGAGAAACTGAACTTTGGAAACTGTGCATAAAAAAGGAGGGCAGACCTAAAAGAAATTATCCCGTTCCCCATTACTGACTTGCATGCCTTGGTATGAACTGAGTCTCTGCATGGAGGCGGGCATCTTGGTAGAGGCTGGGTTTTGCTTCCCCTTTTAGAGCTTCAAGCAAGGGGAAGAGTGAGTAGCAAAATAGTGGTAGTTGTAATCACCATCTCTCACCCCAAATCTCCAGAGACTCGCAGTCAGAGGCAGCAGTTCCTTTGATCTTATGCTGCAGGTATACAGCTATGAGTATGTATGTACAGGAATAATGCTTAGGCATACTCGCCTATCAGGAGGTGCATTGCTATTTTTCAGAAGGAGATCCAGACCAGAAGTACATTTATCAAGGTACTGTCTAGCCATAATTAACATTTTTAAATATTCGCTATATTTTTAGTTAAGGTCCACTTCAAAGCAGAACTAAGGGCTGGAGAAAAATATACACTTTGCAGTGGGGCCCCATCTGCACTGGAAGGGTTAAATGCTCATTTTGTCTATTGCGATATTAGTTAACCACTTGGTAACTGGGCACGTATACCCCCTTCCTGACCAGGTGAAATTTCCGCTTCCGGCACTGCGTCGCTTTAACTGACAATTGCGCGGTCGTGCGACGTGGCTCCCAAACAAAATTTATGTCATTTTTTCCCCACAAATAGAGCTTTCTTTTGGTGGTATTTGATTACCTCTGCGGTTTTTATTTTTTGTGCTATAAACAAAAAAATAGTGACAATATTTTTTACTTGTTGCTATAATAAATAGCCAATTTGTTTTTTTATTTTTATTTTTTTAAAAATTCTCAGTTTAGGCCAATACGTATTCTTCTACATATTTTTGTTAAAAAAAAAAAAAAAAATCTCAATAAGCGAGTGGTTTGCGCAAAAATGATAGCGCTTACAAAATAGGGGACAGAATTATTATTATTATTATTCATTTTTTTAACTAGTAATGGCGGCGATCTGCGATTTTTATTGGGACTGCGACGTTATGGCGGAAACATCGGACACTTTTGACACATTTTTTGCGCCATTCACATTTATACTGCGATCAGTGCTATATATTACTGTATAAATGTGACTGGCATTGAAGGGGTAACACTAGGGGTGAGGAAGGGGTTAAATGTGTACCCTGAATTGTGTTCTAACTGTGGGGGGGGGGTGACTGGGGGAGGTGACCGATCTATGTCCCTATGTACAAGGGACACAGATCGGTCTCCTCTCTCCCCTGACAGGACGTGGATCTGTGTGTTTACACACACAGATCCACGTCCTTGTCCTGTAACCGCCGATCGCGAGTGCTTGGCGGTCATCGCGGCCGCCAGGCACGCGCATCGGCGTCTCAGAGATGCGGTGGGCACGCGCACGTCGCCCTCGGCGCTCGCGCGCCCTCTAGTGGCCTGGAGGAGCAGAGGCCGTTAATAACACGGCCTCCCAGAAAATTAGAGCCACCCTGCGGACGTACAAAGTCGTACGGCCGTCGGGAAGTTGTTAATTGTAATTAATTCATTGCTCGCTTGTGCAAACTCCCTCTTCTCCTGAGGTCACTCCCCTAAAACCTTCCTATTTCTCTGTCCGACCAGTCTCTTTTCTCTGACATCATAACAGACAGGGCAGCACAACAAAAATACAGGGCAGCACAACATCCTGGGAGCATGGGAGGGCAGATAAGATCACCAGGTGCCAGGGAAGTGAGAAGTAAAGTAGTTCACGTTGATCATTATAATCTAGACCAGGGTTGTCATACTGGCGGCCCTCCAGCTGTTGCGGAAGTACAAGTCCCATCATGCCTCTGCCTGTGGGAGTCATGCTTGTAACTGTCAGCCTTGCAATGCCTCATGGGACTTGTAGTTTCGTAACAGCTGAAGGGCCGGCAGTCTAGACAAAACTACCATTTAACCCTTGGGGGGGGGGGTAAAAAATGGGGCTTCCAGATTCCGATTATTCCTCTTCCTAGACAGACCCCCACATCAACTGGTACAGGGATAAGGCCCCTGTCCCCATCAACATTGCATTAGTTCAAAAAAAACTGTTCACCCTCCTGCCTGTCCGGACCTCCAGCTGCTGTTGCCAGATGTCATTCATTTAGTGGCAGTATTACTACTGCTACTAAACTAAGTTTCAGGTTGCTTGGGCCAGGGATACGGAGATGAGGCTCTTGTTTCCATTAACATTTAATGTCACACTTCAAGCCTTAATAAAAGACCCTTTCAAATTAGCCTTGAAAGGGACACATAGCCGGTTGTGCTTGTGAGAAGCTCCAGGATTGCTTAATCCTGCCGAATCCTGCAGACATCTAAACCATCCTGCTGAGAAAATTACTGCTGGATCAGGAAGTCCCCCCAGTGCCATCCATGCCAGCAAAAGGCTATTCGGGTAAGGAAATAGCCTCTCCTGAAGCTCCCCACATGGCACATGTGCAGCGGCCATCTTGCCTCTTTTCCTGCGGCTTGCAGAATCTATCGTTCTGCAGACTGGTCTCTACCAGCTTCAATCCATGGATCAGGCACTGGAGACAGACCAGTATCCAGAAGCTTTGGCTCCTCCATAACAGCAATCCTGGTCGCCTTTGAGGTGAGCAGCACCGTACTCATGGGCCGGACAGACACCCTGGCAATAGAGTGTGGATTAATACAAGGAAAATATGGATAAAATCTGCGGCCGTTTGTCTACGGCAGAGTCAAGGATCTCCACATTGGAAGATAAGGCAGTTGTCACTTCTCAAGACCCTGATGGGCAGGTTGGAGGACGCTGAGAAGAGGCTCTGCCATAATAATGTCTGGGTTGTGAGGGTTCCAAACCAACTGTGTTTGCGGAATCCTCTTTTAAACAGAAAAAGGCCAGGAAAAAATGATAAGCGTCTGCTACCGTAGACTTCAGTGTTCGGAAATTGCCAGTTTTTTTGTGTTTCTGGAAGGTCCAGTGATGGTCCACTCATCACTAGCATTTAAGGATTACTGAACTTTTTGCCAATATGGCAGGTGTTCTTTAGTGTCTTTGCTTTAACAGAAGCAGCCCAATCTGTGGAGTCAAGTAGAGCTGAGCGTTTGTGCCAGGTCTATTAATACATTTTAGCCGTTTTGTTACTATGCAAATAAGATTCATTTATTCCACACTGCATCCCATTATTTGGGCACGGGAAACAACACTGTGTTTGTAGTAGTGTTACCTAGGTTCTAGCCAGCTTCTCTTTATCATGCTTTGAACTGGCTGAAGTGTGATGTGTTTGTATAAGGAAATATTGGAGTGCTGGCATTGTTTATTGAGGGAGAGAAATGGGTTACATTTCAGCGGCTGTCACTTAGCTAGCTCTGACCTTGTGTAATCCGAACGCCTGGGGGATCCTACAGCGCTGTCACAGCAAGACAGTGGCTCCTCTATTATTGTGCTCCATAAGATTCTGTGTACATTGCTATCTGTGTGGATTATTACAGCCTGGCATGGCTTATTGGCTCAAAGGATGTTACATAAAAGTATATTGGCTGCTTTGTGTTTTTTTTTTTCTTTTTCTGGTATTGACCACAATCTGGCTCAATAGCTAGTTTACTGCTTTAGCAGACCTCTCGGCTACTATAGGCCCCCGGGGGGGAAAGTAATACTGTACATGTGATCCACATTGCGTCCATTTCTGCTGTGATTGCACAGATGCAGCACCTGCGATTATGGAGTCACTGGATGTCACTAATCCGTTTGTAACAAATTAGAACGTAATTTTACATCTATAATTGCAACATATGGAAACTTCAGATGATTGAGTTTTGCATATATCAGTGACCGAAAATATCTTCAGCATACAATTTGCTGTGACATCTGCAACCATGGAGAGCGCTGCCTATGCCCGATCCATTCATAACAGCAGTGTGAAATCTGAACTGATCAGCAATGGGGTGTGTCACCAGTACTGTACACATATGGCTGTGCCGTGATGCCATACACATTGAAGCACAGTCAGTGTAGACATATGAAGCATTAAAGCTGCAACGCCTAAATGCTTGTTTGTAACCTGTTTCCCTACATGCATTTAACACTTGCAGTGCACAAGTAGCCCCACTGCAAGGGAGAATTTTTTTTTTCCATAAAAACAGAAATACCGATCAATGGAAATTTCCAACATGGCTTGTTAATGTGTCCCCTGAAATTGAATGTTTAGGGGGTCTGTGGAGTTTACTACCCATAGACACTGAATCATCACCTGCATTGAAGGCAGTTGTCTCATTGCTGGCAGTACATTAAAGGGGTTGTAAAGGTCAATCACATTCAATGATGCAGCGTGCCAAGGGGCGGGGCCGAGTGATGTAGCAAACGGCTATAGCCGCTTGCTGTATCACGGAAGCGCGCCCGCAAGGACTCCATACAATGCGAGGAAGCTCGCATGAATGTGTGGAGTTCTTGCAAGGAGGACCAGAGACAGCCGCTGAGGGACCCCAGAAGACGTGGATCGGGGCCACTCTGTGCAAAACGAGCTGCACAGTGGAGGTAAGTAGACATGTGCATTCGTTTTCGTTAGAATGCATTTTCGTCCGAAAATCGGGTATTTTCGCTATCGTTTTAACGAACGAAAGCGCAAGAAACGAAAACCGAAAGATCCGACATAAAAAATGCTTTATTTTCGTTTTCGTTCAGATCCGACAATTTTCGATGCTTTGTCGAATTTCCATCGTTCAATTTCACAAAGTCATCGAAAATCGTCGTTCTGAATACAGTGAATAGGTATATTCACTGTATTCAGAACAACGATTTTCGATGCTTTGTCGAATTTCCGTCTTTCAATTTCACAAAGTCATCGAAAATCGTTGTTCTGAATACAGGGAATAGGTATATTCCCTGTATTCAGAATGAAGATTTTCGATGCTTTGTCGAATTTCTGTCGTTTAATTCGACAAAGTCATTGAAATTGTCGTTTTCAGATGAAAACTTTCCCAACGAAAACGAAATAAATCAAAACGATTTTCGGGAGTAACTAAATAAATTTATTTTCTGGACGAAAAAACAAAACAAAAAATATTCCAGTCTGCACATGTCTAGAGGTAAGTATAACATGTTTGTTATTTTTTTTTTATTATTATTTACAAGATCAGAAAATCAGACTTTCAAAGCGAACGTACAATAATCGAATGGTTAGTGCACAGCTTTCGAGAGCCTGTCACGATAGTTCATCTGAAATTATCCAAATTACTTAAAAATCTTTCTCTTACGATACCAGATCTTACGATTTTAATTTAATTAGTACAGTATTCGTCTTAAAAAAATTTGGAAAAGCAAGACCGCATATGCTCATAAATGGAAAATAATACATTACAATGCAATAAAACACATTAAATCACTTCCGAAGTTGTATTCTGTCATACGAGAATTTTTGTAAGTTTAGTGACCTCTTAATTTTACAATATGAGGCTAGCGTGCAAATCAAAACAGACGATCATTCGTTTGATATTCTCATCGTCTGTATGAGACTTTGCACTGCTTACTGATGATGGTCTCTGAAAGGGTTACCTAATTAAAGCTGAACTTTTAGGTAGGCAAACCTTTAGGTAGGCAATAGGCAGCGTGAATATTTTTCCTATAACCACGGGTTAGTCACAGCCGGGAGAAGACAGTGATTATTGCTAGCAGATATAGCAAGTGAATCTGGCAGGCTGGTTGTACCCAAGTTGATCGATCAACTTGGTACATTCAGCCTGCCCCCACATGGCTCGAATCTTGGCCATTTCCCGCTGAATCAGCTGAAGTTTGAACCGTCTATGGCTGGCCTTACTCTTACAGTTCCCTCCCCATTGCAAGGGTTAAATGATCATTTTGTCCAGTGCAGCCTTTCTCAACCCTTTCACCACAGATAACTTTCTGGTCTCAGGGAACCCCTGCCAAAAAGTAATGATACATTAGTGTGATGCTCAGTGGGAAGAATGCTCCTTACACTTGTGGTTATTGTGAAAAATGTTCCCCTTACAGATTACTAAAAAAAAATCAATAGTGTCAGCGGGAACTTATCTCAGAGACGGGATTTTCTCAATTGCTCAAGGAACTCCTAACAACCACTGGAGGAACCTTGGTTGAGAAACTGTGGCCTTGGGGAGGATGAATAAGCTGATATACTTGCCTTATTCCTCATTCCAGAATTCTTCCTCCTCTTTGTGCAATTGGTCCACCAGAGCCTCTTCCTTTCCCTGCCCGGCTAGTCACAGACCCACATTGTATGGGAGGGCACAGATGGCCCATCCACATTCCAGAGAAACGGTTAATGAAGGAGAGCATGGGGTGCTGAGGTTGCAAGAAATAAGGGAGGTACAGTGAAAACTCGAATTGCGAGTAACGCGGTTAACGAGCGTTTCGCAATACAAGCATTTAAAAAAAAATCCTAACTCGGTTTGCGAGTGTTGTCTCGCAAGACTAGCAGGATTCAAGCCACAGCGGTGTGCATTACCGCATTTGGCCAGAGGTAGAGGGGTGCCGGAGAAGAGCCGAGCGGCGCTATTCGTAAAAACGCAGAAATTCCCTGTTCCCGAGTCTTTCCAAGGTTTTCCAAGTTCAGCCAAGCTGTCTCGGAGCCTATCCAAGTATTTCTGAGGATCTCCGGGGGCGCCGGTATTGCATGCCATCGAAATCAATGCAGAACTAATTATTTTTGTTTCCATTGACTTATATGGGGAAACTCGCTTTGATTTGCGAGTGCTTTGTATTACGAGCATACTCCTGGAACGGATTATGCTCATAATCCAAGGTTCCACTGTATATCATCCTATTCATCCTTCTCTGGGAAAATCAAGTAGATAATTCTTGCAATGGAGAGGAGGACCCCACTTCATGGGGTAAAGATTTTTCATTTCTGGAAATCAGTTTTAAGCGTACACTCCTCCTAGGAGTACAAAGTGGCGCCGGCTTTGGTTATTACCTGTTTTGTTTCACTTACAGGACAAATATTTATTTTGATATGAATATGAGTTGATTAGAGAGTACAGGTTTGCCATTATGTTCCTTCAATGCTGCCATTACAAAGGCATTAATAAGTACAAAGCGGTTGTTCCGCGATCTCATCCAGGAAGGACACTTGGAGGAAGATCAGACTGTTCCAGAGTTCCCTGGAGTTCTATATATAACAGGTGTTTTCCTAGCACTGAAGAGCCCGGGATCTCTTAGTATCCAGTACATGAAAACATACAAATCCTCTTATAAATTACTAGTTGCTTCAGCGGCAGATGGCATTTAAAGAGAGAAAAAAAACAGAGAAGGGTAGAATATCAGTTCTTCATAAGCTTTTTTCCTTTTAATTGGAGCTGAATTAAAAATTGACTGACAGTCGTTTGGGATATGTAAAGAATTAAAGAGCAGTTCCTAGCAACTGGTGGAAGCAGCTATTGAGCCGCTAATGTTTGTCAAGCCAACAAAGCAAGCATGCTAAAGCTAGAGCAGTAATAAACATATTATGCCAGACCTTTTTTTTTTGTTTTGTTATTTTAGTTTTAAATAGAGAATAGAAGGAATAGCACCCCCCATTTTTTGCTGCCTTTGTCACATTGGGAAGATTACCCTTTGCTTCCTATCCTCGAGACACAACATGAATTAAGAGGAAATCTACCTAAATTCCCAAGGAGGCAGTTGTCACCAGAACAAGTGTCCCCATTGGGAAATGTATTCTCTATTACTGTTATGGTGACAACTAGAACATTTTGTATTTCCTATCACTATCTGTCCAGTGGCAGCAGCCCCATAGGGCATACGCATGGATTACAGAGCACTTCAGGTGTGTGTTGTGTGTTAGTCTGTGGGTTGCAGCACGTACTATAATGCTTCCTCTTTCTACGCTTCTCTCCTCTGTATCACCAGTCACACGTAGACATCCAGGCTGTGAGTTTGGTGACATAAATACTGATATGATTCACTTTATTCTACAGCAGAAAATGTATGTGCAAGAACTGGATTTTTAAGATGCCGTAATTAGCATAATAAAATATTCATAAAATATCAAATGTTATTGTAGTATACAAATAATAAAAATATAATTTTATAAAACCATCACAGAACATCCATGCGGCCATAATGTATGTGCATTGAATTCAGCTCAACATGTTTCACCAAACAATGGCTTCTTCAGGAGACCTATGAAGTACTGCATAGAATATCACAACAGATAATTGAAACATCATATTATTAAACACAATATATATATTGAGAAATTCTACAAAAGTTATTAATGTGACACTGCTTGCAATTAGATCAATATCAAAGTATAACAGTCAAAAATGGATAGTCTGAGAGGCCATCTTACCCAGGGTGCTCAGAAGCATATGATGAATCAGTTAATAGATAATCACACACCAAAGGAACACAAATGGAGATATCAGTGAGCCAAAGGAGGGATACAGCAGCAGGGATTTTTTTTTCTACAGCAGCTATCCAGTCGTAATTCAAACTCACTGACAACATACAAGCCCTGATGAAGGGGATGCCTTGAGCCCCCTTAAATGCATTGGTTTACTATATTATATGTCTTCATAAATAAAGTACCTATTGAACTTATCACTTCGTTGTGGTGCTCTCATCCTTTCACTGTTTCTCCATCACAGGAAAGTTCATGTGTGCATAAAGGCAGGCATCCCAATACTTTTGACAATATAGTGTATTATATTAGTCCTAAATGAAAAATGTGTTGAGCAGCATTCTCCTTAGACATCTAAAATAGGGTTGAATCTGGTTGGTGGGAGTAATGCCCTGTATACTCAACCGTTTTTTCCATCGGAATAAACTTGGATGTTTTTTCCAACGGAATTCTGCTCAAGCTGTCTTGCATACACACGGTCACACCAAATTCCAACCGTCAACAACGCGGTGATGTAAAACACTACGACGACCCGAGAAAAATTAAGTTCAATGCTTCTGAGCATGCTAGGTTTTTATTGCGTCAGAACTCCATACAGACGAACGGATCAGAATATCCGATGAAAAGCTCCCATCTGACTTTTTACATTCCGACCGTGTATACGTGGCATAAGAAACTCTTTAGTACAGGTTTCCTGTGATGGAGAAACAGTGAGGAGCCTGCAGTGGGTGTGTTTGAAAATAGCCCAGTTGCCCTCCAAAACACAAAGGTTATTAAAAAAAAGGGCATGGGGTGTACTGGTGTACGACAGCAATGCTTGGATGATCAAGAGGCAGGTTCCGTTTCTAACTGGCTCCCATTGGTAAAACCTTGCCATGGCCCATGCCTCTTGTTATCCTGGAGACCTGGCTGTAGTTTGATTTTGGGGCAAAAAAAGTTTCAGTAACTGACGACAGCCATGACTTGAAAATAAATAAATAAACTTGAGCGTTTGCTTGGGGGTAAGAAGGGCTAACCCCATCCAAACTGATATTTCTGTTTGAGATGGGCATTAGTAAGTGACTCTTCATAACTCTTTTCCCAGTAGTACATTGCCTGTTACAAATCATTGTGTCGCTTTGACCAAAAGTTTCTTGTATCATATAAATTAAGCATTTCATTGCAAAATTCGAACTGTGAGAGATGGAAGTCATAAGAGGTATTATTGCCAGGCGATCTAGCCATCTAAACATATCAGGAGTGTAACTTTATCTAAAGCTTTTTTTTTGAATGAGGAATAAATAGAATAAAAACGTGTCAGTTTTTGGATGATGTTACTGCTGTAATGCTTCAATAAATATTTTCTATGGATAAGCTGTCGAGTTCCGGCCTGTACTTTCCATGGATCACTTGTGAGCTTAATTAGCCAGAGCACCGACTACTCTACACACCAACTATACTATATAGCGGTAGAGCTTGGGTGAGTTTTTCTCTTGCTAATAAATAGAATGTATGTCAATGTAGACAACAATGAAAACCTAAAGGAGGTTTTATCAGTGCCCGGCCCCTGAACAGTATTATACGGAACGACAACACAGCTTGTGGAATACTACAGTTGGATCATTCATGGGAGAATAGCTTTTTCTTAACTCTTGGTTGAGACTGGTGAGGCTATGACTTCTTAAGTAGAGGAAATGGCCACACAATAAATATTTTAATCTTTTATCTATTATAGCCATAGTAAACCCTTGAACAGCAAGAGAGATACTGTGTATATATAGTGTAATGTTAAACATGATCAGCCATTCACTGTATATGTGTTTTTATACTGCATTTGGTGAGCAGGTAGATTAAAGGGAATCTGTTAAAAACTCCAGGGTGGTCATCTTCATTCTTGTGTCACTACCGCGTCCTCCCGTAGGCCCTATATACTTCTGCCCACTGGCATTCTCTACTGACTTCTCACATTGTGTATCTTACTACACATTTGCTTCTCAATGCAGTTAGTGACCATTATAGGATGGTGCCCTCAAAGTGACCCTGTCAGGGAATCAACACTTTTTTTTTTCAAGAAGGTAGAGAAATAGGCCCCTTTTACACGTTCGAACCATTCAGGTCCGCCTGTCAGTTTTTTCGGCAGACCTGAACGGCCGCACCATACATCTCTATGGAGCGTTGGATGTCAGCGGTGCCATGTCCGCTGACACCCGATCCGCTAAAATCAGACGGATAGCGATACGTCTCATCTGTCCATGGCGGATCGGATCAGGAGAGATCTGATGAAAATGGACATGCTGTCCGTTTTTGTCCAATCGCTCCATAGGAGACAGCGGCACTGGACAAGTGAGCAGAGAGGGACCTGTCATCCGCCGGCTAAGCGGATAGATCTCACGCTGAGCTGGCGGACTGCTGCAAGCATATTTGTCCCCGTGTGGAATAGGCCTTTAACAGATTTACATAGCACTACCCTTAAAAGAAAACAACTTTATAAATACCTGTCTGGTGGCCCATTTGTTGCTGAAGACTCACTCTGTAACAGAGGTCCCAGCATTGATTCATTTTGACACTCTGGCTGGTCGAATAGTGAGTCACCCCATTGGCCACTGTAGTTCCTCCTGCTTACCCCTTGTCAATGCATGACACAGTGGTGACTTATGCTGCGTACACATGATCAGGCTTTTGCCTGGCCAAATCACATCGGAATTCCATTGGAAAAAAATAGAACATGTTCTATATCTAAACTCCGATGGAATTCATCTGAATTTCCAATTAAAAAACTATGGGGCTACACACAATCGAAAAACCTGACTTTTTCCATTGGAAATCCCGATCGTGTGTACGGGGCATTGGAAGTTAACAGGAGGAACCTGGAGAGTGCAAAATTTGGTGCAACTCTGCATAGAAACCAATCAGCTTCCAGGTTTTATTGCCAAAGCTTAATTGAACAAGCTGAAGTTAGAAGCCGATTGGCTACCATATTCATATTCATAGCTGTACCAGATTTCTGTTTATAGAAACAATTGACAGTGACAATTGTGTATTGTTTGAATACAAACCTAGAGTTCCCCTTTAACTTTCTTTTTTCTTCTGCCATATGCTTCCTAAAGAAAAAGGAATGATGAGCCAGCTATGTTACCTTTATCTGTCAGGCAGGCCTGCAGCTGTGCCCAATGATAAGTGCAGCATTCATTATCCATTTACGTTCTGGGCGCTGTACAATATGCTCCTCTTTTTCTATTATTACCCTACTAGTGATGGTTCTCTTGTTATCAGCTGTAACAGATAAACACATCCTCTGCTGATTATATTTTGGATGAAAAGGCAGACTTTAAGGAAGGGAAGAAAGGAAAGGGACAAAATGAGGGAAAGGGATAAAATAATATTACAATATGTAAGAGTCACAGCGATTTTTTACAGGCAATAGTTGGGTGCACTTTATCAGGAGTTAAACTGGGATTTCAGAGGTGGGGTTAGTGCAGGATAGTTATTATACCTGAAATGCTTTATCAGGGTTCTCCTATAATGGATATTAAAGTATGTGAACCCAATTACTAAAATCTCATATAAGCTTTAAAGTATACAGTAGTGGAATTTTAAATGAAAATTCATACAAAAAAAATAAATATGTATGAAATTTGTATGAAAGTTCTCAATACAATGTCATTCTAAAGTTGTTCAAGATTCCATTTGATTTTAAGACAGCAGCAATTAATATATACAGTATATATACATAATAGTTATCCTTTTCTACTTAGTAGAACTACAGGTCTCATGTTGGGGCATGTGGTTCCATAAAATACTTATATATAGGTATGTGGTTGTGAAGAAGGGCATTATCGTTGTCAGCCCAAAACATCACCTGTTATACCTGGTCCCCGATGTAATTTTTTTCAAATAAACTCTACTTTTTGTGCAGCAATCCTCTATCTATATATATATATATATATATAAATATAAAAGGATTGCTGCACAAAAAGTAGAGTTTATTTGAAAAAAATGATATGTGTATGTATATATATATATATATATATATATATATACATACATATTTTATTGCTGTCTGGACCTTCTCGGTGAGTTTGATTATCTTTATTTCTATTCCCATTGTCACAGGGATAAAAAAAGTAAATGGAAATCTAACCACTGGAGTCAAAGATGACATTAAAACCTAAAAATAGGTTCTAGCTGTTCCCCACTGTATTCAAAACAAATAATGGGGTTGATTGGAGCGGGATCATAGCAGTCAGGCAGATTTGGAAGAGTTAATAACTCTGGGACCTGTGTGTGGCTCTTTTCTGTCTTGGCACTTCCATAGGAGATCTGGACCCTGAAGAAAGCTGAGGTGAGTAAAAAATATCTAAAGTGTCATGATCTAGCCAGGAGTGAATAGAATTGAATCATATTTTCATAAACATTCTGAAATTTAAAGTACATGTCTGTCATGGTCCAGTCAGGACAGAGTTAATAGACATAGCATTTCAACAGTAAGGTGCCAAAGGTAGACTCATAAGACACCAGACCTGCGTCTACATCCCAAATTGTTCTGCAAGAGCCTGGTTGCACAGAGATTAGGTGTCAGTTTTACTGTGTAATATAAGAGTTATTAATAAATTGGGGCTTTTTGTGTTGGTATTGGTTCTTTTAGATGTAAAGCATCCATGTTTGGTCTCTACCCATAGGCAAACAATACATGAAACAATAGAAAAATAAAAAATCCTCCCAGAAGGGAGAAAAACACTGCGCTATCACAATATGTAACCGTGAGATGAATCTTAATTTAAATGAAACGTGATTGGAAGCTGCCAGTACCAATTACTTAAAACCAAAGTAAGACACAAATAATACAAATATGAGGTACAGCGCTAAACAAAGTAAACAAATTTATAAATTGATAAGTGATAATGATCATAATAAACCATAAGTGACATAAATAATAAATTGTGGTCATGTGAAAAAAGGGACCATAAAAAAGTGATTCAATATATAAAGTCCATGAGAAGTGAATCAAAGTGAACACAATAGAATCCTCTTCCACCAGAGAGCCACCCAGTGAATAGGTTGTCTCCTTACCGAATGAATTTGACCGTAAAAACAGCGGTCACATAGGCTCAGGGATGATTATAGTCTTCCCAAGTAGACTTCTCCAGATGTAAGCAAGCAAAGTAGATACTGACTCCACAGCATATGTTGCATAGGGTAAATAAGTACTTCAGGGACTCATAGGGATAAAAACAAGAAAACCAGCCATAGCGTGATACTGTAAACAAGCGGGTTTAATGGATAATAAAAGTTGCACTTACAATTTGGTGGTTTGAAAACAGCGCAAACAGTGCAAAGAAGAAAGGATGCAGCGTCTCCTCTATTCCACTCCTGTGTGTTGGGCTCCGTGCTGTGTATTTCCGTATCGAATGGGCGTGACAACGTTCCACTGCTTAAGCCATACCTACGCGTTTCGTCATCATAAGACGTCGTCGGGGATAGGGTTATTTTCTTGTTTTTATCCTTATGAGTCCCTGAAGTACTTATTTACCCTATGCCCTTTCTTCCAAATGGATAGTTTGGGAGAATGACAACAAGTTGGGATTTCTAAAGTATAAAGTTGAGATCTGCAATCAAATCCGGGTCATATGCAGGGCTTTTTTTCTCAGACAATAGGTGCAGGAACTCCCCTTTTCCGAGTCACCCCTTTTCTCCACCCCTACCCACCTTCGAGCACCGTCCCTTGGTTCCATCCCCTACCCACCTTCTAGTACCGCCCCTTTTAGACAATACAGAACCAAGTATCATTTTGTGGTGCTAAGTAATTTGTATGGAATTTGGTGATGATATCAAGAAAAGCAGTAAAATAGATCCCCTTCAGCCAGCAACAATAGATCCCCCTAAGAATAATATACCACCCACCATAACATTTCCCCCCAGCAATAATAGATCTCCACACAGCCAGCATTATTAGACTCGCTGGCAGCCATCATCAATAGACCCCCCTTCCCCAACAGTAGATCTCCTTCAACTGACCCCCCCAGAAACATAAGACCCACACCCATCAACAATAGACCCCAAGGATTTAGCATCGATACACTGCAGCACACCCCAGCACCCCTTGTGATTATATACAGTCAGTCCAGGAGGTGCCGGAACTGCGTTCCTGCTAAAAAAAAGCCCTGGTCATATCTGATGGATCCCATCTAGGTGGGGTATGGTTTTTGTATTCCATCAAACCACAGGAGCAGAAGAAACACTTTTTTTGGAAGTTTGTTGATCCCTTTTATTTGTAATACTGTTTGCTTATGTTTGTGTGTTACTTTGTATCTTCTGTTTTTTGTAACTTTCTGTGCACTACTCACTTATTAAATATAAAATTAATACATTGTTTTTGATTGCTCTAAAGTGGTGTTTTGCAAGATTTTTTCAGTCAAGGCACTCTTTAAAGTTATAGACAATTTCAAGGCACCCTTTAAAATTATGGACAGTCTCCAGGCACCCCATTCGCAAATGTAAAAAACGACTCTAATAGCTTTCCATAATGCTGCAACCTTCACACATAGGACATCCAACGTTAACCTCAATGGCGGTATGATTCTTTCTGATTTTAGGTGCTGAAAGCGGTACCATTATTTGCAAGGAAATTTGGCGTTTTATACTGTAGGCCTGTAATTCTTAGGAATAACTCACTTAAATCTGACCAAACAAGAGTCTAGTAGGCATCCCGGGTATGATTTTTTTTTAAAAACAAAATTATAAATTATAATATAATAAATAATTATAAATGATTATAACAAATAATAATATAATTATAATAAAAATTATTCAATAATGTAATCAACTCAAAATCACTGAAATTTGCTCAGTTGCAGAATTGTCGCTGTCATTACTTTTATTTTTTTATGACGAATTCCCCCACAAATCGCTATCGCTCAATTCTGCAAGTGATTATAATTAGTTATCACTGTTTTCTAGCTGATCTAAAACCATTTTTGACATAAAGGGACACTTTTGGTTGCTATGGAGGCAACACACGGTTGTTTTTAATGACCAATTTAAAAAAATTAATTTTTCACGTCATGAAAAACGGTTGTGTGTACGCGGCATAATACCTTTTTCTTTGGTCGGTGCTGTGTTGAGAACATTTCCGACACACAACAGTAAGTGGGAGAAAATCTCTGCAAAGTGAGGGAAATATGGAGGCTGAATTTCCCCATCAGGGACACAGAAAGCACAAAAAACTTGAAATAAAATCCATCCTGCTCCTTCCTGTTTCACTCCTTGAGGAGGGTGCATGGCCAATGGAGACACCATGTCAATTTAAAGGAAAAAATGGACAGTATTCCAAAGATGACAGATCCTAAATCTGTACCGAGATCTCAGTTGAGATAACATCATACAAGCTTGTGAAGAGGTGGTTGTGCAATTTTTGATCTCAGTAAAGATTTGACATCTCTGGAGTGCTGGCAATTTCTTCTACTTTAGCAATAAAAACATGTCAGGTTTTTTAACACTTCCAAGCTCCACCCAAAAATGTGTAGGCTACCACATTGCAGGGTGCATTGGAGCTGTGCGATTTTCTCCTGGACTGGACCTGTGTCATGTCATGGCTGCTGTAACATAATTATTTGTATATTGTAATTTTTACAGTTTATCTGCTAAGTGGCAGCACAATTAATACACAATTAAAACATGGTTTTCTTCATGAATAATTTCATGCTTTCATGCACGAACCAATTTGAGGATTTAGTCATTTTCAAAATATTTTAACATGGAATCACCGGAGAGGAAATGTGCTGGAAATATGCCAATAAAAAGTGAAGGGAGTTAAAGAGACATTCCCAGGGACACACTATCGATTTTTCCAGGTGGTGATTTATTGGCGTTAGAGCAAAATTGTTTTCAGATCAAGAAAACAGCTTGGATAAAGTGTGGTTATTTATCAATCTTTCTTTTCCGGTACAGTCATAAATCTTGCTGTATTGATCCTCATTTATCAACGTGTCTAAAATGTGAATTGTATTACCCATAGCAACCAGTCAGAATTTCCATTTTCGTTCTGTCAAGCCTTAATGATATTTTAAGGTCATTGGAAAACAATGTGAATAGAGAAATTAAGAAGGAACTTGTTGGTAGGCTCTGAGCTTTTTTTACTTATAGCCTAAAACATACAAAACCTCTGTCCATCACTGTGGAATATGGCCAGGTCCCTAGCTTCCTCCCGTAACAATCAGGACTGCTGGTCCCTCATTGTGTGTGATGATGTCAGAGAACTGTGACCAGTTGGTCAGTGAAGGAGAGAGACTTCGGGGGACTAGTTGCATAAAGAGCAGGAAATCTGCAGTAGTGAGGATAAAAGGTAAAAATATTAACTTATACATTATTCCTGAGGCAAAATTAAAAGTTATCCTTTGCAGTGAAAAGGGGAACCAGATAGAACCTCATTACTTTTTTGTCTTCTTTGTCTCATTTGGGAGGTTTTCCTTAAAGGGGTTGTAAAGCTTCAAGTTTTTTCACCTTAATGCATCCTATGCATTAAAGCGGATCTCCACCCTAAAGTGAAGATCCGCTGATCGGAACCCTCCCCCCTCCGGTGTCACAATTGACACCTTTCAGGGGGGAGGGGGGTGCAGATACCTGTCTAAAGACAGGTATCTGCAACCACTTCTGGCCCGCAGTCTCGGGGAAAAGTCGGGTTTTTTGGCGACATTCCCGTCGCCCCCCCCGTTGTGTGCTGAACCATCCGCTTTAAGGTGAAAAAACATCCAATGCTTACAAGCCCCCCGGTTTACTTACCTAAGCCCTCGAAAGTCTCGCATTGTGAACGTGCTGGCTTCTCGCCCCTGTCTTCAGGCTGTTCTTGGCTCTTCATTGGAGATTGATAGCAGCACAGCCATTGGCTCCCGCTGCTGTCAATCTAATCAATAACGTGGCGCGCCGGGGGCCGGGCCGAGTGATATAGTCGGCAGCTATAGCTGCCGGCTGTATCACAGGAGCGTGCGCGCAAGCTAACCCCCTTGGAAGAGAGCTTCCTATGAAGGGGGTTAGCTCTTGCGGGGAGGAGCCAGGACAGCTGCTGAGGGACCCCAAAAGACGAGGCTCTGGGCCACTCTGTGCAAAACGAGCTGCATAGTGGATGTAAGTATGACATGTTTGTTATTTAAAAAAATGTAAACCTTTATAACCCCTTTAACTTCCTGACCTATAGAAAACCCTATGCAGCCTCTCTCAGGGGCATATCGGCATGTTCTGCCACAAAAAAAGTCCAGGGTAAACATATTGGCTTGTGTCTGTTTATACCCGAGTAGATATAAATGTGAGTTGTATGTTTCTTCTTGAAATAAAGAAACCACTTGGATGAGCAGGAAAAATCCAGTTGAATGTGACTAATACTAGTTAAAAAGTAGATTACGCCATAGAGTACTTTACTAGGCCTTGTATTTAAAGTGTAACTCTACCTTGGATGGTTATCACAGGAGCAGGGTACCCTTTTGGTAGATTTCCCCTCCCTTGGGATAGGAATTAAAGCTAAACTCTAGAAATCAAACAAGTTTAGCCTCCAATGCTGTTCTTTCCTATACAAAGTTCTGGTCTGTGGGCAGGCTGTGAGGCAAGCCCTCGGCATCATCACTAACAATGAAGGTCTATAATCGCATGCATTGAGGAATGAGGTAAGTATTGCACCTTATCCCTGTACCCCTAGCCAGGGGTAGGCAACCTTTAAGGCCTCGTACACACGAGGCAATCCATTTGTTTAAATCGGTCGAACCGACCGATTTGAACAAATCTGTCTGCTTGGATTTTGGTTTGCTCGCGTGTACACACGAGCAAACCAAAATCCCCGCCAGCAGACAGCGCGCTGACGTGTCGGTGACGTGGCGGTGAAGTTGACCCTGCCACGTCACCGCACCAGGAAGTAAAACACTTCCGCGCATGCGTCGAAACCATTCGGCGCGTGTGCGAGAAGACATGTCTGCTGGTTAGCGTACTAACCAGCAGACATGTCGGACGGACGGGTTCCCAGCCGACAGATTGGTAAGCATGCTTTCCAATCTGTCGGGTGGCCAAATCCGTCGGCTCGCCCGTACACACGATCGAATCTGTCTGCTGAAACGGTCTAGCAGACCATTTCCAGCAGACAGATTTGATCGTGTGTACGAGGCCTGAGATATGGAGATCTACCTGGACAACATTGATTCGATCAAAGATCACCGGGGTGCAGCGTTCCATCCTTTTTAAAAGAAATAACTAGCAAGCCTGCAATAAAAAGACTGCATTAAAAAAAACTAGAAAAATCTACTAGAACTAATGTTACTGTAAAAATATAAACTTACCTACTCAAAAGTTAGCTTCAGTGAGAAGCTCGGCGTTCACTTTCATACACAATTATTTTCATGTCTAGGGAGCAATTGGTTACCCCCTACAAGTCTAATGCCAGAGTTCATGAAAGCAGAACATTTGGTACTGCATGCTGATTTTTTTGACTAATTTCAGGCCTGGCTATCTACTTTGATTTCTGGCCAGTGCAAGTAGTTTGTAGGGCAGAGTCCAAAAGGGACTGGTACTGGGGTGTCAAGAGGGCTATTGTGTCAGGAGCTCTATGGTGTCAGGAGGGCTATGATGTCAGGAGGACTATGGTGTCAAGAGGGCTATGGTGTCAAGAGGGCTATGGTGTCAGGAGGGCTATGGTATAAGGAGGGCTGTGGTGTACAGAAGTTTTTAATGCAGTGTAGTTTGTGGAAGGTGCAGTGGCGCTGATCTCTGCGGTCAATCCTCCTACCTTCCCACATGGTATCCTTGGATTGGGGAGGAAGGCTGGTGGCGTGTGATTTTCATAGGAAGTGCTCTGGCATGTTCGAAAAAGAGCCCAAACCCAACCAAACTATTCTGTTGGCTTACCCCAGTGTTTTTCAACTCCAGTCCTCAAGGCACACCAACAGGTCAAGTTTTCAGGATTTCCCTCAGATGAAATGGCTGTGGTGATTACTAAGGCAGTGAAACTGATCAAATCACTAGTGCAAAATAATGGAAAGCCTGAAAACATGACCTGTTGGTGTGCCTTGAGGACTGGAGTTGAAAAACACTGGCTTACCCCATCCAACAGCCGCACATATACAAGGGACGGGGACTGCCTCTGCAGCCTGGGATTGGGTGAGTGTGCGCATGTGCCACTGTGGAGCAAGGACCGTGTTGGTAACAGTGGGATGTTTTCCTGGTCTACCTGTTACCTGTCAACGATCGACCAGTAGCCCATGGCCTAGACTAAACAAGCATTGAAGGAATTGTAAAAAAATATACCTAGGTAGTGGGACTGTACTGCAAGAGTTAAATGCTCTTTATGTCAAGGGGCACTACCACAAGAAGAAGAATGCACCCTATTCCACACCCCAGCAGGGTCCTTTCAGGGGTTTAATGGTCCCCACAGCCTTCTCTGTAAGACACCCCGGCCAAGGTTGCATGTTCACTCCCGAGGGATTACTTAAAAGGACTGAGCTCCAGTGAGAAGAGAACAGCAGCGGAGCATGGGATAGGGTAGATTACAGTGATTGTTCTTGTAATGCCTAGACATAATCATTTTATCATTTTTTAAGTATGGGGGGTACACTATTGCAAGGGAAGATTTATTTCTAATTCCCAAAATTGAGTTTTAAGATTAAAGGGGTTGTAAAGGTTAGTTTTTCACCTTAAAGTGTAAACCCACTCTCATCCTTTCTAAACTACTGTACTGCCATATTGCTGATCTATAAGGATATACAATCCTCCTGCATGTATCCTTACCTGTCTCCCCTCTGTCTGTTATAAGAACTGAAAATTCTGTGGGTGGATCTGTTGTCTGGAGCTCTGTGGGTGGAGTCGTGATGTCAGTAGACTCCCCGCCCCCCTCTACACTCCCCTTGTCAACATGCATTTTTTCCTATGTATTCCTTACATTAAATTATGCTATGATCACTAACATCCAGTCAAAATCCAGAAAAGTAACCACATGACTTCAGAAAAGGAGTGGGGGTGGGAATTAAAAAAATAATGCCTGTCTCATGGCTAGTGCATGAGATATGTAAATAACTTGTCACTCACAGCAAGGGGGCGGAACGGACTAAGGTTTTTCTCTGTAAGTCCGTTTTATTTCACTGAACATTAAAAGAGGATTGCTCAGAGCCAGGTTAACTCTGTGTGGCAAGACTGGGCACAGATGATAGAAAATCTTATACTCTACATTTTGACATCCACTTTAACCCCTCTGTCGGTATTCTCAAGTGAGGCTTGGGGTGGTATTTCATTACCAAAAGCGGTAACCCCGAGCCAGACTCGGGATCGCCTCGCAGCAGCCACAGGCATGGTTTACTTACCTTGTCCCTGGATCCTGCGATGCCGCTGCGCTGTGTGATCGAGCGGTGTCTCCTCGCTCGATGCACAGTGTCCCTGTGTGCCTCTGAGCTCCGTTCCCTGCACCGTTACGACGCACGGGGGCGGAGATTCAAATTCAAAAAAGTAAATAAACACATTACATACAGTATACTGTAATCTTACCTATTACAGTACTGTATGTGAAAAATACACATCCCCTTTGTCCCTAGTGGTCTGCCCTGTGCACTACATGTTCTTTTGTAAAATAAAAACTGTTCTTTCTGCCTGCAAACTGTAGATTGTCCATAGCAACCAAAAGTGTCCCTTTATGTCAAAAGTGGTTTTAGACCAGCTAGAAAACAGCGATAATAAATTATAATCACTTGCAGAATTGAGCGATAGCGATTTGTGGGAAATTCCGTCATAAAAAAATAAAAGTAATGACAGCGACAATTCTGCAACTGAGCAAATTTCAGTGATTTTGAGATGATTACATTATTGAATAATTTTTATTATAATTATATTATTATTTGTTATAATTATTTATAGTTATTTATTATATTATAATTTATGATTTTGTTTTTCAAACGTTATCATACCCGAGATGTCTACTAGACTGTTGTTTGGTCAGATTTAGGTGAGTTATTCCTGAGGCCGCGTACACACGATCGAACATGTCCGCTGAAACTGGTCCTCAGACCAGTTTCAGCGGACATGTTCGATCGTGTGTACGGCCTATCGGACCGTTTTCCAGCAGACAAAAGTTTCAAAACATGCTTAGAAACCTGTCTGCTGGAAACCTGTCCATCGGACATGTTCGATGGTTAGTACACAAAATCATCGGACCAAAATCCCACGCATGCTCAGAATCAAGTCGACGCATGCTTGGAAGCATTGAACTTCGTTTTTTCATCACGTCGTTGTGTTCTACGTCACCGCGTTCTGGTCCGAGGGGATTTTGGTCCGATGGTATGTACGCACATCAGACCAACAGACCACTTCAGCCTGGTCCGATGAAAACGGTCCGTCGGACATGTTTCATCAGACATGTCTGATCGTGTGTACGCGGCCTAAGAATTACAAGCCTACAGTATAAAACGCCAAATTTCCTTGCAAAATAATGGCACCGCTTTAAGCACCTAAAATCTGAAATAATCATACCGCCAGGGAGGTTGATGCATACCGCCAGGGTCGGTGCCATTGTGTCCAAAACAAGCTGCACAGTGGAGGTAAGTATAACATGTTTCTTTTTTTTTTTTTTAAAGGTAACCTTTAGGCTTCATGCACACTGAAGCTGATAAACTGCAGTTTATTGGCTTTTTGGCTTTTTTTTTTAAAGCACATAAACTGAACTCTATGTTAGCCTATGTGCCCATGCACACCTGGGAGTTTTTCAGTGTTAATGAGCTTTGGAGTTTATTGGCTTTTTTCTGAATGCCCGAAATTTGCGTTCAAAGTGCAGTTTTTTGGCGGGAAAAATGCTAAAAATGCAAAATGCTGAAAAACACCCAAAAACGCTCAAAAACGCCAGTGCCAGCGTTTTTTTAGCGTTTTTATTCATTGAAAAAAAAAAAAAAGCTGATAAAAGCTACACTGAAAAACGCTAATTAAAGCTATTGCAAAAACGCAAAAAAATGTTGCAAGGCTCCCTGCAAAGCTACTGGCATTTTTTATAGCTTTTATCAGCTTCAGTGTGCATGGAACCTTAGTGTCCCATTAAATCTCCCCAACTTGAAAGAGTTTCAGAACGTTCCACACGCTACTCATAATGTGTGGTTGACCTATATTCATATACTGTATGTATTTATACTTGCACACAACATAAAGTATTCTGAACAAAAGCATTGTAAAAACAATACTGTAGTGCTGAATTCTGTTGCCAGAATTATAACGGCTGTATTCTATTCCAAATGAAACCATATTTTTTCATTTGTTTATATCAAGTGTATTCACATCCTTTTCAATTAGAGAGAACATCCGTACTTGGCTGTCTCCGAAGTGCCATAACGAATGTCCACAGATCAGATGCATGCTGTCTCGAGTAAGCTAAAGCCTAATTGATTGCCAGGGGTTACTGAACAAAGTTATCCTTTGCATGCTTCTTTGTCTATTATATATTAGTTTTTAGTGGGTCAGATAAAAGTGCAAAGGTTTGGACACAGCTATATGGCCAAAGGTAACTATATAGGCAAAATTTGGGGGCAGCTGACTATCACACCCACCATATGGCCACACATGTGTGGACCACCACATCTAAATGATCTTGATGACATTTCAAAACCATGGTCATTCATTTGAAGCTGACCTCCTTTCTGTTGTGTTAACAGCCTCCATTCTTCTGGGAAGGCTTTCCACAAGATTTTAGAGTTTGTCTATTAAACCACAAGATCATTTTTGGTGAAGTCTCTATACTGAAGACTACAGTTTAGAAATGAGCTCCCTACTAACCCACCCACTGTGGAGAAATGAGGATCTGAGTTAAAGAGATGCACTTCATTTGAGAAAAATACATATTACTTGTGTAATGCATCATGCATATTTCATGCTACTGCATATGGTCCAATGGATAGATATGATGCACCCCCTGTTGCTCAAAGTGGAACTGAAGTTAAAATAAAATTGAGAACAGGCAGGCTCTTTAATGCAGAAAAGACATGCAATGTCTCTTCTGCAACCAAATGCACTTACATGCCTGCTCACAATCCCAAAGATCTTAGGGAGAGATGACAGTGCCAGTGAGTTTGTTTTAAACTAATTTTTTTGCCTTTAGTTCCACTTTATTAGGTGACATACACTACATTGTCAAAAGGAACGCCTGCCTTTACACGAAAATGTACTTTAATGGCATCCCAGTCTTAGTCCGAAGGGTGGAGTTGGCCCACCGTTGCAGTTATAACAGCTTCAACTCTTCTGGGAAGGCTGTCCACAAGGTTTAGGAGTGTGTCTATGGGAATGTTTGACCATTCTTTCAGAAGCGCATTTGTAGGCTTGGCTCGCAGCCTCCATTCCGCAGCCTTCCCAGAAGGGTTGAAACTGTTGTAGCTGCAAAAGGCCAACTCAATATTGAACCCTACAGATTAAGATTGGGATGCCATTAAAGTTATTGTGCATGTAAAGGCGGGTGTCCCAATACTTTTGACAATATAGTGTTTTTGGTCTTCGAAACACTAAATGCTATTATGGTTCTCTGTGTATGTTATAGACTAAAATATATTTATACTCTATTATAAAAGCGAATATCTGTGTTTAAGCTGTACGTTTGGTATTCTCTTCGCACTTTTTGTCCTGCATGACAGAATATGGGTTATTTACGAAAGGCAAATCCACTTTGCACTACAAGTGCAAACTACAAGTGAAAAGTGCACTTGAAATTGCACTGAAAGTGCACTTGGAAGTTCAGTTGCTGTAAATCTGAGGGGTTGATCTGAAATGAGGGAAAGCTGATTTTATTATCCAATCATGTGCAGGCTAAAAGATACATTTTTGTATTTGAATCTGGCCCGTAGTTTGTACTTGTAGTGCAAAGTGGAGTTGCCTTTCGTAAATAACCCCCATTGTCTCTCTGTAAGTTAAAACGATTTAGGAAAAATAAAATCTAATTTAAAAAATAAATAATAATAAATTAGTTCCTTGCAGATGTTTACTGCTGTGTGGCATTAGGCTATGAGTTTTTTTCGGATGCAGCAGATGCAGAACATTGGTTGATGAAGGCCCAGTATTTTATAGTTCATTCTTTTATTTCCTCTAAGGCCGCATACACACGATTGGTTAAACCAATGAGAACAGTCTGATGGACCGTTTTCATCGGTCCAAACCGATCGTGTGTGGGCACCATCGGTTATTTATCCATCGGTTAAAAAAAAGCAAACTTGTTTTAAATTTAACCAATGAATACCTAACCGATAGCAAAAAAACGATCGTTTGTAGGCACGACCATCGGTTAAAAATCCACGCATGCTCAGAATCAATTTGATGCATGCTTGGAAGCATTGAACTTCTTTTTTTTCTGCACGTCGTTGAGTTTTACGCCCCTGCGTTCTGACACGATCGTTTTTTTAACCGATGGTGTGTAGGCACGACTGATTATCAGTCAGCTTCATCGTTTAACCGATGAGAACGGTCCATCAGACCGTTCTCATCAGATGAACCGATCGTGTGTACAGGGCTTAAAGGGTCACTAAAGGAAAAAATATGTTTTGCTGAAATGACTGTTTACAGGGTATAGAGACATAATAGTTAACTGATTCTTTTTAAAAACGATTAAAAACAGATAAAAATCAATCATATAATGTGCCTCTAGTTTCACTTTTGTTTTTGCATCTAGCTTAGTTTTTGCATGTACCGTATTTGCCGGCATATAAGACGACCCCCTAATTTTCCAGGAAAACTTTTGCTTTTGGATATACTCGACGTATAAGACTACCCCCTTCCTACTAGTCTTTCTGGAAGCTGAGGGGTAGCCGGAACAACCACTGACAAGAACAACTGCTGACAGAAACAGGCTTTTTTCAAATCTCACTGTGCCATTACATGCCTCGCTGTGCCATTACATTACATGCCCCCACTGTGCCATCACTTGCCCCCACTGTGTCATCACTTGCCTCCACTGTGCCATCACTTGCCCCCACTGTGCCATCACTTGCCTCCACTGTGCCATCACTTTCCCTTACTGTGCCATCACTTTCCCTTACTGTGCCATCACTTTCCCTTACTGTGCCATCACTTGCCCCCACTGTGCCATCACTTGCCCCCACTGTGCCATCACTTGCCTCCACTGTGCCATCACTTGCCTCCACTGTGCCATCACTTGCCCCCACTGTGCCATCACTTGCCTCCACTGTGCCATCACTTGTTTCCACTGTGCCATCACTTGCCCCCACTGTGCCATCACTTACCCCCACTGTGCCATCACTTACCCCCACTGTGCCATCACTTGCCCCCACTGTGCCATCACTTGCCCCCACTGTGCCATCACTTGCCCCCACTGTGCCATCACTTGCCTCCACTGTGCCATCACTTGTTTCCACTGTGCCATCACTTGCCCCCACTGTGCCATCACTTACCCCCACTGTGCCATCACTTACCCCCACTGTGCCATCACTTGCCCCCACTGTGCCGGCCAAGACGATCTCCCTACCTTATGTTTTTGCAGGATCCGTCTTCCAGGCTGCGGGCATCCATGATTCAAAAGCCGCGCCTTCTCCTCAGACTGTTCCGTGATAGGCGGAACACAAATTTTCCCAGCAGGGCCTCTGTTCAGTGTTCTGCCTATCACGGATGTCCTCTCGTCCGAGGCCGAGGCTGAGGATGAGAAGGCATTCGTGATAGGCGGAACACTAAACAGAGGCCCCGCTGGGAAAATTTGTGTTCCGCCTATCACAGGACAGTCTGAGGAGTAGGCAAGGCTTTTAAATCATGGATGCCCGCAGCCTGGAAGACGGATCCTGCAAAAACATAAGGTAGGGAGATCAGACGGAGACTGTCCTTGGCGTATAAGACGACCCCCAACTTTGGATGCATTTTTTTGCATCCAAAAAGTCGTCTTATGCGCCGGAAAATGTAATACCTCTGTGCTGGACAGTGCCATAGAGAGTGATGGTTAGGAAAACGAAACTAGAATCTCCCAGTACTGTGGTCATCAGGAAACAGACAACCAGAAAGTGTCCAGAACAGAGTAGAATTACAGCAACATCAGAGCAAAAACGAACAATGAGGACATGAAACCAGGACTGCAGTAAGGTAAAGGAAGCTATTTACCCTTTAAGTGTTGTCCAAGAACAGGCACACATTTTTTTCTTTACAAGTCTTTTTAAATAAGCTGGTGGAGTTCTCTTTTAATACTCTTCACCTGCCTCGCTCATATTTGATTGAAAATACGCCGCAGGAAGTAAACGCTGTGCATATCTGATGCTGTTTTTAAATGTCACCTTCATGCTCAGCATTACAATGGGGGACAAGGTCTGATCCATAAAACATTGCAGGCTATTTATTCAGTAAAGCTGTTATTATTTGTAAAAATACTAATATGAATTAGCCAAGTGCTGGACCAGCGATGTGCTGGGTCATGTATAGGTGGGACTTTCTATGCAAAACCACCCTGAGATGCCTTCACAAGCAATATCACATCGATTCTAAAGCTACCCACATACACAGCCTGATTGTTTGATATCCTAGTGGGTTCTACGTAAATTGGCCTGTATGGAGCTATTTATAATCTAATTTTAGCTTAAGTTAAAGCAGCAATCAGTGATTTTTACACTATTAAAATGCTTTTAAAACTTTTGACAAAAAGATTATCTGTAAAAACGTTTCCTGCTGCTTAATCAAGAGAATGAGCATAAAAGACGTGGGTCTGCTAGAGCTGCATAGCAGTATGCAGAGGCAATACAAATACAATATACAGAAGGGAGTCTCAGCTTCGGTAAGCAATAGCATGAAAACCCATATGCTGATTTCATCTGGTAGCTTGGCACTCATTCCTTTGTTGCAAACACCATGGGGTGTCTGTTTGTACCATTAGTAGCAGATAGATCACCTTCAGTGCTGTTCAGGAGCCCTCTAGGTTCAACAGCCTTTTTTAGCCACTTCCTGTCTATAATGTGATTTTTCACCCCTGCAAGTGGTGCAATGAGTGTGCCTGGATGGAATTGGAAAAATGACCTCTTTGTTACATGCATCAATCAACCCTAACATTATGACCACCTACCATAACATTATGACCCACCTAATATTGAATGTTTTGCCACCAAAACAGCCCTAATCTATCGAGGCATGGACTCCACTAGACAAAGAAACCACTGTGCCTCTGCCATCTTGCCTCCTTCCCACTCTGCATTCTGTTGCCATTCTGGTGCCCCAGGTAGCCACACACTTGGCTATCAAAATGATGGAAAAGAAAAGTGATTCATCAGACCAGTACACTTTCTTCCATTGCTTCGCGGTCCAGTTCTGTTTCTCATGTGCCCATCGTAGGTACTTTTGGCTGTGGACACGGGTCAGCAGGGGCACCACAACCGGTCTGCAGCTACGCAGCCCCATACACAACAAACTGCGATGCACGAAAAAAGATGAAGAAAGGGGAGGAAGGGGGGAAGTTGGGACTTTATATGAGATCCGTTTTTAGCAGTATGCAATTAAATATAAACATGGAATATAAAAAAAAATTCCATATTGGCCAGGCTCAAAGTTGTCAACCAAAAAGCATTAAACCAAATTAATCTGTCTAACTGATGTAAGTAAAAACAGAGGCCCAGATTCATAAAGCAATTACGCCTGTATAACTGGTGTTAGACAGGAGTAATTTCAAATTTCGCGCGCCGTATCACTAGTTTGAATCCTCAAACCATGATACGGCGGCTTTGGGCTTCGATCCGAGAGGCTTACATCTTCGTAAACCTTCGGATCTACGCTGCGATATATTTGCGGCCGCTGGGAGGAGTTTGCGTCGTTTTGATGCGTCGGGATATGCAAATGTGTTTTTACGGAGATCCACGAAGATACGAGCGGTCTTCGCAATCGCTTACGTCTGTTTTTTTTTACGTACTGTTAGACCAGCTTTTTGCTGGTCTAACGGTGCGTAACCCATGTTAAGTATGGCCGTCGTTCCCGCGTCGATTTTAATTAATTTTATTTTTTTTACGTAACTCGTTCGGGAATAGAAATGTCCGTAAACGACGCTACTCAAACAACGAATGACGTAACGACGTGATTTCGCGCAATGCACGGCGGGAAATTTGCGAACGGAGCATGCGCAGTTCGATCGCCGCGGGAACGCGCCTATTTTAAATCCTTCACGCCCCCTACTCGTCTATATGGATTGCGACGGGAGAAATACACTACGCCGCCGTCGTTTACTGGACAAAATCTACCTGGATTCCACGTAGAGCCAGGTAAGAAACGGCGGCGTAGTGTATTTCTGATACGCTACGAGAATCCAATTCTCTCTGAATCTGGGCCAGAGTTTTAGTTGCAAGCATTTGCAAAAACCTGGGAAGCTGCAGCGCCAGCGACAAGGCACTCTGTGTGACTGCAGTCCTACCTATGAATTTAAAGCAGTGGTTCACCCTAAAACTACTCTGTCCCATCCCATCCAGCATACTGGCAACTTACTGTTTAATGAATAATTTTCTTTTTTGTCCACCGCGGGTGAATGGCGCAGCTATGCGCGTCACACCTTCCGAAAATAGCCGATTTAGGACTTGGCTATTCCCGGCGTTATACGGCGCCTGCACACAGACCTAGGCGCTGACTGCGCAGGCGCCGTATATAGCCGAGTCCTATTTAGACTTTTTTCGGAGGGCGTGGCGCGCCATAGCCATAGGACTCGGATATATACGGCGCCTGCGCAGTCAGCTCCTAGGTCTGTGCGCAGGCGCCGTATAGCGCCAAGAATAGCCGAGTCCTAAATCGGCTATTTTCGAAAGGCGTGACGCGCATAGCTGCGCCATTCACCCGCGGTGGACAAAAAAGAAAATGATTCATTAAACAGTAAGTTGAGCAATTTAAAAAAAAAAACAGCATACTAGCGCTGACGCCAGTATGCTGGATGGGATGGGACAGAGTCGTTTTAGGGTGAACCACCGCTTTAAGGTCTCCTGAAAATGAGCACAGGTGTGCTAATCAATAGGCAGAGGACAGGTGATAACCTAACCCCCCCCCCCCCACCTATAGTTGGCATGGCAAAAGAGAGCACTGGAAAACAAAATAAATGTAGGAGTGGAACAAAAAACGTGCCTACCAAACCAAAATACCACCAAACTAAAAGTAGACCAACTCAAACTGTGTCTGCCAGTCAAAAAATGACAATGCATAAATAAACTGGTCGGTGGTAGATCTGTGGAGGACTGTGTGTTTTGACACATTTCTATCAGAACCAACATTCATGTTTTCAGAAAATTGAGCAGCTACAGTAGCTTTAAAGAGGTTGTAAAGGTTTGTTTTTTATTTTCTAAATAGGTTCCTTTAACCACTTCAGCTCCGGACCATTTTGCTGGTCAAAGACCGGGCCACTTTTTGCGATTCAGCACTGCGTCGCTTTAACTGACAATTGCGCGGTCGTGCGACGTGGCTCCCAAACAAAATTGATGTCCTTTTTTTCCCACAAATAGAGCTTTCTTTTGGTGGTGTTTGATCACCTCTGTTGTTTTTATTGTTTGCGCTATAAACAAAAATAGAGCAACAATTTTGAAAAAAAACAACAATATTTTTTACTTTTTTCTATAATAAATATCCCCCAAAAATATATAAAAAAAATGTTTTCCTCAGTTTAGGCCGATACCTATTCTTCTACATATTTTTGGTAATATTTTCGCATTAAGCATTTATTGATCGGTTTGCGCAAAAGTTATAGCGTCTACAAAATAGGGGATAGTTTTATGCCATTTAATTTTTTTTTTTACTAGTAATGGCGGCGATCAGTGGTGTGCATGCGTCTACAATGCCGCGGTCTTAAAGGGGACGTATATCTATGTCCTTCTGCCTGTTTGTGCCATGCTGGCGACGTATATAGTCGTGCGCTGGTCAGCAAGCAATTCAGCTAGTGCATTGTTGGTTCACTTTTTTTGAAAGGTGTTTATTTTTTAATTTTTAAAGAAAGATACAAAACAACCATAAGGCAGCACAGGCTGTCATTACAACATAATAGAAAAACAGATATACTGTATCAGAAAATAATAAATAGCTGGACCAACAGCAGTCCTCTCATAGGGAAAGAAAACCCCACAATCATCCATACACTCAAACAAACACACACACACATACACACACAGCCAAAGATACAGCAACAGCGACCACATAACAGTAGTATACCTGCAACACCGAGAAGAGGTTAAGATCAGTCGGCACCCAAAACGGGCAGAAAGAGGGCATCGTCCCTCAACATCATCAGATCAATGGGAGAGCTGAGAGGAAAGGACCCCTCCCCCCCCCCCCAGAAGTCCTTTGAACCATCCAACCACGGCTGCCATACTTTTATAAAATTTCTTAGGGCACGCCCTACTTATGTATACCAGTTTAAATTTAGGGAGGAGACTATGAACAATAAAAAAAAATACACCAATCGAGAGGGGGCCCAATTGTTGTTTCACTTACCCTTTCCTTCGATTTCCCTTCTAAATGTTTTTTTTTCTTTGTCTGAATTTCTCACTTCCTGTTCCTCCTCAGTAAGCTTGCCCTCATCATCCGAGCCGTTCAGCCTTGTGGTTAGTCAGCGTGCTCGCCCACTCCCTTGGGAATACATTCCTGCGGGGAGACGCTGTGATCACAGAAGGGAAATCGAAGGAAAAGGTTAGTGAACCAACAATCCACTAGCTTAAAGGAACCTATTTAGAAAATAAAAAACCAAACCTTTACAACCACTTTAGACACAGCAACTTCAGGGAAAAAATGTTCACTTGCTGCCTAATATATCCCACCCACTTTCAGATGCCGTTATGACGAGATAATCAATTTCACTTTACCTGACAGTGGTCATAATGTTATGACTGATTGGTGTATCTGTTCCTTAAAGGGGAGTTCCACCCACAATTTCACTTGTTAAATATAAATACCCCTGTAATACACAAGCTTAATGTATTCTAGTAAAGTTAGTCTGTAAACTAAGGTCTGTTTTGTTAGGTTGTTACAGCATTTAGATAGTTTATAATCTAGAAATAGACCGTGGCCATCTTAAGTGTGGGCATCATGAAGCCCGACTGTATGACTTCCTGGATTTCAGCTTTGCATATCTCGCACATGCTCAGTGCTGCACAAGCGATGTAATAAGTTTCAGTCAGGTTTGCAAGGACTACTGGGAAACATGATGCCTATCCCAGAAACCCTTGTAAATAGCCTTGTGACCTAATAGCTTAGGCTAATAAGGAGGAGGAAGTAATGAAGGACTACAAAATAAAGGTATTTACAAGCAACAAAATAAATAAAAATTGTCCATTCTGAACACTATGAGATTAAGGCATGCAGCACAGACAAACATAAAAAAAATGGGTGGAACTCCACTTTAAAGGGTCACTAAAGGAAAATATTTTTTGGGCTGAAATGACTGATTACAGGGTATAGAGACATAATAGTTAACTTAATCATTTTAAAAATTATTACAAATAGATAAACAATCAATCATATAATCAACCTACACTTCTAGTTTTGTTTTTGCTGTTGTTTCCTGTCTCTCTGATGTACAGAGCCAGAGAGCCAATAGAGGGCAATGATGGTTTGTCTAAAACCCCTCAGCCCAATCTAGTTTCAGTTTACACACAGTAATCACACCTCCTTGATTAGTGACCACAGTGAGAAAGCTCCCAGCACTGTGGGTATAAGGAAACAGACATCCAGGAAGTGTCTAGAACAGAGCAGGATTACAGCAACATCAAAGCAAAAACTAACAATGAGGACATGAAAACAGCACTGCAGTAAGGTAAAGGAAGCTATTTAGCTAAAAAAAAAATCCTTTAGTGACCCTTTAATGCAAAAGAGATTTGTTTAATTTCAATAATTGTATACATTTTGTTTTTTAATTTACTTATGGCATCCTGTAGCTGGGTGAGTACTCGGCGTACGGTCCTGACACACCTTTAGGCCGGATTCACACCTATGCGAATTCGTTGCGGCTTAAACCGCATCCAAAACGCAGAACATTTTTAAATACATTGTTTTCAATGAGGCTGGTTCACATATGTGTGATGCATTCGCGCTGCGCATTGCAGTAAAAACGTATGCAGATTTTATGCCTTGCGGTGCAGCTCAGGTGCGAATTCAGTCCCATTATCTTCTATGGGTACGCAGCTGATACGCAGATGTGTTCAGTTCTCTTCAGGAATTTCTCTCATTCAGCTCAATACACTTCTCCCCCACTCTCCTCTCACCCGGAACTTCTCCCAGGTCTCCAAATTCGCAGCTAAAACGTTGCTAATCTGCTGAACACTTCCCTTATCTATCTGCAGAGATTACAGAGCTGAAATTTGCACTGCACAAGTGTAATTCCGGACTTACACTTGGGAGAACAATGCTGCGGCAGCAACTTATCCTTGTACAGAATGCCGTGTATTGTTTTTATTTCCCCCGTGACACCCACATTTCATTGGCATTGTTGTGATGTGACCTCTTCGCTGCCCACTGCCAGGTGGCACAGGAGATAGCACAATAATCTATTCCACCTACTGCCATTTTCTTGTCCAAGGCTTGTTTATGGGCTCATTTATCTTTCCAAGCCTACAAATGAGCTTCACATACAACAAAGGAGGCACTTTAATTCTAAAGAGGACCTGTCATTTAACAGTAAAAAGAAAAATACCCATTTAATGTAAGAAAGGATAACATTTTCATTCACCGAGATCCCATTCTTGAGGTCAGCAGAAAGCTTAAAGAGAACCATTCACAAATGAGCAAATCAGATTTAAAAAGTTTTAACAGGTACACATCATCAAACTAATCAGCAATCTAATCATGGCCACCATATAAACAGTTGTATTGTTTCCCATCCTGAAGGTCACCTTACTAACTTTCTGATTTTTTCCAGCCTGGTCTTACAGCGATCACAATTCCTTTATCAGTATAGCAGAATTAATGGGTTTAGAGCAGTGTTGTTTTATGTTCAAACATACAGTATGCTAAAAGCAGCATCCCATAATATGTGGTTAGTAGATGGAGCTATCAGGAAACATAAGATAGATTTTTCATCTAGAGCCCATTTGGTATTGCTGTTTGCAACCTTGACGATGACTGTGGCGGTTCAGTGTCCTCATTCTGACAGCATTAAATATCGTAAACCTATATTTCTTTTAAGGCCTTTCCCAGCCAGTGCACTGATTGATTGCTGGTGTGAGAAATCGAATTACAATGTATGTCTTTTGGCTGATGTGTATTCATTGAGGGCCTTTGGAAGCAAGGGAGTCGAGCCTTGACCCAAGGCATGCAGGACTCAAGCTGCCCCATCATTAGTTTAGAGAGTAAAAAAGTACAAAAGAGTGGTGTTATCCACCAAAACTGAGGCCCCTTTCACATGTGTGTGTGGCATTAAGCACTAGAAGGCATTTGCTAGCACACATTGTCACAAGGCTTGGCAATGCAACTGCTTTATCCGTGGTGCATTGCAGTGCCGTTCATTGTGAATGACACTCCAACCAGAGGTGTAGCTTGAAGCTTGTGGGCCCTGGTGCAAAGTATAGAGTGCCATAATGGGAAAGGAGCTCAGCAGTCAGGCATAGCATCCAGGGTGGAGATAGGGGGTGGTCAGGGGGCTTGGGTGGGGGGAGCAACTTAGATCTGGGGGGGGGGCAAAGCCATGCAACACAAAATATGGAGCCTGCAGACCCTCAGAGGCCCCTCAGGAGGTGTTAAGAAATTGTTTTAGCAATTTCTGAAGGTTTCTTTGTCAGTGTTGGCAGGTGTTGGGGGAAAATCACCTCCCAGAGGTGTGTGTCGTTTCCCCAGTTATCAGGGAAGTGGGGTAAGCAGACAACTCTGGGTGGGGGGTACAAAGAATCCCAGCTGGAAACTAGGAGACACTGAGTGGTGTATTACCTCACCAGTAACATCCCCCCCATTGTGGCTACAGGACAGCACTCTTCTCCTCTTACCTGCTGAGCTCGGTTACCATTCCATGTTGCCAGCACGCAGCACAGACACTTCCCCATCCTGAGCTGTTCTCACCCCATGCTTCTCTCCATTCAGGAAATTGCTCACAGCTTCACCCCAGCCAATGAGAACAGAGGGGTGTGGACTGTGGAAGGCAAAGTGGAAGTCCAGTAATGGAGCATGGTTATGGGGCCCTAGGGCAGATCGGAGCTCGACTTTGTGGAGGATATGATATGACAGGGAGGCTGCAGGGCCCCCCTGCAGCTAAGGGCAGGGTTGCGATTGTGACTCCTGCAACCCCTTGTGCTATGTCCATGACTCCAATGCACTGTAAAATAGTGTGCAACGCGCAGCTCAAAGTAGCGCACATACCACACTTTGTGGTATCGATTGACTGGGCTGCCTTAACACGACACACGTTAAAGAATAATTTCAGCCATGGATTTATTAATACATAGTTACATTGTTCTGGTTTGGACCAATGTACCTTTGTATATACCATACCTGGTTGATCCCTCTGGAAGCTGGAAACCACTAAAGTAGACACAACTATTCCAGTGCTTTTCACTTGCTTCTGGGTCCTGTACCGCTTCTGTACTAAACACAGGAGGTTGGCCAATTGGCATTGACGTCTAAATTAATGCAAAGCATTCTTTGATTGGATGAGGTAGGGTGGTGGCATCATGCCAGGGCGATTCAGAACGAGGAATGTCACATGCCTGATAAAGAATGATTGGGTGAGTCACCGCACTATGCAGACCTGTTTGAAACATCTTATGTGAGAACAGCCATTGCAGAGACTTGCATTCTTTGAAACACCTAAAGCAGATCTACATAAAATCTAATGGCCTTGATGTACCCCCCCCAATCTACATTTTGGAGGTGGTCCCAATGTGCATCTCTCTGGCCCTCTGTGGCAACTGAAGACTCCCCACTGGGTCATCAGCCCCTGTCTCTCAAGCCATCTCCCCCTTTTTCCTGGGAGCTGTTCACATCAGTTGAAAGTGATGACATTTACTTATGACTCGTTTTTTATATTTTTATAATAGAAATGTGTATGCTGTGAATGATGAGCACCTTGTCATACTACACTATTTAGAGACATTTTCCTTGAATGAGCTATTTTGACTCGGAAACGCGTTGGATATTTCTTCTGCTTATATTGATCACTAATAAGTATGACAGATTATTGTATTGTATGACTTTGTGCTTACTTACTTTTATGTCATATGTATGACCATCTTTTAATGAATTGTAATAAAATGTATACGTTTCACGTAATTATGGTTTTGAGCCTTTAACCACTTCAGCCCCGGACCATATTGCTGTCCAAAGACCAGAGCACTTTTTGCGATTCGGCACTGCGTCGCTTTAACTGACAATTGCGCGGTCATGCGACGTGGCTCCCAAACAAAATTGGCGTCCTTTTTTTCCCACAAATAGAGCTTTCTTTTGGTGCTATTTGATCATCTCTGCGGTTTTTATTTTTTGCGCTATAAACAAAAACAGAGCGACTATTTTGAAAAAAAATGCAATATTTTTTACTTTTTTCTATAATAAATATCCCCCAAAAATATATAAAAACATTTTTTTTTCCTCAGTTTAGGCCGATACGTATTCTTCTACATATTTTTCGTAAAAAAAATCGCAATTAGCGTTTATTGATTGGTTTGCGCAAAAGTTATAGCGTTTACAAAATAGGGGGTAGTTTTATGGCATTTTTATTATTATTATTTTTTTTACTAGTAATGGCGGCGATCAGCATTTTTTTTCGGTACTGCGATATTATGGCGGACACTTCGGACACTTTTGACACATTTTTGGGACCATTGGCATTTTTTTAGCGATCAATGCTATAAAAATGCATTGGATTACTATAAAAATGCCATTGGCAGTGTAGGGGTTAACACTAGGGGGCGGGGAAGGGGTTAAGTGTGTTCCTATTTGTGTTCTAACTGTATGGGGGGGTGTGGACTTACTAGGGGGAATCACTGATCTTCTGTTCATACATTGTATGAACGGAAGATCAGCGTTTCCCCCGCTGACAGGAACGAGCGCTGTGTGTTTTCACACACAGCTCCCGTTCCCCGCTCTGTAACGAGCGATCGCGTGTGCCCGGCGGCGATCGTGCCCGCCGGGCACACGCACGGGACTCGGGGGCGAGCGGGGGGCGCGCGCGGGCCGCCGGCGGCGCGCACGTGCCCCCTAGTGGGCGCGACGTAGAGCTACGGGCTCTCGCGCACCCGTGCCGACCTGCCGCCGTATTACTGCGGCGGCTGGTCGGCAAGTGGTTAAAGTCCCACCCTATGGGGGAATTCAAACTTCAGAATTTTGACTAAATATATCACAGAATAGTCTCTAAAACCCCTTTCCAGCCTGATGAAGGGGTCTTGCAAGGCTCCAAAATGTTGCTGTTTGCTTTAACCACTTAAGACCCGGACCAATACGCTGGTAAATGACCCAAGGTGTTTTTGCGATTCGGCACTGCGTCGGTTTAACTGACAATTGCGCGGTCGTGCGACATGGCTCCCAAACAAAATTTGCGTCCTTTTCTTCCCACAAATAGAGCTTTCTTTTGGTGGTATTTGATCACCTCTGCGATTTTTATTTTTTGCGCTATATACAAAAATAGAGCGACATTTTTGAAAAAAAAACTCTATTTTTTACTTTTTGTTAAAAAAAAAATCAAATAAACTAAATTTTAGTCAAACATTTAGGCCAAAATTTATTTAGCCACATGTCTTTAGTAAAAAAAAAAATTGCGATAAAAAAAAAATAGCTACCTAGCGGGAACAGCGACACTAATACAGCGATCAGAAAAATGATCGCTTAGTGACGCTGGCAATAGGGAGTGAAAGGGTTAACTAGGGCGGTGATCAGGGGGTTAAAACTTTATTAGGGGGGGTGGGGGGGCTATCCTGAACCTAACACTAACTGATTTTACACTGCCTGTCACACTGACACTAAATGCAGTGATTAGATCACTGCATTCAGTGACACTGTGACAGGGGGGGTGGGGGGGCAGATCGCAAGGGGTTAAGTATGCCTATGTGAGTGTGTGTCAGTGTAATGTTGGTGCACACTTACTGTTAGGTGTTTCTCCCATCGCAGCGGTTGGAAATACCGCTGCGATGGGAGATTACATCACTTCCCCCTTCCTGTGTTTACACAGGAGGAGGAAGTGACAGGAGACTGGGAGCGCGCGCATTGGCTGGGAGCGATCGCGGGGGGGGCGGGTAAACGCCGACATCCGCCCGCTCGTCCCGGATCGCTCCCGGAGCCAGGGGGACCCCTGCACGCCGCTGAGGGGACCCCCGAACCGCACTTAGGCGGGGACGTAAATTTACGCCCTTGTGCCTGTACGTGCCATTCTGTGGCCGTATATGTGCGTGCGGGGGTCCTTAAGTGGTTAAAGGAGTTGTAAAGGATTTTTCTCTTTTTTTTTTTTTTTTTGCTGAAATGACTGTTTGCAGGGCATAGAGACATAATAGTTGACTGATTCCTTTTAAAAACGATTAAAAATAGATAAAAATCAATCATATAATGTACCTGCAGTTTCTAGTTTTGTTTTTGCATGTTTCCTGCTTCTGTGATGTACAGAGCCACAGAGTCAATACAGGGCAGTGATGGTTTGGAAAACGAAAGTGATTGGTGCTGAGGGGTTTTAGACACACAGTATTAACACCTCCTTGATTAGTGACCACAGAGAGAAATCTCCCAGTACTGTGGTTATCAGGAAACAGACAACCAGGAAGTGTGGAGATCAGAGAAGAATTACAGCAACTTGAGAGCAAAAACGAACAATGAGGACATGAAAACAGCACTGCATTGAGGTAAAGGAAGCTATTAAGAGAAAAAAAAAAATTTCTTTACAAACCCTTTAATGATGTGAACGCTGAATAAAGCTTTGGACCCATTTTTTGGAGACCCATGGTGTGCTGGTGACATTCCATATTCTAATTGCTCACGGTTCAATCCAGTGGTTGCTTTAGCGCCCATTTAGACATACAGGCACTTATACAGGAACATGTGCTTTGGAAAGAGTGCCTTGCAATCATGCCAGGGGGTTTCAGGCCTTTGCAGAGAGACCACTGCTTTGACAGTAAGTTTCCTGTAGCACGCTGACAAGGGTCAGGCTTTTCTATAGAAAGCAACTTATTTAAAGCAGAACTTAGCTGCATCTGAGCACCACAAACCAAAAACGCTATTTAATTCATTTTTAATATTTAAAGCAAACTGCCCTATCCATCCTGTTTTATTTTGCTGAGAATCATGTTGAAAAACACCTCCTCACATTTCTGCCCATGGCCATCTTGAGTAAGGGCAGATGATTTATGTAGGACCTACTTCCTGGAATCTGTCTGCCTTTAGTTCAGGCATGCAGACAGGAGTGTGTGCTTAGCCAAGAAAACCCCTCTTCTCTTTCTGACTTCTCTGATGTATGACATAATTTGCCTAGGCATAGAAACCAGGGAGTAACTACAGAAACATAAAAAAAACAAGAAAATATGATATTCTTGCTATTTACTAATGCTAGCAGCATGAAGATTAAAAATAGTGTTGACTGAGAGGATGAAGTTCCGCTTTAAAAGAGAAGTATGGGGTTTGTTTTTTTCCTTTTTATTATACTTACCTATCGGTCCGATGCTGCATCTTTCCCCAGCTGGCTCTAATACTGAGAACCAAACTAGAGTGATGGGGGCGGGAGCGGCCGGCTTAGGCTCTCAGCAGCTCATTGAGAGGCTGAAGTGGGAGCGGCCGGCTTAGGCTCTCAGCAGCTCATTGAGAGGCTGAAGTGGGAGCGGCCGGCTCAGGCTCTCAGCGGCTCATTGAGAGGCGGGAGCGGCCGGCTCAGGCTCTCAGCAGCTCATTGAGAGGCTGAAGTGGGAGCGGCCGGCTTAGGCTCTCAGCAGCTCATTGAGAGGCGGGAGCGGCCAGCTCAGGCTCTCAGCAGCTCATTGAGAGGCTGAAGTGGGAGCGGCCGGCTCAGGCTCTCAGCGGCTCATTGAGAGGCTGAAGCAGGAGTGGCCGGCTCAGGCTCTCAGCGGCTTATTGAGAGGCTGGGGTGGGAGCAGCATGCTCGGGCTTTTAGCAGCTCATTGAGAGGCTGGGGCGGGAGCAGCCGGCTCAGGCTCTCAGCGGCTCATTGAGAGGCTGGGGGGGGAGAGGCCGTCTCAGGCTCTCATCTGCTCATTGAAAGGCTGAGTCGGTCACCGGTCCAGCCATGTGGGTGGATCCCGACCATGTGATCACGATCTTTGCCAAGCATGGACCGGCTCTGTGATGTCAGCCTGTTTAACAGCGGGATTCAGCCAGCTGTCTGCTGACAACGGGTCGCAGGAGTGCAAAACAAACTGCCCTCCTGTGATCCACAGGAGAAAGAACAGCCAAACAAGCTTTGGCTATACTTCGCCTTTAAGGACTTTGTACATCTTTTTTGTTTTTATGTGATTGGAATGTACTTACTGGACCCAAACTAAAAGTTCAGTTGGGCTTTAGAAAACTATAAATGACAGTGGGCTCATTGAAGAGAAGTAATAACATAAAAAACAGATTCCTCCAGATATAGCCACCTACTATAGATGTGTCTATCGACATTGTGAAGCATTTAAAAAAAAATATTTAATTATAAAGAGGTTTAAGAGAACATGTGATAAAGTAATAGAGTGAAAAGCCAGTTTAAGAATGCAAGTGGTGATCCGAGAAGAAGATTACGAGTATTGCAATTACCGGACTTCCGTCCAGATCCCAAGGCTACTCCAAGCCGCCCTTCATTACAACCTAGTTAGATATATTGGATGATACTGTTATGGCAATTCTCAGTTCGCACTGTAGACGCATCGGAATCTGACATTTACCCAGTGTATCGCTGTCCAGCTGTGCTAATATTAACAGACTTTATTGAATAAAGGATGATGGGATAACGTCTAATTCAAAGATAATTTGGATCTCATATCCATTTAAATCCTTCTAAATTAAGGCCAGGATTATGATAGAGGAGCTATAAAGGAAAGCGACTCTGTAATTAAAATAACTTCCACTGACATTAACCCTTCAAATCCAAGACTTGGTTCTGTACTCTGGTCAAATTTGGGAATTCCATTGGTTATTGGTAAACAAGTTCTTAATATGGGACTGAAACCAATTGTTGCTTCTCACCAGAGTCATTGATAGAGCATGTGGGGGTACAGTATGTTCATTTTGACAAGGGAATTTTCACTTAAGGCCCCGTACACACGACCGAGAACCTCGGCAGAATCCAGCGAGAAGCTCGCTGGTATCCATATTCTGCCGAGATACTCGGTTGTGTGTACGTTTTCGCCGAGCGTCCCGTTGATAAAGCCGTCGAGCCAAAATAGAGAGCAGGTTCTCTATTTGCTCGATGGCCCATCGAGAACCATGGCTCGACGCCTTTCCCGACGGCTTGGTCGACGATTTCAACGGCCGGGCGAGAACCTCGACGGGCGGAACGATGTGTTTGGCCCGTCGAGGTTCTCGTACGTGTGTACGCGGCCTTACAGTATCTTCATGAAAGAGGTGAGGCTGTGTTCACTTACTTAGAATACCCAATCTATACAAGGAAAAAAAAAAAAAACACAGGATTTTTTGCTCACACATGATTGGCCAATTGAAGTTAAGTTAACCGACTATACTTCTTTAGCAAATTACATTATAATGTTTTTGTTTTTTGTTTGTTTTTTATTCCTTTTTGTATGAATTATATAAAAAAAAGGCAAAGGCATTGATATTACACTTGCTATCTGTGTCTCATAACTGTTGTTTAACACAATTTTCTTTCATTATACGTTGCATCTTGATCATCATACCTGGGTTGTACAAGTTTGGATGCTTTGGCTCAGACGCAACTTATATTTGTACTGCTGAACTGTATTGTTTGCAAATACTTTAGGCCTCTTTCACACGGACGGATAGAATGGTGCTTTTTGCTGCGGATTTTCTCTTTTTCTACCGCAGCTGAAAGCACACAATGATTTTCAACGGCCCCATTCACACACTGCGTTTAGCTGCGGTTTCATTACATGTGGTTTAATGCAGATAGAAAAAACAGATTTGACTGCGTCCAGGAACGATTTTGCGCAGCTATCTGCACATAACTGCAGGTAATCACAGTGCACTGTGTCAGCTGCAGATAGCAGCGTAAACAAAAGAAAAAACAACAGGAAGCACATCAAAATAAAAACGGTTGCTATGGGGATGACAATAATGGTCAACCGCAGCTAAACGTAGCTGCATGTAAACGCAGCCAATCGCAGTGTACACATGCAGCCGATCGCTGTGCCTGGACTCTTGAATTTCAAGTCTATAGCTCTCCCTATGTCTTATCTCACTAACTCTGCTGCTATCTTTATTCCCATTGATTTATATGTGTTTGTTTTTCTTTTTTTCTTTTTCTCTTCCTTTCCCTCTTAGAATTTTTTTTCTTCTTGTTTTGTTTTAACATTCTGCCCAAAAATGTGTGAATCAGTACTGCTTGGACCTTGAAGAAGGGGTAACACCTCGAAAGCTTTTCCTGAAAAATTGTTTGTTAGTGCAAATAAAAAATAGTATCACGGACAGTACTCAATTTTCTTAAATGCTTTATAAATGTAATGAAACATAAAAAAGACCATAAAATTCCTTTCTCTGTGATTACCGTATTTTTTTATCCATAAGACACACCTGACCATAAGGCGCACCTAGGTTTTAGAGGAGGAAAACAAGAAAAAAAAATCTGATTCAAATGGTGTACTAAAATATTTACCATTAAATGCAGCCTGACCTGTGCCAAAGAAATGCAGACTTACCAGTGCCAATAAAATGCAACCTGATCATTGCCATTAATGCAGCCTGACCATTACAAATAATACAGCCTGACCAATGGCAATAATGCAGCCCGGGGGGGGCTCGGGGGGGGGGGGGCGGTGCTGTCAGATGTTTTTTTACCTTAATGCATAGGATGCATTAAGGTAAAAAAAAACATTTACCTTTACAACCCCTTTAAAGTACCATCCCTCTTTTGTTCTCCCTTCTTACCCGATGTCCTACGGCACCCGTTGATCGTTGGGTAGAGAGCCAGAACTGCAATCTGCCTATGTAAACAAGGCAGATCGCCGTTCTGACAGAAGGGAATGGTTGGAATTTGTGTCCCTGAAAAGCAGGGAATAAATTCCATCGCTTCCCCTAGTAAAAGCACCTCCCACAGTACAGTAAAATACAGACTAGGCACACAGTTAAACCTTTGATCGCCCCTGATGTTAACCCCCTCCCGGCCAGTGTCATTAGTACAGTGATAGTGCGTATTTTTTAGCACTGATGACTGTAATAGGGTCACTGGTCCCCAAAAAGTGTCAAAAGTGTCAGTTAGTGTGCCAAATGTCCGACACTATATTGCAATCCCGTTGTAAGTCGCTGATTGGCACCATTACTGGTAAAAATATATATTTATCCCATAGTTTGTAGACGCGATAACTGCAAAGGGTGGGCCAACTCAATATTGATCCTTATGGACTGAAACTGAGATGCTATTAGGCTCCATTCAGACCTGGGCGTACGCTGCAGCGGCGTATTGCGGCGACAAATCAATAGGCGTTTTGTCCCCGCGATTTGCCGCGACAAAACGCCTATTGATTTTTTGCAGAAGAGGTGAATTAACATTGCCGGCTATGCCCGTACACCCGATACGCCTGAAAAAAAGGGTCCGGGACTTGTTTGAGCTTCAGGCGTACGGGCGTTTGGGCGTTAGGCATGGAGATGTGAACCATCTCCATAGCCGACAATGTTAATTCGCCCCTCCAGCGTATCTAGGGCTGCTTCAGCGTCGGGCGTAGGGCGACAAAACGCCTAGGTCTGAATGGAGCCTAAAAGTTCATGTGCGTGTAAAGGCAGGCGTGCCAATACTTTTGACAATATAGTGTACGTGGAAAATGAATTTGTTATGCTTTGTTATATATATTGTTTTACTTTAAGGGCTCATGCACACAGAGCTTAAAAAATGCAGCTTATACAGACATTCAGTCTGGGCTTGCAGCAGGGTGTCCGATGTGTCCCTGTTCATCGTTTCAGGTCCAAATTTCTGCCTGAATTCACACCTGAAATGGATCCAAAGATGCACAGGACCCTTCTGCTGTGCGCTCCGTAGCTGCCCCGGAGATGTGTGAACCATTTTCATTGAGTGCCAGTCACACTTTCTTGTCATGCAAATTGGATGCGGCGAAAACCACATCCAATTTGCATAAGTGTGAATCCAGCCTGTAAAAGCACCTCTATATAAGCCTAGGTGTCCATGCACGCATAGGCTTTTGTGGGTGTATTAGAAGAGGGGAAGCAGAAAAACCCCCACCAAGGGCACATGCTTCAGAGAAGCTTTTGAGAAGGTGCCTAAACGCATCAAAACACGCATAAACGCGCCTGTGCGCACAAATTAATTCTGGTGGACAGGATAAATGAATATTGATATTGATCTGTTTTTTCTTGCATGCTTTTGATGTATTTCGAGCACTTTTTTTAATGCGTTTTGCATTTTACATCTTTTTCTTTGGCCAATTGGTTGGTTGTTGGTGGATTAAAAAGTGTAAATCATAGCATAATTGCTATGATGCTTTTCTGCAGCTTTTCCATTGAAGTCTATTGAACCAAAAACGCACTGTTTTGCTTTTAATACAAGTCCCTGACCCGTTCCAAAAATGCAGCGGCTGAAAAAAGCATAGACATTTACATTCAAACACTATACTTGCATTAACGCATGTGCAATATATGACTTGTAGCGCATTTTAGCCCAAAATGTTGCCAACATTTCCTGGCAGCAGCTGTGGCGTTTTTTTTTTCTTTCAGATGCCCCATGCAACAGGCCCAATAAGTATATTCCAGCACTCATCCATAAACCTAGAAAACCTGTCCGTGAGGTGATTTTGTTACTTGTAAAAGTTATGTAATTCTAGGTGAAGAGGCTCCTCAGCACACAGGAAGTGTAATTAATTATTCATGCATTTAATTAGCCGTTAATGAGGACAATTCCTTTAAGGTGATCGCTAAGGTGCAATTGTGTAAAAGCCTCTGTTGGGTTGGTGTGGACTAACAGACGTCACGGATGGCGGATTGCCAGCATATAAATGATTTCAGGACTAATGAGGATATTCCGAGACTCAATGGATAATATGAGAGATGTTAGGATCGGTCTGTAAATGAATACACTTTGATGTTTAAAACTCTGGGGAGTATCAATCTCTCCTCATGGAAGTGTATCGGAGGGAACCCCTGACACCAGGTAATGCACAGAACGGCAGGCCTCTGTTCTTTGATGGTGGAGCTCTGTGTGAGACGGAATCCTCTGTTTTATTATGAACCAGGGTTTCTGCCTTTTACTGGTAGACGCAGGGCTGTATGAAAGTGAGGGGGAGAGCGTGAGGGGGAGAGCGTGAGGGGGAGAGCGTGAGGGGGAGAGCGTGAGGGGGAGAGTGTGAGGGGGAGAGCGGGGCAGCACTAAAGCTTTTATTATCCAATCTCTTTCCCTTTGTCCTTGTGTGGAAAACTCTCATTTAGGTTCAGTTCTTACCTATGCAGTTTGCTTTTGATGTATTTTGTGCACATTTTTTTGATGTGTTTTGCATTTTTTATGCTTTCTTTGGCCAATTTGTTGTTGGGTGGATTATTAACCACTTTCTGACTGCCACTTGTACATATACGTCGGCAGAATGGCACGGCTGCGCAAAGCAACGTACCTGTACTTTGCTTTGAATTTGAAGCCGTGCCCCTGCCACACGCTCCTTGAGCGCGCTCGTGGGTCCCACGGACTCGGTGCCTGCGATCGTCTCACGGAGAGGCAGAACAGGGAGATGTAAAAAAGGCATTTTCCTGTTCTGCCTAGTGACAGGACAGTGATCTACTGCTCCCTGTCATCGGGAGCAGTGATCACTGTCGTGTCACTTGTAGCCCAGCCCCCCACACAGTTAGATTCACTCCCTAGGACACACTTAACCCCTTCTTTGCCCACTAGTGTTTAACCCCTTCCCTGCCAGTGTCATTTACACAGTAATCAGTGCATTTTTATAGCACTAATCTCTGTATAAATGACAATGGTTGCAAAATAGTGTCGAAAGTGTCCGATGTGTCGGCCATAATGTCGCAGTCCCAATAAAAATCGCAGTTCGCTGCCATTAATAGTAAAAAAAAAAAATGATTCCTAAAAATGCCATAAAACTATCCCTTATTTTGTAGACACTATGGCCCAGATTCACAGAGCAATTACGTCTGTCTAACTGGTGTTAGACAGGAGTAATTTCAAATTTCGCGCGCCGTATCACTAGTTTGAATCCTCAAACCATGATACGGCGGCTTCGGGCTTCGATCCGAGAGGCTTACGTCTTCGTAAGCCTTCGGATCTACGCTGCGGTATTTTTGCGGCCGCTGGGAGGAGTTTGCGTCGTTTTCATGCGTTGGGATATGCAAATTAGTTTTTACGGCGATCCACGAAGGTACGAGTGTCCCTCGCAATCGCCTACGTCATTTTTTGGCTACGTAATGTTATGCCGCGTACACACGGTCGTTTTTTGCGATGAAAAAAAACTACGTTTTTTAAAACGTCATTTAAATTGATCGTGTGTGGGCAAAACGTCGTTTTTTGTCTTAAAAAAAACGACCAAAAAAAAATTCCAACATGCTTGAATTTTTTGTGTCGTTTTTCAAAACGTCGTTTTTTGTTTCACAAAAAGTCACCGTGTGTAGCAAAAACGTCGTTTAAAACGACGTTTTTCAACCCGCGCATGCCCAGAAGCTAGTTATGAAGCGAGCTTCAATGGAAAAGTGTGGTGAACGTAACCTCGTTTTTTGTGAAAAAAACGATGGTGTGTATGCAACATCGTCTTTGAAAGTGACGTTTCAAAAACGTTGTTTTTTACTTCACAAAAAATGTCGTTTTTTTTCATCGCAAAAAACGACCGTGTGTACGCGGCATAAGAGGAGCTTTTTGCTGGTCTAACAGTGCGTAACCCATGTAAAGTATGGCCGTCGTTCCCGCGTCGATTTGAAATTATTATTATTTTTTTTAACGTAACTCGTTCGGGAATAGGAATGTACGTAAACGACGCTACTACGACGTAACAACGTGATTTCGCGCAATGCACGGCGGGAAATTTGCGAACGGAGCATGCGCAGTTCGATCGCCGCGGGAACGCGCCTATTTTAAATGCTTCACGCCCCCTACTCGCGCAGATGGATTGCGACGGGAGAAATACACTACGCCGCCGTCGTTTACTGGACAAAATCTACCTGGATTCCACGTAGAGCCAGGTAAAAAACGTAGTGTATTTCTGATACGCTACGAGAATCTAATTCTCTCTGAATCTGGCCCTATAACTTTTGCACAAACCAATCAATATACGCTTATTGTAAAAAAAACTAATTTTTTTACCACAAATATGCATAAGAATTCATATCGGCCTAAAATGAATACATAGCCCTAATCATTCCACGGCTTTCCATCCATCTCCTAGACCCTCTGCACTACAATTCCACATGCTGTTATTTGTTTTGCATATAAAAATTTATATATTATAGCAAAAAGATAGTGTTTTTTTTTTTCAAAAGTGACACTTGTTTTTTGTTCATAGAGCAAAAAATAAAAACCGAAGAGGTGATCAATTACCACCAAAAGAAAGCTCTATTTGTGGGGAAAAAAGTATGTAAATTTTGTTTGGGGGCCACGTCGCACAACCGAGCAATTGTTAACAGTTAAAGCGATGCAGTGCCGAATTGCAAAAAGTGCTCTGGTCAGGAAGTGGGTAAATTCTTCCGAGGCTGAAGTGATTGAAGTGCGAATCATACGAAAATTGCAATATAATTGCAGCAAAAACGCACTAATGTTTTTCTGCAGCTTTTCCATTGAAGTCTATTGAACCAAAATGCACCGGCTGAAAAAAGCATACTGTAGATGTGAACGCGTCCCATAGGAATCCGTGTTAAATGGACTGTAGTGCCTTTCTGTAAAAAGCATTAAAAAATGCATAGGTGTGGTGCATAGGCCTTTAGAGGTCGACCGATATATCGGTTGATATTTGTCAGTTTTGGAGAAATCAGCATTTGCCGATTTTTATCCAAATTAGGCCGATATTTAACATGGTCGCTAGTGGTGCCACGGATCACCGTTGATTCGTTATCCGCGGATTGCCGCTGCGGTCACAGCATCAGGAAAGGCAGCGGCTTCGGCCTAGCTCTGGAGCCACGGCCATCTTGGTACACCCAGCGCAGCGGCCCTCCTCTCTGTTTACACCCACAAAGGAGGAGGGGCCTGCACTCGTGGGACACACACCGCTCTCTGGTGTCTGTACTGAGGGAGGGGGTGTCTGTACTACAGGGGGCATGGGGGGGTGTCTTTACCGAGGGGGGTGTCTATACTGGAGGGAGAGGGGGTCTGTACTGAGGGGGGTGACACCTTTTTTTTGCACCAGTGCCACTTGCCAGTGCCAATTAGTGCCACCTGCCATCCAGTGCCATCTGCCAATGCCACCTGCCAGTGGCAATACCATTGCCACCATCCAGTGCCAATTAGTGCCACCTTCCATCCAGTGCCACCTGCCAGTGCCATCCAGTGCCACCTACCAGTGCCAACTAAAGCCATCAGTGCCATCTGCCAATGCCAACCATTGCCATCTGCCAGTGGTAACTATTGCCATCCAGTGCCACCTGCCTGTGCCAATTAGTGCCACCTGCCAGTCAGTGCCAACTAGTGCCACTTGCCAGTTTCACTTGTTAGTGCCATCTGCCAGTGCCATGTGCCAGTGCCACCTGCCAATCAGTGCCACCTGCCAATTGTAACTAGTGCCACCTGCCAGTGTCAATTAGTGCCACCTGCCAATTCTAACTAGTGCCACCTGCCAATCAGTGCCTTCTGCTAGTGCCATCTTCCAGTGCCATCCAGTGCCACCTGCCAATCAGTGCCACGAGCCAGTGTCACCTGCCCAAAAAAATCAACTTAAAATATCAGCCGCAAAAATCGGCATCATATATCGACCATCGGCCGCCCCCGATTTCTAAATATCGGCTTCGGCCAGAGAAAAACCAATATCAGTCGACCTCTATAGGCCTTGGCCTCCTCTTGAATGGGAGTGGAGCAGCGGTGGCTGGTGTTTTTTTTATTTGGGGGAGGGGGGGTGGCAAACAGATGTGCCCAAAAAAAGAAGGTAGAGTACAAAGAACTAGTCATTATTGTTACCTGTGGTTTACCTGCAGCTGATATTTTCCCCATTCTCTGTGTGTCTGAGGTTACCATATTGGTGTTAGAGCCTCCAGCAAAGAGAACTGTGAGCAGCACATTAGTGGCATGACCAAATACCATTTCTAAGGCCCCGTTCACATCGGAGCGATTATAGTGGTTAGCACTTCCACCTAGCAGCACTAGGGGCACTAATTAGAATCCCAACCCATCCTGGCTCTGTGTGTTATGGACACATAAAGCAGCGGCTCGGAAGCGAGCACGCCGATCATGGATATATTGGGGACAGTGGAAGAAGAGAAGGATCAGAGAAGACTCGCGGTGCAAAGGATTAACCCTTTAGGTTCCACAATGAGTATAACCAGCATGCTTTACTGCATATGCCGACTAATTTTACTGTTGTGGGTTTAGTACCACTTTAAGTATCTTTCAGAACTTTCTCATGTATAGCCCAAATAGGAGTAGCAGTATGGACCCATCCAGCCCATCCAACGTTTATATCCCAAATCATTCCACAGCTTCTCCTGGACCCTCTGCACTACAGTCCCACATGCTGTTATTTGTTTTGCATATAAAATGACCGCCTACACAGTGCGTGCAGGTAATTGTTCCTGGCAGATTAGCTGCTATATTGGGATTCATAAATCACCCCCTTATTACAGGACAACAAATGCTAGGGACTGGAATGGTTTGAGAACTGTCATTCTATAGTTAATAATATCCAATATTAATATTCTTTCCCAAAGAGTATAACGTGTCCTTCTTTTGCAATATAAAGATCATGTGTATTCAGAGCGCTGTTTGGCTCACATCAACTGTTTCTTTGGCAGGAAAACCATATTCTAGGGTGACAGCCCTTCTCCTGAATAATCCACCGAATGTTATTACACCAAGTTCACCTTTTCCATGATTATAAGCTGTAATATATTTGCGGTCTTTTTCATTTTGCATTCAAAATAGTTGAAAACCCACAGAATTTTTAGTTTTCTAACGGACTAAATGCTTGTTTACACCCTTATTTCATCCTTTGTTGCATTTCAGTGCAGCTGATCTGCTGCACTCTGTTTGCACTCAATTCCTGTCTCCAGCTATGGCTGGATGGCATTTCTTAAAGCAATAGTAAACCCCCCAAAAAAAGAAATCAAATAAATTGGTCCCCTGCTTGTTAATACTAGCTAGAGCTGCACGATTTGCTAGCCAAAATGAGAATCACTATTTTTTTTGTTGCTTAGAATAAACATCACGATTCTCGCGGCGTCATCATCTTTCATATTATACAAAAAAAATTGGGCTAACTTTACTGTTTGTTTTTTTTTTTTATTATTTATTAAAGTGTATTTTTTCCCCAAAAATGTTTGGGCGTTCTAAGCTATTTTCTAGCAAAAAAATAATGATTTTAACTTGAAACCAACAAGTGTCAGAAAAAGGTTCAGTATTTAAGTGGTTAAACTTCCCCATTTACACACCAAAGTCCATTCCTTTGATCTAAAGGACAAAATAATACAATATTTATTAGCTCAGTGGCTAAGGAATGATGTGACACTTGGCAGACTTCCTGTTTTTTTTTTTGTTGACAGCTGGCTTCAGCAGAGAATTCTCTGCGTAGAAAGAATCGGGAAAATGCTTTGTCAAGATCGTGAGGGGCAAAAGATCACAATCTCTATTCTCAATGATTAATCATGCAGCTCTAATACTAGCACATGGCAGATTTACGTGATAAAAGAAAAAAAATGTGTTTGTGTATTTAAACCTTATTAGGTAAACAGCAGCAAAATACACTTAGGCCGCGTACACACGATCCAATATGTCCGCTGAAACTGGTCCGCTGACCAGTTTCAGCGGACATATCCGATCGCGTGTACGACCTAGCAGACAGGTTTTTCAGGTGGACAAATTTCAAAGCGTGCTTTGAAATTTGTCCGCTGGAAACCTGTCCGTCGGACATGTCCGCTGGTTAGTACGCCTAACAAGTGATGCTGATATATATCTTTTGTGGCACCGATGCTGGGAGATCGTTGGGGGCCACAAAAGATATATATGTCCAGATAACTAGGTGGGCCGTTCAAAACTGGAACGTGGGCCGCAATTGGCCCGCGGGCCGGACTTTGGACATGCCTGCCATAAAACAAACAAAAAGTGAAAACAAATAGGCCCAAAATAATGGTGCAAAAGTCCACACTGTGAAAAGATATACAGTGAAACCTTGGATTACGAGCATAATCTGTTCCAGGAGTATGCTCGTAATCCAAAGTACTCACATATCAAAGCGAGTTTCCCCATTGAAGTCAATAGAAAGGAAAATAATTTGTTTTGCATTGACTTTAATGGCATGCAATACCGCCTCAAAAACGTCCGGAAAGGCCAGAGGACAGTTCGGCTGACCTCAGCAAACCTCGAAAAGACTCTGTTTACGAGCCTTTTCGAGGTTTGTTGAGGTCAGCTGAACTGTCCTCGGGTCTTTCCGTGCATTTCCGAACAGCGATGATCAGCTGCACCCCCACCTCAGGCACACCGCTTTGATCTGAATCCTTCTCGTTTTGCGAGACAACACTCGCAAACCAAGTTAGGATTTTTATAAATACAGTGCTCGTATTGAGAAACGCTCGTTAACCACGTTACTCGCAATCTGAGGTTCCACTGTACTTTTATGATTAAAGTGTTCCATCAAGAGCATCTTGAACTGTGTTCCCACACCAAACAAGTCGCCCTTAAAGTATAAAGAACTGATTGCATAATGTATAAAACAGTTGCCACCGGTACATAGACACACTCCCGGTGACATCAGCATGTAGCTCCTTCCTACGCATTTCATCATACACAACATGTGCTATGAGAGCACGCTGGGATCTGTTAGTGCAAAACTATCCCTTGTAAACACAGAAGGCTACCGTGTTTACAAGTGACAGTGGAGAGTAGGATCAGAGGGTGAGAGCCACAGGTGGTGGAATGGAGTTCCACTAGGCTTTGGGTGCAAGGGCCACATAAGGCCTGTGGGCCATGCGTTTGACATATATTTGCCCTAGTAGAATTTCTTGTAACATTTTTTGTTGAAAGAACATTTGTTCGCTTTTCTAATAATTAGTGGGGTCATAGTGATGTTTGTGTTCAATCGCAGTGACAAGAAAATTCAAAGGAATAGGTTGCAAATTGTGAATTTCTAACAGTGTATGTGGTTTTTGTTTAGTAAATCCCATTCATGCCAAAATGTTATGTTTTAAAAGCAAATATATTTTTGAACTAAATTCTAATGACATTTTAATGTTCTGAGAATTTTTGCACAAACTTTCCCAAGAATTTTTGGAAAATGTTCTTTCAAAATTCTACTAGTGTATACCCATCCAGAAGGATCCTTCCAGTGGTGTAATCGGTCCCTATAAGCCTCCTGTCAAAGGTGCTTCTGGCTGTGGTTGTACTCCTGACTACTACGTGATGTTTTAATTTTATTATATTAAGAATTTGTTTATAAGTTATACTAAAGGCCCATACACACGATTTGTCTTTTTGACAACAACGGTCCGACGGACGTGTTTGATCAGACAATCCGACCATGTGTATTCTACATCGGACAATTGTTTTCGGTTTTTCATTTCATTCGGACAAATGTTCGCTGTGAATGCTCTCAAACTTTCCACCAACACATGTCCGATGAAGGATAATCTGATCGTGTTTTACACCATCCAAAGTACAAACACGCATGCTCAGAACCAATGCTAAAGATCAGCCAGCAATAGCAGAAGTTACCCAAAGACGGTAAAGAGTAGACATGTGCAGACTGGAATATTTTGTTTTGTTTTTTCGTTTGGAAAATACATTTATTTAGTTACTCCCGAAAATCGTTTTGATTTATGTCGTTTTCGTCTGGAAAGTTTTTGTCCGAAAACGAAGATTTTTGATGCTTTGTCAAATTTTCGTCATTCAATTTGACATAGCATCGAAAATCGTCGTTTTGAATACAGTGAATAGGTAGGAATTGAACGACGAAAATTCGACAAAGCATCGAAAATCGTCGAATTTTCGTCGTTTAATTCTTACCTATTCACTGTATTTAGAACGACGATTTTCGATGCTATGTTGAATTGAACGACGAAAATTCGACAAAGCATCGAAAATCGTCGGATCTGAGCGAAAACGAAAATAAAGCATTTTTTATGTCGGATCTTTCGGTTTTCGTTTCTTGCGCTTTCGTTTTCGTTCATTAAAACGATAACGAAAATGCATTCTAACGAAAACGAATGCACATGTCTAGTAAAGAGATGAAATACTACTTGATTTGGTGAAAGTTGGCTGAAAATGTTCTGTCGTGTGTATGCAGAACAAGTTTACGGCCAACGTCCCTTTGAACCAAAATCCACGGAAAAGTCAGATGGAAGTCCGATCGGGTGTATGAGGCTTTATAGCCACCTCTCATAAATAATTGATAATAAAAATGAGAATTGTTTATTTTAAATATTGACTTTTAACGGCCCCTATTTAATTTATGAAACTATTTCACCTTCAACCTCAGGATAACCAGAAACAAATGTTTTTCTTGGCAGACACAAAATGGGTAAACAGAACAGCAAACTCGCCCCTGAGGTGATGGAAGATCTGGTGAAGAGCACAGAGTTTAATGAACATGAGCTGAAACAGTGGTATAAAGGCTTCCTGAAGGACTGCCCCAGTGGCCGGCTGAATCTGGATGAGTTCCAGCAGCTTTATGTAAAGGTAGGTTACCGCCTGTTCTGCTCCATCTTTCTTTCCGCCTCAAACAAATCATACTGAAACCTCAAATTGTATTATATAAACGTCTCAGAAAATGTGAAGGTCATTTCTTCCAAGTGTTCTTTTAATGTATCAGTCCAACTAGATGTGATATTTTAACAAAGATGGCTTGGCCAATTCAGCTCCTGTCTTATATTGTTTGGATACTCCAGTACCAAGAACTTCCTGTGATAAGTCTTGCATTTTGGGTTTCCCCACCTTTGTATGTTCCAACCTTTGTATGTTCCAGCACCTTGTTTTTTTCTCTACATAATATAAAATTGGTAAAAATCCAACAGGAAGAATGGGAACTTTCCATAATGGCCACAGAAGGTGTGTAGACTCTGTATCTCAAGTGCAGAGATCTAACCAAAAGAGTCTCCAAGAACTGTAAGAAATTGTCAGGCGGAATAACTCTCCAGTATCACCCAAATGCTGAAGTATCAGTGGTGGGTAGACTGACACATTAAATAAATAGAAACCAAAAACAGATGCATGTAAAAGTATATATATGGACCAGGGTTGTTAAAAATCAAAAGAAACAGTGGGCCATAATCGCATAGAATCAGTTTTTTCCTTTCAATAATTTTTATTGAGTATACAAAACATCTGTATAGTCGATGACAAACAACATGTTAATCAACATGAAATGAAAACCACAGACATTTCAGGATACCCGAGAAGACAGATTTGCATGTTTGAAGCAGGTGGTGGAAGTAATACCAATTATAAAACACAGAACTCCTAGACACCCCTAATGGGAACATCCTGTGACTAGGGGGAGGTCGAGGTATCCACCAGCCAGTGGCTATTGTTAAGGTTGTGCAACAAGGTACAACATCTCAATATGAAGTGATATATTAAACCATAGGTAACGATCTAGTATGAATATGTTAAACTGATAGTGCCTTTTCAAACGCTAGACATTTAAAATATAAAAAGTGAGGCACTTGCAAACCTTTTCCAGAGATGTAACTATAGAAGAGAGGGAAAGTAGAGAGGAATAGAGAGATAAGAAATAAAGTGAAGAAATTAAGAGAGAGATATGAGAAGCGTAAGAGCAGGATGTAATGAAGGAAGAGGGGAGGGGGGGAAGGGGGAGAACAACACGATGACTGTACCATATCAGAAGTGTAATAAAATGGGTATCGTGTGAGTATCAGGAGATTTTTTTAGTGTACCATTCAGTCCAAGGGCGCCATTGGTCACAAATTTTTGGGTGTTTTGGCTTACCCGATGACGTTATCAATTCATAAGCACAATGGGAGTGGACCAGGGCAATGACTTCTATGGTGGTGGGGGAGAGATTTGTTTTCCAGTGTCTGGCAAGAAGGAGCCTAGTTGCTAAGAGTATATGGGTTACGATCGTTCTAAGAGAAGAAGGCAGTAATTCAATATCTATGTTCAGAATTGCCAATTGTGGAGTGAGAGTGAGTGGGGTGTGACATACATCTTGTATGAGAGTTTCAATCTCTTTCCACAGAGTAGTTAATGCAGGGCAGGACCAAAATATGTGTAGTATGGAGCCTATTTGGTTGCAGTTCCTCCAACATGTAGGTGACGAGTGTTGCTGAAATTTGGCCAGTCTCTGTGGAGTTAGATACCATCTTAGATGGATTTTATGGGATAATTCCCATAGGGAGGTGCAACTGGTGGCTTTATAGATTGATCTTAAAGCATTTTGCCACTGATGATCAGAAAGTTGGAGATTTAAGTCCTTTTCCCAATCAGTGTAGGGCTTGGATTTGATGAAAACAGATTTCTCCTGCAGGGTGGAGTAGATAAGTGAAGTACCTTTGGTGGAGGGGGTGGAGAAAAAATAATTCCACAATTTGAGTGGAAGTTCACATTCTAGATTTGTGTGGGTCAGGAGGCAATGTTGGATCCTATAGAAAATAAGGAAATCTGAGGGAGGTGCATGTAATGTCATCTGGATTTGGTAAAATGTAGTTTGTAGTTACTTAGACCTGAGGTCTGCAGTGTTAGACGCGAGGGCGGGTATCCAGTTTGGTATAACTAGATCAGGTGATAGAAGGCGGAGGGTTTGTATAGGAACGTTTATGCTTTTTGTATGAATTTGGGACCACTTTGTGCGATGTAACACTCTCCAAGCATTAATAGATGCCCGAACAGTCGGTGAATATAGGCGAAGACATTGAGGAGTAGTTGTAGAGCTGAACAACCATTCCTTTAGGTTATGTCCAGGAGTCATAACATTTTCTATGTTTCCCCAAAGTGTGGATGGATGATCGGTAACCCAGTTCGACATTTGGGCCAGAACAGTAGCTAGGTAATAGTATTTTATGTCTACATACCCCAGGCCTCCCGCCATTTTCGATTTGATGGATTTGGAACGACAACACCTGGGGCGCTTGCCCTGCCAAATGAAACGTTGAATAATGGATTGGAGAGAATTCAGATAGGAAGATGTTAAAGGTATAGGCAACGTGCGGAATGTATACAGCAGCTTAGGAAGAACAAGCATCTTGAAGGCGGCCAACCTCCCAGACCAAGAAAATTCAAACTTGGAGAGTTTGGTAGTCTCCCTAAGCAACATTTGCTTAGCCTCCACATAATTACTATTAAAGAGGGTCTTGGAGTATTTAGTTAGAGTGATTCCTAGATAAGTAATCCCCGTATTCGCCCATGGGTATGGATATAAGGTTTGTAGGAGGTTGCTGGATACCGCATCTAAACCCAGGCCTAGAATTTGGGATTTTGTGTCATTAACTTTATAAAACGAAACATTGCTAAATCTCAGTAGTACAGATTGTATCGAAGCCAGGGAGGATAGAGGATTGGTAACCATTAGAATCACGTCATCTGCGAATAAGTTTATCTTATGTTCCATTGATCCAATTTTAAAGCCAGATATCAGAGGATTCGATCTAATATGCTCAGCAAGGGGTTCCATTACTAAATTAAAAATAAGGGGCGATAGGGGGCAACCCTGTCGGGTGCCATTTGATATAAGAAAGGGATTGGACAATAGCTCAGATGAGTACACCTGGGCTGAGGGACTCGAGTACAAGGCCATTATTGCCGAAAATATATGACCTTGGAGACCAAACTTCTGGAGTGTGGCTCGGACGTATGCCCAATTTACCCGATCGAACGCCTTCTCTGCATCTAAAGACAGAAGCAGAGAAGGCGTTCCAGAAGAATTAGCATGGTGAATAATGTTAATGATTCGGCGGGTGGAATCACATGTCTGTCTACCTTTAGTGAATCCAGATTGATCTGGATGGATCAAAGATGGCATAATGTCTATCAATCTCGTCGCTATGAGCTTAGCATAGATTTTGGTATCAATATTGATCAGGGATATAGGTCTGAAGTTTTGTGGGGAGGTGGGGTCCTTCCCTGGCTTCGGCAAGGTTATTATTAATGCATTTAACATTTCCGGCGGGAGAGAAGAGGAAGAGGCAGCGTCATTACACACTTGAGCTAGAAAGGGGGCAAGAATAGTGCTAAATTGTTTGTAATATTCTCCAGTGAGCCCATCAGGGCCAGGGGATTTACTGGGCGGAAGTTTAGCAATCACATCTAGAATTTCAAGTGATGTGAAAGGTGCATTTAGTGACGACAATTGGTCTGGAGAGACTGAGGGAAGCTTAATTTCTTTAAGGAAATTGTGTATGTCATCAGCAGACGGTTTAGGAGTAGAAGGGTCATCTTTCAAGTTGTATAATTTTTGGTAGTAGAGGCTAAAAGCATCCGCTATAGCCTGGGGATCCATTAACTTCTGCTTAGTGTTTGGGTGGTAGAGGTGTGCAATTTTGGTTTTCAGGTGATGACCCTTTACTCTGAGTGCCATGGCCCTCCCAGCTTTATTCCCTGTGGAGTAGTACGTAGCTTTAAAATATTTCTGAGCTCTTTCATAGGATTCTAACAGTAAGTTCCTAAGTTCCTGCCTAAGGAGTGTCAGTTGATTTTTAAGAGTGGGGTCAGGGCTTAACTGATTTTGGTCCTCTACCAATTTAATCTGGGAGGTTAGACTATCAAGACGCTGTGCTCTCTTCCTCTTTTCCCTTGCGCCCAGTTGGATGAGAAGACCTCTAACGAAGGCCTTGTGGGCATTCCAGAGAATAGTGTTTGAAGATGTGGAACCTTGATTTAAATCAAAAAATTCTTCCAAGTGTTTACGCATGTAGGCTGAATGTTCAGGTGATCGGAGGATTGAAGTATTGGCTCTCCACAATTTTATGCTTGGAGATGTAGGTTGAGTGTCTACCACAATCGACACAGGAGCATGGTCTGACCATGTTATCGTGTCAATAAGTGAATTAGAGATTTTAGGCAGGGTCCATTTATCGACCAGGAAATAGTCGATCCTTGTATAGGAATTGTGACGGTGGGAGAAAAATGAGTAGTCTCGTTCTGTGGTGTGGTGACACCGCCATACGTCATACAAATCGTTGGATCTGAGGAAGCGACCCATCGGCGAGGCGTGTCTAGTGGAGCGAGATCATGCATCTATGGAAGTATCCGGAACAATGTTGAAATCACCGCAAAGAACAAAATTGCCTCTGCGAAATTTGGCAAGTTTGGGCATCAGTTTAGAAAGGAACTTGAGTTGTCTGGTATTAGGTACGTATACAGTGACAATAGTGAACCTGGCATTATCAATAGTACAGTCCAGGGCCAGATATCTACCTTCCGCGTCTATTACTGTCATGTAGGGTGAAACTGACTGTATTTTTAATTGCTATAAGTACTCCGTTCTTTTTGGTGGGGCCAGGGGCTTGAAAAATTTGGCAAAAATGTTTATTAGTGCAAGATGGTTCTTCCGACTTCTTAAAGTGCGTTTCCTGCACGCACAGGACATCACAATTAGATTGTAGGGCTGTACGCCATAGTGATTTCCGCTTTGCAGGGTGATTCAGACCCTTGGCGTTGAGTGAGAGGAATTTTGGCATTCTGAGGTTGGGTTTGAGATAGAATAAAGAATAAGTGGTACTCACTGATATGCAGGAAGATCGTTCGAGTCAGATGAACAAATTTACGTGTGCACTTCTCAGGCGTGTTCTCGAGGGTAGGTGACACGGATTTCGGAAATAAAAAGAGGAACAGACAGGTTAGGAATAACAGGAATAAACAGAAAAACAAAAACAAGTAATAAACTTGCAGCAGTCAAGTGGAACTGCGACTGCTGAGATATAGTGGGGTATAAGTTCGTGGAACAATAGGAACCGAGCAAAGCATCCGGCCGGAGTTTTGCAGATCTATGAGGATGTATACCCGCTATTCAAGTGGGCATCAGTGCATATCGACAAGATGATCATTTCCCAAAGAGCGAGTGTGCCCTCTGCGATTCGGCTGAGGTTGTTGTGGGGGATCAGGTATGATACCCCACTTGTTAAGCAGCTTGAGACCCTCTTCTACTGTGAAGATGACATGTTTAGATCCATTCTGTGTAACAATGAGTTTCGTGGGGAAACCCCATTGGTAGGGAATTTTGTGGTTGTTAAGTGGTTTTGTAATGGTATTGAGCTGCCTCCTCATCTGGCGAGTATGCTGTGACAGGTCGGCATATAGCTGGAGGTTAGTATAGGGTGCCGGCAGCCGTCCAAGTTGCCTTGACTTGAAAAGCAGCTGATCTTTGGCATGAAAAAAATGAACCCTCATGAGGACATCTCGTGGCACTTCAGCTGGGAGATGTGGGGGTTTGGGGAGACGGTGGATGCGATCAATGATGGTCTCCATGGGGGTGAGATCAGGTAAAATAGCAGACATCATTTTCCTGGCAAATGCATTCAGGTCATGTGGAGTGACATTTTCAGAAATCCCCCTGATTTTGACGTTATTGCGTCTGGCCCTATCTTCGAGATCCGCCATTTTAGCTTTCATCCACTGCTGTTCCTCCAGTGTGTGCTCATGAGCATCAACCAGGTCATTAACTGTTTCAGTCATCTGTCCCATTTGTGTTTCCACATTCTGCAGCTTCTGACCCACATAGTGCATTTGTGAGGAGAATCTAGTAAACATGCCAGAAATGTCACTGTGAAGGGAGCTTTGAAGGGAGATGAGCATCTCCTTCATAACGGTATCCAGCACAGGCTGGTTAGAGGTGGGGAAGGCCGCGATTGGGGAAGGAGGAGCGGGGGTGAGATTTAGTACAGTGCTCACCTCGTCTGTCGCTGTGCCTGTGTCTAATCTCATCCGCGATTTGGCAGGGCTATTGCCGGCTGATGAGTTGAGGGAGGGTGGGTCGGTATCGTCAGGGGAGCTCGAGTGAGGGAGGCTTCCCTGGTCGGCAGCGTCCGGGAGGTCTGTGTAAGCCGCAGAGGGAGAGGCATCGCGTGTGGCATTGCGGGCGCCATCTTGGATACTCGTCAGCGTGTAAAAGTCAGTCAGTTTCTTAGGCTGACGATACTCTTTCCTCTTGCGATTTGACCCGGACATTCTGGAAGCTAGAGGTATCTGCTCTGTATGTTTTGCAGGGGAATCGGGCTGCGGGAATAGCGGGAATGCCTATGAATCCTCCGGTCGGTGCAGGAGCTGTGCGATCACACGTCCAGCATGCTCGGCAGTCGGCCACGCCCCCCCCGCATAGAATCAGTTTTCAAGGATGTTCTTAGCTATGTTTATGGGTCACTACTATTAAATTCCAGAAAAAGAAGACGTTTTAGTAATTACAATTACATAATTAAACTGTACCTTACAATACTGCATCTTTAGAAATGAACCATGAACTGAACTTTTCAGCTGTAATTGACATAAGGAGAGGCGACTTTTATTCACTAGAAAACTTCATTGGGCCTCATTTAAATTACATTTTCAAATCAGCTGAGAGACACAAAGAACTAGTATGAGAGTCATAAATGCAACATCAAACCCCAGTCTAAAATGCCTGATATAGACGGTGCACAGGCTGATCAATAGATATCTCATAACCCACCAAAGATTTATACCATCAAGATCAAGATTCTACTTGTATTTCATGTTTAGTTGCCTTTATGGTAGTCTGAAATGTACTCTACTGGGCTTTACTAATTACATGCATGGCAGTCTACTGATACAAGACAAATTAATTGGAATGTACTGCTAACTATTCTAAACATGAAGCAGAACTAAAGTATGCTTTTTTTGCACCTTGAACTAAGGATATCCATATGCTGCTTTAAACTGTGGGTCAGGAGTAAGTAAAACAGAGTTCAGAGGTCAGTAGTAAGCAATGCATAGTTCAGTGATAAGTAGTAAGTAAAACAGGGTTCAGGGGTCAGGCGTAAGTAACCCAGAGTTCAAGAATCAGGAGTAAAGCCTCGTACACACGCTTGGTTTTCCCGAGTAAACCGTGCGTGTGTACGAGGCTTTCAGGTTTCTCGTCAAGAAAAAAATCGTTATGGGGCATGATCGTTCGCCATTCATATAGTGTGTACACAACTTTCAACTTCCAATTCCGACTTTGAAAACGAAAATTTCCAAAGGGGCAAACTCCAAAATGTTTCTCGTATGTGTACCGTTTTGTACAATTTCCCTATGAGAAAAATCAGATATGAAAGACTGCCCATGATCAGAAACAATAAACAACAACAAAAAAAGCCTTTGTCATATGAGAATTTTCGTACATTGTTTACTTCCTCGGGTTTTGACTTGCTGTAAAACATTGAGAAAAAACGGACGATCGTTTGCCTGATTTTCATATAGTGTGTACCAACAGCACTTCAGTCTTCCTCGGATTGCTCTGTTTATTTTTCATGATTCAAGTTAAGGTGTTTCCCATGTAGTAGTAATGAGAGTGATTTTTACCAGCTGTGTAGGGCTCCTCATTCCTATTCTACTTGCTCAGCAGGAAACGTCTGTCATTCAGGATAAGGCGATGCGCCCAACGGCAGAGAATTCTGAGCAACAGGGACTGTCCCCAGGCAATGGGGACAGATGGCAACCCTGATCTGAGCTTTTTTTCTTACTGCCAAAGATTTACCATGAAGGCAAATGAGTAGGGTTGCAAATACTGTAGATCTATACTGGCAGCTATTAATGCAATATGCTTGCAGCTGTCTTTCCTACCCAAAATTCATACAAGACAATAAATCTCAGATCAGACACCCTGCTCCGATCTTAGTTAGATGGAGGAGCTGTGGCAACAGTAGCTTGTTTTAGGGAAGGAGGCCCAGCGGCTTTTAAAATGGCCATTTACAAATAAAGTATATAAAAATGCTATAACTGCATTATACCGATTTATGAATATGATGTTTCAAATCTGGCGAAACATCTAATATTGAATATGAAACATGATATATGAATATCATAGAAATGTTCTATCGCTATATTAGAGCTACACGATTCTGTCCTAAATGAGAATCAATTTTTTTTTGCTTAGAATAAAGATCACAATTCTCGCGGCGTAACATCATCTTTCACATTAGTTTTTTTTAAATTCCCAAAAATGGCATTTGAAAGGCAACTGCGCAAATATAGTTGGATAAAACAGGATAAATGCGCTAAATAAACCCTTGCTATTGTACAGTACACATCATGTGTATGTGTATATATATATATATATATATATATATATATATGTGTGTGTGTGTGTGTAAACACTCAGATGTTCAAATGAAACAAAATACAAAAACAAAAAAGTCCACAAATATATATAACGTGCACTTGTGCATCAGTGCAAACACTGTAAAATGAAAAACACCAGGTAAAAGCAGCAAGAAACAAACCATTCACAGTTCCAGCATGTAGACTGACTCAATGATAGTGAGCACCTGCGATATGCTCAGCACTTCACCATACCTCCCATCCACAGTCCAGTACTGCCACTTGCTGATTCAGAAAGCTAGCTCATAGAGAGAGGAGAGAAGAAAAACAAAGGGGAATGCTCATAGTGTAGTATGACCGAGAAAAAACAGAGATTGTGGACTGATTAGAGAAACCACACTCACAAATCCTCTGCACATAGACAGCCTGTAGATACAGCTCAGTGCGGCTGTAGTTCCTCCTCATGCGGATGTAGTTCCGTTGATCACGTCACTTAGGCTTCTCCCCCACTAGTATCGTCACTGGTCACGTGACTTAGTCATGCGCAAATATAGTGTGACATAAAATATTGCAAAAATCGCCATTTTATTCCCTAGGGTCTCTGCTAAATAAATAAATATATATGTAGCGCCCCCTTACTTTCAGTATAATGTTTGGGAGTTCCAAGTAATTTTCTTGCAAAAAATACTGATTTTAACTTTGTTAAAGAGGTTTAGTCTTTAACCACTTAAGACCCGGACCTTTAGGCAGCTAAAGGACCTGGCCAGTATTTGCGATTCGGCACTGCGTTGCTTTAACTGACAATTGCGCGGTCGTGCGACGTGGCTCCCAAACAAAATTGGTGTCATTTTTATCCCACAAATAGAGCTTTCTTTTGGTGGTATTTGATCACCTCTGCGGTTTTTGTTTTTTGCCTTATATACAAAAATAGAGCGACAATTTTGAAAAAAAATCTATATTTTTTACTTTTTGGTATCATAAATATCCCTCAAAAATATATACATATTTTTTTTCCTCAGTTTAGGCCAAAACTTATTATTCTACCTATTTTTGGTAAAAAAAATCGCAATAAGCGTTTATCGATTGGTTTGTGCAAAATTTATAGCGTTTACCTATTTAGGGGATAGTTTTATCGCATTTTTTTTTTTACTACTAATGGTGGCGATCAGTGATTTTTTTTTTTCATGACTGCGACATTATGGAGGACACTTCGGACAATTTTGACACATTTTTGGGACCATTATCATTTTCACAGCAAAAAATGCATTAAAAATGCATTGTTTACTGTGAAAATGACAATTGCAGTTTGGGAGTTAACCACAAGGGGGCGCTGAAGGGGTTATGTATGACCTCATTTGTGTTTCAAACTGTAGGGGGGTGTGGCTCTAGGTGTGATGTCATCGATTGTGTTTCCCTATAATAGGGAACACACGATCGATGACAGCGCCACAGTGAAGAACGGGAAAGCTGTGTTTACACACAGCTCTCCCCGTTCTTCAGCTCCGGGGACCGATTGCGGGACTCCAGCGGCGATCGGGTCCCGCGCCCGCGGTCATGGAGCTTCGGACCGGGTCGAGTGCACGGCTGGGCTTAAAGGGCAACGTACAGGTACGTTGATGTGCCCAGCCGTGCCATATTGCCGACGTATATTGGCGCGAAGGGGTCCTTAAGTGGTTAAGTGGTTAAACTTCCCTCATTTACAAACCGAAATTCATCCCTTTGATCTAAGAACAAAAAGTTACAATGTTTATAGTTATCTACCATGTTGTGAAAAACTTGGCATGCTGCCCGTTTTTTTTTCTTTTGACAGCTGAGTGAGCAGAGAACTTATTATACTTGTTACATGGTTGAATCGAGATCACGATTTTTTAATGATTAATCATGCAGCTCTACTTTATATGATAGATAGATATATATGAACTCCAGGCTAGCAGCTAAGTACACAGATGAATACAGAGCTATTTTATCTGCCAAAGAATTTGTATTTCTGTCCATTCAGCCCTAACATTTACATAGCTCTGCCACAGAGCACAGCCCATGCAGGCAGGAAAGGAGACATGATTTTTTTCTGCTGATGTGAAGCATCGGACAGGTAAGCTCATCTCTTTGCCATTCTGCTCACCTCCTATTTGCATTCCTAGTACAACTGATTGGCTGGTTGTGTGGCTTCCTCCTGTCCCAGTATGAGCTCTGCTGTACAGTTTTGTAATCTTATCGCTTAAAGCTTCTTATATAATATACAATATCTATACAGAGTTTTTTTGTGTTAATTTTTTGATTGTCTCACACAAGTCTAATATGTGGATGATGATATACTAATTTTAATATTAATGTATACTCTTCTGTGACGTATACTCATAGCCACTACACATCCAACAAGACTTAGTCGCTTTTAATCGGCTACATGAAATTCCAAATTAGCTATGAATTAATATGCTCCGCTTTGATTTATACTGTATGCAAAATGCTTGTACACTTGCTTGTTGGACTGTAATACGGTTTTAAAACATCAATAAAAAGGAAATGAATATAAAATACTCTTCTGTGACGTAAACAAAAAATATCTGGTTTTATAACAAGCAACTAATCTTTGTTACAAAGGCAAATGTTGATTTTGTACTTTTTTTTTTAAATTTCTAAATAAAAATATTGAAAAATAAAATAAAACATTTAGTGATGTATTTTTAAAAGGGTTATAAAGGTTTGTTTTTAATTTTCGAAATAGGTTCCTTTAAGCTAGTGCATTGTTGGTTCACTTACGTTTTCCTTCGATTTCCCTTCTAAATGTTTTTTTTCTTTGTCTAAATTTCTCACTTTCTGTTTCTCCTCAGTAAGCTTGCCCCCATCATCCCATCCGTTCTGGCTGGCGGTAAGTCAGCGTGCTAGCCCCTTTCCATTGGGACTACATCTCTGCGGGGGGAGGGGACGCATTTAAGTCCAAATATGAGATCTGAGGTCTTTTTGACACTAGATCTCATATTTAAGAGGACCTGCCATGCGTTTTTCTATTACAAGGGATGTGTACATTCCTTGTAATAGGAATAAAAGTGACCCAATATTTATATTTTTTTAAAACAGTGTTAAAATCAAAAGAATTAAGTAAAATAAATGAGAAAAAAAATATTAAAGCACCCAGTCCCAACGAGCTCACACGCAGAAGCGAACGCATATGTCCGGTATAGCCATGGTTGTCAGAGCGAGAGCAATAATTCTATCCCTAGACCTCCTCTGTAACATGCAACCTGTAGAATTTTTTAAACTTCGCCTATGGAGATTTTTAAGGGTAAAAGTTTGACGCCCATCCAAGAGAGAGCACATGCGATTTTGAAGCATGACATGTTGGGTATCAATTTACTTGCGTAACATTATCTTTCACAATATTAAAAAAAATGAGGCTAACTTTACTGTTTTTTTTTTTTAAATAAAAAAAGTGATTGTAAGACCGCTGCGCAAATACGGTGTGACAAAAATTATTGCAATGACCGCCATTTTATTATCTAGGGTGTTAAAAAATAAATTATATAGTTTGGGAATTCCAAGTAATTTTCTAGCAAAAAAAATCGTTTTTAACTTGTAAACACAAGTCTAATAAAAAGGCTCGGTCCTTAAGTGGTTAAGTTTAGCTTTAATACAGATAACAGAAGCGCAGAAAATGTTTTCAATTATGAATATATATATACTTGTATGGTAAGCACAAAAACAACAGAATCAAGGTTCCTTAGAAGAAAAGCTGCTTGAATACTGTGTGATAAATGTTATGAAAAGGTACAATATATGTGCAAATTAACAGGGAGTTATATTTCACATTTAATTATCCTGCATTTTTCCCGATGTAATTGTATTATTTTTACACATTGCTGATCAGATAATGGCTGTGTGTCTCATTTCAAGGTTGTTGCCATATTTTTCTGGCCTCACATCAGATTTTTGTTCCATTTCCATCCACTAAATAAAGCTTTAAAGGTGAAGGTCCCTGTGTAAAGTGAACACAATGGGGCAGATTCACATAGATGTAATCTTCCGCTGCGTAATCGAAATACGCTACGCTGCCGTCTATCACCAGACTCTACGCCGAATTCAGGTAGTTTTTTTGCGCGTACGCTATTGTATCGTATTTTTTTTCCGCCGCGCAATCGAAATACGTGAGTAGGGGGCGTGAAGCATTTAAATTAAGCGCGTCCCCGCGACGATCGAACTGCGCATGCTCTGTTCAGGAATTTCCCGCCGTGCATTGCGCGAAATCACGTCGTGACGTCATTCGTTGTTTGAGTAGCGGCGTTTACGAACATTCCTATTCCCGGACGACTTACGTTAAAAATAATAAAAGAAATCGAAAAACGTTGAAATTCGACGCGGGAACGACGGCCATACTTAACATGGGCTGTCTAATATTAGACCAGCAAAAAGCTGGTATAGTGAAACGGAAAAAAAAGATGACTAAAGGTGCCGTAAGAGATTGCGTTTGAAGAGCGAAATTTTGTGGATTCCAGGCAAAAGCTCATTAGCATACCATGAAGGTGAAAAACAACAGGAAGTCCGCCCAGTGGCCGCAATTTTCAGGCAGCGTAGATCTGAAGGCGTACTAACACGTAATAAAGTCGAAATTTAGCACGCAGGTGTCTTTTCATGGTTTGAGGATTTCGACTAGCGTAAAAACGCTCGTAAATCGAAATTACTCCTGTCTAACAACATTTACACAGGCGTAATCGCTTTGTGAATCTAGGCCAATATTTCTGCCTGTTTCCACCGGTCAGTTAATAGTTTCCTTCACAGAGGAAAGTCATACTTTATCCTTTTGCTAATTTAGCCTCCATTTAAAGTTGAGCTTGTGTCAGGAGAGCCATTATGCACTCCAACACTCGTCTCTCTGCTGGGCTCTGAGGCTCCCGCGCCAGTTGAGGGGATGGTAGGGTGGGCATGCCAAAGCTAGAGTTGGAGTTTACTTGATTTCCAAAAGTGTACACCATGGTTTTAGTGCTAACAGAGACACACACAAGACATTTTCCTTCTATAAGATTCAAGTCCAAAATATGTTAACAGTGAAGGGAGAATACTAGAAGTGTGTCTGGAAAGTACTAAGTGGAGGGAAAGACTGGTCCGTAGTCTGGATTTGAATACATACAGGATGGAGTTCTCCGGTCTGAGCATGGTAGTCTGAAAGATGTCTGAAGTGTAAGGAAATTTGCTACCAAATTGGAATTTTATGAGAATTGTATTCTTGGTTTTGGATGGTGTTGGGCAAGCTTTGACAATCTATTGTTAATTGGTTGATGCTCTTTTGAGCGGACTTCATGTTACTCCAGTCCTGCATTGACAGCCAGGGCTTCAGTAGGGCTTAATATCCTAGTTACTCTCTCTGGAGGGAATATTTCTTATTTTCAATAGATTTTATGGATAAGGTTACAGCAAGTAGATAAGCGTCAGAAATTACAATAGCCCCAAGGGGGCGACGCACATAATTTTACAAACAAAGCAAAGAATATAATGAAAACAATAATAACCTATAATGGAGAGGTAATTCAAATATTATGACTGCCTGGAAGACAGTCTGATTGGGATATTTATGAGCTCTCACAAATGTGGAGCCTTATTACCTTGTAGAAAAAGCCCGGACCCAAGGGCAATCCGGAACCCACACCCTCTTGGGAACATGCTGCGCCAAGAGCAAGGTCCCCGACTCCCCCAGACCCCGTCCCGATTCCATACTACCCTTACTAATGTGGGCAAGAAGGCAATATTATTGTAAGGGTCACACAAGGAATTCCCCCCAAAAAAAAAGGGGTAAAGGGAGGGAGGGAGGGAATCATAGTGCCTAACTCCAAACAAAAATTCAGTCAAGCGCCATTAGGTTTAGGGATAAGGTGAATACCAACATATTCAGCCCAAGGAGCCCAAATCTCACGGAACTTCACGGTGGTATCAGCCAGAATGCTGGATAATTTTTCTTGAGTCATGATCCATGAGATTTTCTTTTTAACAACCGAAATGAGCGGCTTGGATTGTTTCCAAGATTTGGCAATGGAAATGTTGGTACCAAGTAAAATAAAGTGGATCAGCTTTTGTGTAGTTCTAGAAAGCTGTGGGATATGGGCATTCAATAAGGCTACATCTGGGGTCCTTGGGATCCGACAACCGGTCACTACGTAAATCATGTTGAAGATGAGTCTCCAGAAGGAGCGGATTCTGGGACACTCCCACCAGATGTGGGCCATGGTGCCCCGAAGCTGGCAGCCTCTAAAGCAAAGGGGATCTGCATCAGGAAACATGGTGGCCAATCTGGAGGGAGTGAGATACCATCTGGTAATGACTTTAACGCTTGCCTCCACTAAGGATATACTTTGAATGCCCCGAAATGATCTGGAGACGGCTTTGTGCCAAGTCTCCAAGCTAATACTGCTCTGAAAGTCAGACTCCCAAGCCTTCATATAAGACGTTTTATCTGTGGAGTGAGTGAGGGCCGAGTAGAGTACCGAGATGCCCCCCCCCCCCCTGCTCCATAGCTTGTCCACACCAAACCTCATATGAAGTGAAATTAGGGGGTAGGGGTTTGGACTTCCAGATACTATGTAGAAATTGTGAAATTTGTCTAAAGTGGACCTTCTCGGAATCAGGAAGTTTCAAAGTGTGAATACAGTAGTCTAGGGAGATGGGACCACTGGAAGTAAAATATTGACCTATCCGAAACAGCCCCTTGTCTAGCCACCACTTAAACTTTGTGGTTCGTAAGCCTGGTGGATGTTAGGCAGGGATTGCATCTGAGGTGGTCCCACATGGCAAAAGACTGGGACAATACTGGGGAAAGGATGGGTGGGTGGGATTTGGTGGGGGACCAAAGGAGATAGTCTAGAGGAATAGTGGGGACAGCTTGCTTCTCAATATTGACCCAATCAGGTTTATCGAATCTGGAGTATAGGGTGGAAAATTGCGCCAATCTAGCTGAGAGATAGTATTTGTGAAGGTCGGCAATCCCAGACCCCCTTTGCTTCTGTGGCAAAAAAGCGTTTCCTGCGGAATTCGGTACCCCGATGTACCCCAAATAAACGTAAGTAATTTACTCTGGAAAGATTTTAGATGATTTCTCCTGAGTGGGATTGGGAGGGAGCGAAACAAGTATAGCATTCTCGGGAGCAGGGTCATTTTAATTGAGTTGATCCTTCCCAACCAAGAGAGGTTAAATTTGGACCACATAATAAGATCAGCCTCCAGTTTTTTATAGATAGGGCGGTAGTTAAGGTCGTATAGGGTCTCTGTCCTAGCCGATAGGGCGATACCCAGGTACTGGACCGAGGTGTCACTCCAGACAAATTTAAAGGATTTTTTAAGGTCCGTCATCAATTGAGGGGATAGAGCGATGTTAAGTGCCTGCGATTTGGAGTTGACCGATAGGCCTGATATTTTAGCGAAATCGTCTAGAGTGCGGCACAGGTTGGGAAGAGTGGAGATGGGGGAGGTCAAGAATAGCAGGATGTCGTCCGCGAAGAGGGCACATTTGTGGTTTTGTTCCCCGCATTGGACTCCTGATATATTAGGGTTCTGTCGTATAGCAATTGCCAGAGTCTCGATTGCAATGGCGAAAATTAGTGGAGATAAAGGGCATCCCTGTAGAGTGCCTCTTTTAATTTCAATAGGTGTGGAGTAATGACCTTTAATCCTAATGAGCGCTCTAGGGTTCGAGTAAAGGGCCCGAATAATTCCCAAGAACCCGGCCCCAAATCCCCAACGCTCTAGTATATTGAAGATATAGGGCCAGGATACAGAGGCCTTCTGGAGGTCCAGTGACAATAAGAATCCCTTCTGAGGGTTCCCCCCATCCAATTGGTTTGTAAAATCGATACTAGGTCTATTGCTCGTCTAATTTGGTCTGGGCCTTGTCTGCCGGGTATAAAGCCTACTTGGTCTTTATGTACATATTGCCCGATGAACCCTGCCATTCTATTGGCTAGAATTTTAGTGAGGACCTTAAGATCGTTGTTGATAAGGGATATCGGGCGATAATTATTGACATCTTCTGGATTTTTGTCTGGTTTGGGAATTACCATGATAGAGGCTGTGTTAATCTGGGAATCAAAGGGGTCGCCTTTGGCTTTAGAATTGAAAAATCTGGTCAGATGCGGCGTTAGTATGTCCAAAAAAGTTTTGTAATAAGGAATGGGTAGTCCATCCGGCCCCGGGGCCGACCCTTTACGGAGACCTTTGACTACTTCCATCACCTCAGTCTCTGTGATTGGGGAATCCATTATGTCTCTGTGGGCTGTTGACAGGGAAGGGATAGGAAGTCCCTCTAGAAATTGTGAGGTTAAGTCAGCAGTATGTAGGGTGGTGAAATCATATAGGCGTGAGTAGAAACCTTGAAAAGCTTCTAGAATCCTGGTCGGATTGGTCGTAGGAGGGTGCCCCCCTATTTTGATATTGGGCATGGAAAGGAGCTTGGATTTAGGGATGAGTTTAGACGCTAGGAGGGGGCCGAATTTGTTTGCCTGGGTGTGGAATTTGTGTTTACTCCACCTGATCGATTTCTCTGCCCGGGTCGTGAGAGCGAGGTTAAGAGCTAACCTAGCATTGTCAAGTTGGTTTGTGGGGATCCCGGAAGGGTCCTTTTTATGCAAAGCCTTAAGGGAAATATATTCGGTTCCCAATTTGTCTATTTCAACTTTTCTTTCTCGCTTTACTTGCGTGGAGATCTGAATGAGTCTACCCCTGACAAAGGCTTTGTGGGCAGCCCACAGCGTTTCTTTTTTTTTTTTAAGTGTATTTTGTGCGTGAAGTCGAGAGAGAGGAGCCGGACTGCAGGAGTTGGGAGTAGGCAGACCCTCCCCCCGGAGGCAATCGCCATCCTTCTCCATGCCCCCGGTGGCAATGGCGGGTGTGAGGGGGGCCTCCCACTCACCCCTCCCTGCTCCACTTGGGAGCCCGACTGGGGCTGCAGAGGTGAACGGAGGTGAACGGCTTGTCAGCACAGTGCCAATCACATTGAGCCACCACAGCTCCCACCAGCCCACAGCGTTTCAGCGGAAACTTCCCCTGTGTCATTAAGCGTAAAGTATTCCGTCAAGGCTTTTCCTATTTCCGTGACTCTGGCTGGGTCAGAGAGCAAAGATTCGTTCAGTCTCCAAAATTCGTGCGTGTCCCTCCCGGATGCCCCAACTTAAGAGATATGATCACTATGGAATGGTCGGATAACGCAGAATCCCTGATAGAGGCGGAAGGGACTGCCGGGAGAATGTTAGAAGGGGTTAGGATGTGATCTATTCGAGCATATGTAAGGTGGGGATGAGAAAAATGAGTGTAGTCTCTCTTAGAGAGGTTGAGTTCTCTCCACGTGTCAGCAAGGCCATATTCGTGAAGAATTTTTGCAATCTTAAGGCTCTCTCTTGTGGGGCGTATCAATCTAGACCCTGGCGGTTTCGTTTTGTCCAAGCCCTGATCCAGAGCTGTATTAGAGTCCCCTCCGAAAACAATGGTGCCCTCTAATTCGGGAGATAGGGTGTTAAGCATTGAGTCGAAAAATTTAGCCTGTCCCCTGTTAGGTGCATAATATGAAACTAGAGAGAATAATTGGTCCCCCACCTTGCCTTTCACCATGAGAAATCTCCCGTCAGGATCAATAAGATCAGATATTTTAACAAAATTACATTTCCTGGAAAACAGGATTGCCACCCCTTTGGGTTTGTTTTCGGCACTGGCTAAATAGAACTGAGGGAAATATGAGTGGAGAAAAATAGGGCTATAACGCATAGGAAAATGTGTCTCTTGTAACATAATTATATTAAGATGAAGAGATTTGTAGTGGTCCATCACCTTTCTCCGTTTAATTGGAGAGTTGATGCCTTGTACATTATGGGAGGCAATGCGGAGTCCAATGTCAAGCGTGTCAGCCATGGAGCACAGAGTAAGCACCTCGGTCAAAGCAACCCCCACTCACCCGTTGAAGTCTCGGGTCCCGGAGAAATCTGGGTCCAGAAGCAGCTGAAGCCTCGAAGGCTATACCCCTGGGGATAAGGCGAAGGAGTAAGGAACCTGCAAGCATAACAGATGTTAGGCACATTTGTGAATAAATAGGGAGAACTGGGTAAGGTGAGGAGGGACAGGAAAGAAAAGAATCAAAAAGATCTCCTTGAAGTGAAAAAAGGAGCACTGGGGGGGAGACACACCAAGTGCTCTGAAAATAGAGATCATAGTCAGCTCCTCCTAAACGGGTGCGAGCTGTCCAACCCTCGGAGACCATCAGATGTCCAATGGCTGGATGGAGGCGCAGTGGTTCCAGGCCAGAACCGGGCATCCATAATCTTAAATATGTCAAGCTAATAATCAATTAAACAGTACACAGCAGTAAATTAGTTCTCTAACGTTATTCAATTGGCCCCAATCAATCGCTGCGGGCGCCCGACACCCCACTAAATGAGGCGGGGGGAACCCGCAGGGACCACAGAAGGGTGTCAGTGACGAAACAGCATCACTTGGAGGGAATATTTCTATGAGTATTACACTATGATGTCACAGACCATTTAGTAGATTCTGATTATCATTAGATGAATGGCAAACTCTAGAGAGAGAACCAAGGATGTTCAGCATCAGGCAGACCTCTAACTGTCATTTGTATAATGCTGATATCTATACTTTTCCCATTCTATCAAATAAAATACATTGGCTGGATAAATCCTACTTTAGTCACTGTTTACGTTTCTAAATTTAGGGCTATGCATTTTCTATAAGGGACAGGAGAGTCCTGCCTAACTAAACTTACCATATTATACATGTAGGTGAGGGAACTGTAAATAGAGTAGTGGGTACCTACAGGTGGTAGTTGCTGATTTGTTGGTAATAAATTATTAGGAAGAAGAATAGGCAATTTATGAGGTGGTGGGTTTGATGGACTGGGAACATATAGAAATGTAAATAGTGCTTAAGGGAGATTTATGGCCAAATCTTTTTTTGGTCATATTTCTCCTGAGGTTCACAGGCCTGCACGTAGTTCTGCACTCCTGTGTCCTAGATTCAGCCAACAGTGACCTAAAGCCCACTGCCGGCTGACATCAAAGTATCAGTTATGATTTTTGGTATGTCCCCTTTTTCTTCAAAGTTTTTTCTATTTATACAATTGTATTTTTGGCCTTATTTTTGTATTATTTTCTGTGCTTTCTTTTTACTTTATTTTATTTTATTTTGATATTGTATATATTTCTGTCCTGAGAAATTTTCATTAGGTGCACTATTTTTTGCATTATGTTCTAATGTGCTCATTATTTAGTACCCGCCCAAAAATAATTGTGCGCAGTGGGTGGAGTTTTGAAATAGAGACAGCAGTTTGATGTCTAGTGTTTTATGACGTAGGCCTTCTTTGGCTAAAACGCGTTAGCACTGCTATATCAGATGTTTTTACCATGTTTTCCAATAAAGTGGATTGTACAGTTCTAGGACAAGTGCTGGCTTTTATATACAACTCTTTGTAAATCCTTTCAATCAAATGAACCAATCTGAAGAGTCACTGTATCCCAAGCCCTGTTTAAATTAAGTCCTGGCTGTATAAGAAATTGCATTCCTGTTAATGAACACTCAGTTCTAGTCCACATTACTGTCCAAGAAAAATGCATTGCTTTTCCTTCTATACTGATATCTAGAGGGGCTTGCAGCCTCTCAGCTTCGTACTGTAAGTGTAACCCATGTAATATTTGTATTCTGCACAATATAACACAATATAATAATAACAAAAGACACACAGTACGGAAAGAACCTACAAGGTATCAAAAGGTCAGGCTCTGTATAAACAGAAGTTTATATGTCCACCAGCAAGAAGCTGGAGGCCGTGACATTTTCACAATTGCTTGATTTATTTCATTTTCCATTTCATTTCTACTTTGTTTCCAAAAACATCTAACATGTACGTTGTTTAACAAATTATGCAGCTTCTACTGGGCCTCTAATCAGTATCACTGGGTGCCCTGAAGCTGGTAGCTTAAAAGGCCAATGGAGACATTAAGCTCCCCTAACTATTGTGCATTATACAGGATTGGGTTTAGACATGATTTAAAACCTTGTGGTATTGCTGGCATCTTTTGTCAAGTCACAAGTGTACGTGCCAAGGTGGAGATTGTCCTAGCCATTTTTTTCTATGGTCGGTCCTAGCGTATATATATATATATATATATATACACAGTACAGACCAAAAGTTTGGACACACCTTCTCATTCCAAGAGTTTTCTTTATTTTCATGACTATGACTATGACTATGACTATGAAAATTGTACACTGAAGGCATCAAAACTATGAATTAACACATGTGGAATTATATACATAACAAAAAAGTGTGAAACAACTGAAAATATGTCATATTCTAGGTTCTTCAAAGTAGCCGCCTTTTGCTTTGATTACTGCTTTGCACACTCTTGGCATTCTCTTGATGAGCTTCAAGAGGAAGTCACCTGAAATGGTCTTCCAACAGTCTTGAAGGATTTCCCAGAGATGCTTAGCACTTGTTGGCCCTTTTGCCTTCACTCTGCGGTCCAGCTCACCCCAAACCATCTCGATTGGGTTCAGGTCCCCTGACTTTAGAGGCCAGGTCATCTGGCGCAGCACCCCATCACTCTCCTTCTTGGTCAAATAGCCCTTACACAGCCTGGAGATGTGTTTGGGGTCATTGTCCTGTTGAAAAATAAATGATGGTCCAACTAAACGCAAACCGGATGGGATAGCATACCGCTGCAAGATGCTGTGGTAGCCATTCTGGTTCAGTATGCCTTCAATTTTGAATAAATCCCCAACAGTGTCACCAGCAAAGCACCCCCACACCATCACCCCTCCTCCTCCATGCTTCACAGTGGGAACCAGGCATGTAGAGTCCATCCGTTAACCTTTTCTGCGTCGCACAAAGACACGGTGGTTGGAACCAAAGATCTCAAATTTGAAATCATCAGACCAAAGCACAGATTTCCACTGGTCTAATGTCTATTCCTTGTGTTTTTTAGCCCAAACAAGTCTCTTCTGCTTGTTGCCTTTCTTTAGCAGTGGTTTCCTAGCAGATATCCTACCATGAAGGCCTGATTCACACTTGACAGTTGCTCTAGAGATGTGTCTGCTGCAAAAGGTGGCTACTTTGAAGAACCTAGAATATGACATATATTTTCAGTTGTTTCACACTTTTTTGTTATGTATAATTCCACATGTGTTAATTCATAGTTTTGATGCCTTCATTGTGACTCATAGTCATGAAAATAAAGAAAACTCTTGGAATGAGAAGGTGTGTCCAAACTTTTGGTCTGTACTGTATATGTATATATATATATATATATATATATATAAATATATATATATATATGTGTGTGTGTTACACTTGCAAAGACTGTGGGATGGTGGAATGTCTGCATCTAAGGTATACCATTTGTAAAGTAGCCTTTGAAGGATTTTTTTTGTTTGTTTTCAAGGCTCCATTCACACTTGCAAATAGGGCTGTAAGTGAATACTTGTGGAAGACCCATTGGTGGTTCCTGGAAATTGGCTGCGGGCAGAAGGCCCATTGAAAGCACACGATCGGACATTCTGACAACAAAACCGACTGATGTTCGCTCAAACTTGTTACACACGGTCACACAAATGTTGTCGGAAATTCCGAACGTCAAGAACGCGGTGACGTACAACACTACAACGAGCTGAGAAAAATGAAGTTCAATGATTCCGAGCATGTGTCGAATTGATTCCGAGCATGCGTAGGATTTTTGTGCGTTGAATTGTGTACACACGGTCGTAATTTCTGACAAGAACTTTTGTCGGAAAAATTGAGAACCAGCTCTCAAACATTTGTTGTCAGAAATTACGACAGCAAATGTGTGATGGAGCATACACACGGTCGGATTTTCCTAAAAACAAGCTCGGGTCGAACATTTTTTGTCAGAAATTTCCGACCGTGTGTACGTTAGGCTGACAGCCCCATGCAGTTGCTTGTAAGCATTCAGTCTGGGGCTGATCATTTGCCAAAACAGTAAATTAAGGGAAATACAAAATTATTGATTAGTGCCTAGAGCAAGAGCTGAAAGTAAACCCTCCAGTTGGTCACCTATGCCTATGGCAACTCTATGAGATTGGAATTCCATTTACTTCCTCTCATTTCCAGTTGGAGTTCAAGACAGGAAGTGATGGGAAATCTCATCAGCTAGACACAGGAAACGCTTCAAAGGTAGTCATTGCTTTGAATTGAATATTAAACCTTGAAATGTATACAGGAGCATTTAAAAAAAAAAAAAAAAAACTCTGGGCAAAAAATATAAAACCCTGCAGCGATTAAATACGACTATAAAAAAGCTCTATTTGTGTTGAAAAAAATATAAAAATTTAATGTGGATACAGCGTCACATGACCATGCAATTGCCATTCAAATAGTGACAGCGCTAAAAGCTTAAATTTGGCCTGGGCAGGAAGGGGGTTAAAGTGCCCAGTAAGCAAGTGATTTAAAAATTTGGTGCACACAAAATTGATTTATATCCTTTACGGTTATTAGGAACACATTTTAGGAAAATTTGTGCACAGAGTTCAGCTTAAATTAAAAGAATGGAATACTCAATTATAAAGTAGATTTTAGATTTTGCCTCCATAAGGTGGCAGTGTCCCAGTGTCACAGGGAATATCACATACACAACTACATTCAGCCATATATGACCTAAACTGTCAATGCATGGACCACTGGATGCTGGCTTCTGTTGCCTCCTACACAGGTAAACATGATAGATAGATAGATAGATAGATAGATAGATAGATAGATAGATAGATAGATAGATAGATAGATAGATAGATAGATAGATAGATAGATAGAAAGATAATTTCCATAACAAACATAATAGTTTATTTGTCTAGATAAGGTTGAATGAGCAACAAATAACACAAAGTACATCTGTATTTCAGAAGCTTTCACGTTAGAGGGAGCCTGGAATCTAATGACAATTATGTTCTGCTGTAGCTCGATAAACACATTGCTCATTCTGGTTTATTCAATGACGACCTAGATGCAGCGTTCCTCCTACGTAAATTCCCTTGGCTGGGGAGAGAAATGAGTGGCTGGCTGTGTTGTATTCTCCCTTTGTATTTTTCACTTCTACGTAATTTGCTGGATATCTGACTTCCCAAGTCAGTGACTCACCAAGCCATTGCCTTAGCATTTTTCCCAGTTAGAAACAGGCTGTCATCGGGCACTGAGTCACCAGCTTGAAATGATGGCTCAAAATCTCACAGGTAAAGATGTACGGAAGGAAAAAAGTGCATGGTAAATTTAAACCACTGTGCAGTAACACTCTGTGTAAAACCTGTGGCCACCACCAATCCTTGTGGTTTACATTGGCATAAAGGTGTGCTCCATTCATACTTGAAGATTTGTCTATAGAAACCATAATTGTGTTATTTAAAAAAAATAAAAATTACAAGTTTACAAACAGATCATTTGTATTTTTTGCCCTTATTTGTTGAGGATGGATTCACACTTTCAAGGTATGTGAACCTGAGTGGCAGGAGAGCTGTCAGCATTGTCAGTAGACTGTCAGTTCTATGATAGAATTGCCAGGAAAGAGCAGCCATGCTGGGAATTACCTTTTTGACTTAAAGGGGTTGTAAAGGATTTTTTTCCCTCTAAATAGCTTCCTTTACCTTAGTGCAGTCCTCCTTCACTTACCTCATCCTAAGATTTTGCTTTTAAATGTCCTTTTTTCTTCTGAGAAATCCTCACATCCTGTTCTTCTGTCTGTAACTCCGCACAGTAATGCAAGGCTTTCTCCCTAGTGTGAAAGCCTCTTGAGGGGGGAGGTGGGTGTGCAGGAGTGTCAGGACGCCCACTAACACACAGCTCCTTTCTCTATCTGCAAAGTAGAAAGTGTGCTGACTTGCCTGCTCGCCCCCTCCCCCCTCAAGAGGCTTTCTCCACACCAGGAAGAAAGCCTTGCATTACTGTGTGTAGTTACATACAGAAGAACAGGAAGTGAGGATTTCTCAGAAGAAATTAGGACATTTAAAAGCAAAATCGTAGGATGAGGTAAGTGAAGGAGGACTGCACTAAGGTAAAGGAAGCTATTTATGGGTAAAATATTCCTTTACAACCCCTTTAAATTTTCTCATCTAGCTAGTCATTTTTCAGTCTTGGGAATACTGTGTCAGGCATATGGGCTTAAAGGAGTTGTAAAGGTTAGTTTTTTATTTTCTAACAGGTTCCTTTTCCTTCGAATTCCCTTCTAAGGCCACGCACACACGACCGAGGAACTCGACGGGCGAAACACATCGTTTTCTCCGTCGAGTTCCTTGTTCGGCTGTCGAGGAACTCGTCGAGCGAAATTTTCCCATTCCCGTCAAGGAAAAAGAAGACATGCTCTCTTTTTGGCTCGACGAGTTCCTCGACAGTTTCTCGGCGAAAAGTGTACACACGATCGGTTTTCTCGGCAGAATACGTCTCCCATCAAGTTTCTTGATGGATTCTGCCGAGAAAACCGGTCGTGTGTATGCGGCCTAAGTGTTTATTTTCTTTGTTTTCTTTGTCTGAATTTCTCACTTCCTGTAAGTAAGCTGTTTTGGCGGACTAATCCCCAGCCAGAATGGCCCGGATGAGGAGAAACAGAAAGTGAGAAATTCAGACAAAAAAAAAAAAACATTTAGAAGGGAAATCGAAGGAAAAGGTAAGTGAACCAACAATGCACTAGCTTAAAGGAACCTATTTAGAAAGTAAAAAATTAACCTTTGCAACCCCTTTCATATCAAAGTGCTGGCCAGGAAGACCAGAAGCTCTGAAGGCAATAAATTTACTCATGTGAGTTGGGTTACTGAGATAGGGAGTTCACCTCCTAGATTGCAGGTTAGAAACCACAAGCCAGTAGAGTAGCACTTCCCACATTAATTCCTAAGGCACTTTGCTACCCCATGCCAGGAAAACGAATACTCACTCTCAGTATTTTGTAGCGTTTAAAATTCCAGTCCTTCGTGTCTTCCCTAGACATGCATTTCTTGAACATTAGTAGGACTTGAATTCACTTTGTCTTATAGGCACACACCACATAAAGTTACCACACTTCTACTGATGCAAGACCTTCCTCTCGTGATTCCCCAGGCCAGGTCCATAGGTCAACCCTGTGCCACAGCAGGCTCCAATATGGAGACCGAGCTGCAAGGTGAGGGATATAAACCTCTTCCTCCAGTCTAAATATAGATATTGGATGTTATAGCTGCATATTACAACCAAGAACTATGCAGGACTCGTTTGGCTGCAGAGTTGGATCATGAAATGTTTATTTGAACAGAGGCAAACAGAGATATACACTCAGAGGACAATCCCCCCTTCTTTGCATAATGACACAGGGCGGGGTACACTTTACCTCCTCCAGTAGCATGACACAGGTGTATTCAAACTTCTCATCCATAGACTGTCCTATCTATCAGCAGGGAGAGCTGTTGGAGGAATTCCCCCCTCCCTCCTCACAGCTGATCCACATATACACATGCATCCCATAATAGGTTGCTCCCAAGACAGACACAAACAATAGCCACACCTCAAATCTAGTAAACAGTCTACAACATTATATGAGACAATAAATATATACTGTGTGTATATATATATATATATATATATATATACACACAATATTCCAGTGTGGTTGCACAGTGAGTCTGATTACTGCAGATCACACAGGGGTTCTCAGTCACCATGTGCCCCTTAGAGACACAGGGTAACTTACATATAAGAGGGGCCGGGGGAGCTGCACAAGAAGATTCCAGTGCTCTCCAAGGTAAGCTGGGTTAAACAAGACCCCCGCCCAAAATAACTTCCGTCACAAACCCCATCTGACCTCTCATCCACAAGGATAATGTAGCCCTCCACAGTCACTTGCTTCCACCTCAGAATGGCCACAACTTCATGAAAACGTGACCCATCCCAGAAGGTGAAATGTGTGATTCACCATATGTACTTTACCACAAGGGTTATCCTTGGTATAAATGTTCTACAACACAAGCCCAGAGGGTTGCATGGCTTTACTCCCAAGGTTAGCATTCTTTTTGGTTTTCTTATATCCGAATGTCTGTAGGTAGAGCGTTGCATAACCGTGGTCCTTGGACTGCGAATCTTCATACTCCTTTAGACCTGCAACTAGCAACAGCATGATCCCAAAGTATGATTCTGCATACCTGAGGTCAGCCCTTCTGGAATGGAGGCATCAAACAACATTCCTAATGGGGCTCTCCTTTCCACCCTCCGGCTGCATGGCAGCTACATGGACCAACTCCAATCAGCATCATGTATTGCAACACTGTGTAATATGTTGGCTCTTTATAAGCAAAGGTTAACAATGATGAATCCGTCTAAATGTATGAAATTTTACATACATTTACATGAGAAGGATAACAAACTGGACCTTTCATCATGATTGAAACACAGCATGTCCCTCTATGAATGTACTCAGCCGGGCTGAGGAGCAGGAAGCATGAGTGTCCCCACAGCAGCCGGCTTGCTATTGGAACACTCAGAGAAGAAAAGTAAGGGAGAGTGCAGGCAGAGACTCAAGAGAAAGCTTGTAAAAGATAAGGAACAGAGGGAGCACCAGCCTAGTGAATTACCTTTGCGACAATTTATTCATAAAAAAAATATTGCTATATACTCACAATGACATCAATCAGACATAGGAAATTCTACAAAGTGCCCCAGTCAACCTGGTTTGCTAGACAAGTCCCAAATGTGAGATACATTTCCAAAGGATCTGATGCGTTTCGAGGGGAGTTCCCTTGAGCTAAGCAATCAAGCAGAATTTTTCAGGGTTTTCATATAAAATTTGTTAAATCCATAATGTTACTATGAAATTTTCCTGAATTTGTCTGAATGTTCAGGCAATTCTTCTGAATTTCCATACAAACGTTCAAACAAAACTCTACTGGTGTATGGCCAGCTTTAGAAAGGACATGACTGATAAACGATCCCATATTTAGAAAATGTTAGTCTTCAAATCCCTGCGTTATATATTTTTGTAAGCTGCGAATCGTATCTCTGCAGTTACAGTATGTGTTGTATACAGTTTGCCGAGATGTTTTTCATGAGCGGTATTTTTAGAATGTAGTTAATTTGCTGTCTTGCTGACCATCTGCAGCGTCCTCCAGCAAGATGGTGTTTGCACAGTCCACTGCTCATTTGAATGGCATTACCTTTTATAAACAGGCATCATTGGTGCTCACGGAGCAGAATATAGATATGGGCAGGAAGTGGTAAAACTACAGGGTAGGACAAAAATGAGGGAACATTGCAATTTCTACCACCAGGCTTCTAAAAACTGATGTCTTGCTATCCTAAATTGGTTATTGATTCCTAAAGCTTAGTAACTGAAATGTTCTGTCATCAGCAGTAAAATCTATTAAATCACAAATTTGTGACTTATTGATATGGTAAGGCAAGACAGTGAAATCATTTGTTTCAAGATGGACATGTTAAAAGTGAACTCCAGACAGATATTAAAAAAAGAGAATTATTTAATTATATTATATTATTAAAAGCAATCAGCCAGGGTGGATAAAAATCAATTATTTATAATAAATAAATAAATAAAATATGATTTTATTTATTTGAATCGAGTTTCTTCGATTTTTTTTTTTTTATCAATTTTTTTTTTTAATAAAGTTCTTTTGGAGTAAAAACTGAAGATAGTTTTCTATTCAAGGCTGCATATTCTGCAATATTTACATTTTTGGTAAACTCATTCAATGGATCCAAGCTGAGAGAACGTGCACTGCATTGATGCATTCACACAATTTCACAGTATTATTCATTTATCCCATTGTTTTGCAAATCTATGTACACTACAAAATTGATGATAGAATCGGTTCTGATATCGCTGTTTTACGAACCACACAGCTTATTATTCTAAATAAAAAAATATTAATTTTGTTTGCAAATATTAAACATTCTAACTACCAGCAAGAATAAGTCCTTACATTTAAAGAGCACATGTTATTTCATATCCATTATGGCAGCGCTTGTTAACGGCATCCACTTTCCTGCTGCTGCCACATCCCTCACCTTGTTGTGTCACTGCCGCATCACCAGCCATCCCATTTAAGTGTATGGGACTGTTGGTGAGTCAACAGAGGGTGAGAGGAGGATCAGATGCTGGGGGACAGAGATGACAGTTGCTCTTTAAAAATTATAAAAAAGTTGATTGAAATGAAGCCTTTTTACTAGTGATTTAAATCATGATTTATGAGTTGAGTTGAGTTGAGGTGCACTTTCTATAGCGTGGTCAATTACCCCGAAGGATCCCGATTTATGGGCCATGAATGGGCCATCAATCTGACATGTTATCTCAAAAGTTGTTTAAGTACATCTATAGCCATTGTTTTTGTTTGTTTTTGTTTTTAGTTTTAGATTAAAAAAGAACAGTTAAAATCCCTGTTAGTTTTCTTTTTTTTTCTGTGTCCCGTGAGATTTCCCCTCATTTCCTGTTCTAAAAATACAAATGAGTGGAAATTATCTGCTAAATGAGTAGACCCGACAGAGACTCAGACAACTTTCAAAGACCTAAGCACCGATTGGGAGCCAGTTGGCAGACCTGTTGACAGACCTGTTTCGATCTTGCCACTTCAACAGAAGGTTTCTGTCGGACCAGCTGCAGTACACACGGTACCAACAACGGCTGGTTTCTATTGAAGCGGCCAATGCCACCCGACATTCGGCCCATGTGTATGGAGCTTCATTCACTATTATTGTGCACACTTGGATTGTGCATGTGTTTTGTGTGCCTGTTTCTGCCCTCAATACCCATGAAAAATTACTGTTTTTGTACATCTATAGAAAAACAGTGGTCTGCAGATGTACACATTTTGGTGGGCCATATACATTTTTTAATGCGTGGATGAATGTTTGGTGTCAATTAATGGGCATACACAACAATGATAGCAAAATGTGCCAATGTTCACTACGATACTGCAAACGTGGAGGTGTAAACAGACACTTGAGAAGTTTCCTTTCTTTAAAATGTTGGAGACTTCAGCTCTTCCTGTTTTTGCGCAATAATGCCCCCTTCTTAGCCTTAAAGGGGTGTTCCAGCCTTGTTTTATGTTTATTAAAAGTCAGCAGCTACAAAAAGTGTAGCTGCTGGCTTTTAACCACCTGGTTACTGCATAACGTCCAAAGACGTCATGTTTTTAAAGATGGATATCTCGGTAACGGCAGCAGCTGCTGCCACAACCGAGATATCCATCTTTAGTGCCAAAGGTCATCTAAACGATAACGGCAGTCTCAGCGGCGGATCCACCGCGAGATCGCTGTTATAGGTGGCAGGAGAGGGCCCTCCGCCGCTTACCGGAGCCGTCGGTAGCGGCGGAGGCGATCGGATCCGTGCGGCTCCTCTGCTGGGATACGAGTGAGGGAAAAATCGCCCCCACCCGTCCCCAATAGCAGCGCTGGGCGGAAGTGATGTCAAAACGTCAGTCCCGCCCAGCCTCTTAAAGAAACATTTTTTTTTCCTGTCATTTGAAAAATGACTTTTTTTTTTTTCTTTGCATTTAAGTCTAAATATGAGATCTGAGGTCTTTTTGACCCCAGATCTCATATTTAAGAGGACCTGTCATGCTTTTTTCTATTACAAGGGATGTTTACATTCCTTGTAATAGGAATAAAAGTGATCATTTTTTTATTTTTATTTTAGTGTAAAAAATTATAAACAAAATAAAAATAAATAAGAAAACAAAATTTTTTTTTTTAAAACGCCCCATCCCGACGAGCTCGCGCACAGAAGCGAACGCATTCGTGAGTAGCGCCCGCATATGAAAACTGTGTTCAAACTACACAAGTGAGGTATCGCCACAATCGTTAGAGCGAGAGCAATAATTCTAGCCCTAGACCTCCTCTGTCACTCAAGAAATGCAATCTGTAGAATTTTTTGAACGTCGCCTATCGAGATTTTTAAGGGTAAAAGTTTGACGCCATGCCACGAGCGGGCGCAATTTTTAAGCGTGACATGTTGGGTATCATTTTACTCGGCGTAACATTATCTTTCACAATATATAAAAAAATTGGACAAAATGTATTGTTGTCTTATTTTTTAATTCAAAGAAGTGTTTTTTTTCCAAAAAAAGTGCGTTTGTAAGACCGCTGCGCAAATACGGTGTGACAAAAAGTATTGCAATGACTGCCATTTTATTCTCTAGGGCATGGGTCCTCAAACTACGGCCCTCCAGCTGTTCAGGAACTACAATTCCCATCATGCCCTAGTCATGTCTGTGAATGTCAGAGTTTTACAATGCCTCATGGGACTTGTAGTTCCGCAACAGCTGAAGGGCCGTAGTTTGAGGATACCTGCTCTAGGGTGTCAGAAAAAATATATATATAATGTTTGGGGGTTTTAAGTAATTTTCTAGCAAAAAAAATGTTTTAGTCTCGTAAACACCGAATCTGAAAAACAGGCTCGGGGCTGAAGTGGTTAATAAACAATCACTTACCTGCTCCAGCATTCCAGCGACGCACCGGCCGGGGCTCCGCTCCTCTCCCCCCCTCCCCGGCCTGCGTCCTCATCGTAACTGTGGGCACCCGGCCGTGACAGCCTTTGGCTTCACGGCCTGGCACCCACTGCGCATGCTCGCCGCTGATTGGACAGGCGATCGCATGGGACCTGTCATGTGTCCCAGGCGATCGCCTACAGGGAGGGGCTGCTGTAGGCGATTAAGCTTAATCGCCTAACCAGCCCCTCGGCGGAAGGAGGAAGTGGGACAGGAAGTCCCACTCATCCTGAAGCCCCCACTCCCCCCCCAATAAAATTACATGTGGCATGTACAAATTACAAATGTGGCATGTAAGGGGGTGAGGAGTGGAATAAGCGGAAGTTCAATTTTTGGGTGGAACTGCGCTTTAATATTTCACAACTATAAAATAAAAAATTAAGCAAAAATACCTAAAAAATAAAACCTAATGCAGAAAACAACATAGGATAAACTAAGCTACCCTAAATTCACCCACAAAATACAGTACATATTCCAAATAAAGAAAGTAGGAAGCTTTTTTTTTTTTCAAAAAAAAATCACCTGAGCAGCTCAATGAACTCCATTGTAGTGTGCAGTGGAGGGATTTCTTACATACTGTAGGCTTTCTTGTGCCCCGTACACATGATCCGAATATCGTACGACAGATTGTATGTCTTTTTTTGCTTAATTGTCGCAAATAGAAATTAGGTTATTAAAGTCACGAAAATTCTTGTACGACAGAAAAAAAATGATGTCCTGTGTTGTAATGTATTTGTATTGTATTTTCGGACGACAACTGTACTGACTAAACGAAAATCCTACAATCTGGCATCGCACGAGGAACATTTTCGTGCATGTCCGATAAAATATCGGATGAACTGTCATGATTGGCTCTCGAAAGCTCTGTACTAATGATCCGATTATCGTACGATTCTTCCTCGGACGTAATTTTTCGTACGATATTCGGATCGTGTGTACAAGCAATTAGGCTCAGGGGCTTCTGAGGCCCTTGGGAGTGATAGATTCCCAAGTAAGTGGTACCAATCGATACCTGACAGTGTAATTCTTTGATGTAAAGGGTTATTCATAGGAGATAACAGAACTGATAACTCAAATTACATTTGCAGATCTATGTAAAAGCTCTGCATTGTGCATCTTACCATTTGAGATCACTAACGGTGGGATGTGCTTTTGCGTTAAACTGAGCAGACTTACCTAGAGGCTATCCCATTCTTCCTTATGGTGCACAGACATGAGAAATCTGGATTCACAAAGGCACGTTCTCCAAGTAAAGATAATAGATATTCCAATAGTGAGATTTCTCTACCTGAGTTTTCAGCATTGTACAGCTGCTGTGACTTTTGTAAGGATATCGCACACTCACTTGTGGGTTTATTTGATTATATTGAAGAATACATGACTAGGGTAGACTAAAGGTCACCAATTACCAATAACCCCTGGCCTGCCTCTCAAGCTTCCACTACCCAATAAAATGCTTGACTCAAAGTGGGATTAAATGGCCGTAAGGCCTTTTATTATAAACAACATACAAATAAATAACAAAACATGACATTACAGGTCAACTTGGATTTGAAGTCCTTGAAGGTACCATTTTACTGAAACATTGTGTCTGTGGCACCTATTAGCTAAGATATGCCCCCATCCACAAGACACCACCTCAGGGGCAATCCCAGCCGACCTCAGACACATTACGTGTCTACCATGACCTGGTCACTATTATTGGACCACCAACTAGAGGGCACCATACCAACGATGGTTCCCCACCTTTTTCCCAAAACACCAGATTTTCCACCCTTTCAAGGACCCCAAACATCTGTTACAAACTTCCACCAACCCAAAGTAACCAAACAAAAAAGGTGGAGCGAGGGAGGGCGTTCATCTGATGGCTCCAATTCCCCAACTGATTCTGACACACCCCTGCCTGCAAACTATGCTCTTACACTCCTCCCCATAACCCTGTCTCTTCAGCCAATCAGGTAAGCACCATAACTTGACCACTTATTACACAAATAACCCCCAATAACTCCACCCTGTCATGTATGCACTGCGCTTATCCAGCAGCAGGAATGTGATCAAATCATCAAAAAGGGTATTTATAATGGTTTTTATATATGTATATACACAAGTGTTTTGATTTTCAGTTCTGTGCTAAACTTAATGTTTTTTTTTGTTTTACAAACTGATTGTTTACAATTGCTTTAAGGGGCCATTTAGAAAAAATACTGACATCCAAGGGGATTTAGCCAGCTGCAGAAAATGAATGCCAGAATGAAAATGAGCCTTGCCTATAAATGCAGCATTTACATGTTTGACTGGCGTGTACCTTCAGTCTTGAATACTTTCCGTTATTATCTCTCCATTCAAAGCATAGGGAGTAAACGGCGTACCATCTCCTCTCTGCCTCCTCGTACACATTGCTCTGAAATATTAAATATGTACGAGGAGGATATTAAGCACTTGAGGTAGAGAACAGTTTCATTAAGTCAGCAAGAAAATGAATCGTTGCTGCTGTAAATACCGTATGTGACAGACTTCCCAATAGGAGTTTTGCAGAAGTTTTCATTAACTGGAGAATTAGACTCTTGCAAACGTAAATACGATCTTGCTTGAGTCTAACTCATCTTAAGTGAAAAAACAAAAACACTAATGGTTTATGGATGATATTAATGTGATACGAAAGTAATTTTTTTTAAATTTAAAAATAACAAACATGTTATACTCTGTGTAGTGGATTTGCACAGAGCAGCCTGGATCCTCCTCTTCTTGGGATCCTTAGCTAGTGCTCCAGGCCCCTCCCTAATCTAGAGTGCCCCCATAGCATGCAGGCCAATCTTTAGCAACTCGCGCAGTAGGAAAGAGAGGAGAAGACTGGAGTTGACTTTGTTCTTTCGTTACCACAACCCCTCCACCTTCAATCTGACGGCTCACGTCAGGGGCCCCCTGCCAAAAACTGTGTAAGGGTCCCCAAAATGTGTGCCTTGGTTGCGACTCTAATAGGGAGTGGAACCCGGAACAGTAATACATTGGGCGGAGAGGATACAGCGGGAGGACATCACAGGATCCTGGGGACAAGGTAAGTAACTTTGTGTGGCTCTGGGTTGCTACTTTTCTTAATGAAAATTCACCCTGAGGCACACTTGGGAATATCACCAGGGAGGTTATGGCAAATCTAATGCTACAAAAAAAATTGTTTCCAAAAGGCAGCGTGCAAAAATAGATGATTACTGCTGCCTGTTCCTCCTATCTGGAGGTGTCGTATGACTGCTTATATGGCTGTGTGGTGTGATTCCATCCACCGGCCCTATGCATTACTACAGGACACAACAATGGCATAAGAACTCACGGGAAGACAAAATGTAACCCTTGCATTGAGTCATTGCTCCCCGCTCCACACTGCATGGTTAAATGCTTGTTTTATCTAGAGGTAGAAGCATAAGTACCTTTATCCTCACGTCTCAATAGTCAGTGCTCTTCCCCACCACTGAAATTCCAAACACCCTTAAACACCCTCCGAATTTTCAAAATCATGGAGTATATGAGTCATTAAACAACCTTCTTACCCTGTATCTTACCCTGTATCTTACCCTGTATCTTACCCATATTATGTTCTCTGTACCTTTACTATTTTGAGCTATGTTTTGCACTGTATCCATATTACTTATCTCTGCTTAAAACTCAATATAAACGACGTGGCTCCCAAACAAAATGTATGTCCTTTTTTTCCCACAAATAGAGCTTTCTTTTGGTGGTATCTGATCACCTCTGCAGTTTTTATTTTTTGCGCTATAAACAAAATGACAATTTTGGGGAAAAAATAAATAAATATAAATAATAATAATAAATAAATATGCCCCAAAAATATATATAAACGTTTTTTTTTCCTCAGTTTAGGCCGATACGTATTCTTCTACATATTTTTGTTAAAAAAATCGCAATAAGCATTTATTGATTGGTTTGCACAAAAGTTATAGCGTCTACAAAATAGGGGATAGTTTTATGGCATTTTTATTAACAATTTATTTTTTTACTAGTAATGGCGGCGATCAGCGATTTTTATTGTGACTGCGATATAGCGGAGACATCGGACACTTTTGACGCCATTTTTGGGAAAATTGTCATTGATGCAACGATCAGTGCTATAAAAATGCACTGATTACTGTAAAAATTACACTGGCAGTGAAGGGTTTAACCAGTAGGGGGCGCTGAAGGGGTTAAGTGTGTCCTAGGGAGTGCCTGTAGGGGGGATGGGCTGTGTGTGACACGACACTGATCACTGCTCCCGATTACAGGGAGCTGTGACCAGTGTCCTGTCACTATTAAGAAAGGGGAAATTCTTGTTTACATCCGTGGGACCCACGGTCAGACTCACGGAGCTTGCGGCGGGAACGCACCCACAATGCTGCATCTTAAAGGGGATGTACAGGTACAACTGTCTGCCCACAGGAGCAATTGTGTCAACGTATATAGTCGTGCACTGGTCCTTAAGTGGTTAATGCTTTAATCTTACAATCTCTTTCCTGTTAATAATATTGGTAATAAGTCATTTTTATTGGCTGTACCAGTCAGGTGGCCCCGCCTGCTTTCACCCAATCTGCTTTCATTAGAGAAAGCAAAGAATCTGGTCACTGTGGACACAAGGACTATGTTGCCACAAATACATTCATTCTGAGGGGTAATAAATTCATTAATGTTAGGGCAATTATTTTTTTATTTTTTTCAGAATTAGAAAGGGATTTCCTGTGACATAAAGCACATTCCCAGTACACATGTATATTTCAAGAGCGTTTAAAGAAGCCACTTAGGGGATCAGAGGAAGCATCTTGCTCATGACAGCTTCAAGTGGAATCGTAGAAGTGTTAACAATACATCAGAAAGATTTTTTTGTTCCACACGATTACAAGCCTCTTTTTACCTACTTCAAAATATGGCTACATCAGCTTCAGCTTAATTTATTCATAAGTGATTTTATTTTTAAAAAAAAAGTGAAAAGTACAATAAGAGTATGCAAAGTGCACTTATGGTTGCATTGGGCAACTGTCCATAGCCGTATAATTAGTCAGGATATAAAATGACGCTAGTTCCTGGAGTTTAACCAAAGTGCATTCACTGAACTCTAAAGCCACAGTTGCTCCAAAAGCAGGCAAAAATGAACCGTTTTACTCCAAATTTACTATATGGACCAGCGTTTCTCAACCAACATTTTAGGGACCCTGGGGTTCCTCCAGAGGTTTCTGGGGGTTCTCTGAGAAGAGAGAAGATTCATTTATAGTCTACCCACAAATGTAGTGAGTTACTATTTTGTTGTTTTATTATTACTATTATTCATTTTAAAGTGATTGTAAAGTCCCTCTTCTGTGATCCTGGCCCCTCCTTCTGTGATCCTGGTCCCCATAGCAGCTTGCTATGGGGACGCCCGAGCCGAGACACAGCTTTGTGTATCCATTCAGACACAGAGCCCCAAATCGGCCCGGTCCCCTCTCTCCCCTGATTGGCTAGCTGACTTTGACAGCAGCAAGAGCCAATGGCGTCGCTGCTGTCTCAGCCAATCAGGAAGGATAATCTCTGATGGCTGAGACACTCGTGGACATTGCTGGACAGAAGGGGGTCTCAGGTAAGTGTGAGGGGGGCTGCTGCACACAAAAATTGTCTTTACAAACACTTTAATTTCATGATTATTGCTAAAAAATATTTTGTTATATAGAATGGGAGAGTTAAGTACACCACATTCTTTAATCTGATAAGGCAGTGAAAGGTACAATACGATTGTTTAAATTGCACTCATGGTTGCATTGGGCAACTGTTCATAGCTAGATAGTTAGGATATAAAAGACTCTAGTTCTTGAAGTTTAACCACTGTGCATTCACAGAACCCTAAAGCCACAGTTGGTCCAAAAACACCCTAAAACCCTTATAATGAGTGATCTAATTTGCTCTGAGGTGAACAATTTTGCTCCAAATTTAGTATATGGACCAACGTTTCTCAAACAGCATTTCAGGGACCCTGGTGTTTCTCCAGAGGTTTCTAGGGGTTCCATGAGAAGAGTCCAAATGCAATATTCCCGCATGCACTAATTGAAAACGCTGAGTGCTGTAATGACCTCTGGCTTAGACAATTAGTCTGAAGAAATATCAGCACACATGCCTGAAAAAGGGGCCCTCATGGCTCCAAATGTTGTATGTTTACTATGTGACCACAAAGCTTTGGGCCCTTTTTGAGGAATCCTTGGTGTGCTGATGACATTTCTTCACACTGAGAAGAGAGCAGTGGCAGATTACTTTATAGCCCACCCTAAACACAAATGTAGTGAGTTACTTCTACAGTGACCACCACTGTAGGGCTTACTACAATTTTCACTGTCTGTGTTGTTCATTTAATTTCATGATTATTACAGAAAATTATTTTTTGATATACAGTGGGAGGGTTAAGTACATCACATTCTTTATTAACTCCTGAAAACCTACAAATTATGCTAATGTATTATGAACTGTAAAGTACATATCATTTTTTTTTTTTCTATGGAGGCTCCCTGAGAACTGGAATCTTTTATAGAGTTAATATGTGAATAAAACACAGGAATGTTCAGAATAAAAAGATCCTTACATTTTATAAAGGTGAAGCCATTGCCCCTATTGACCAGGAATCTTGTCGCTACAGACAACTTTTTTTATTAATTAAAAACCAGCCTTACAATCTCTTTCTGTTAATAATATTGGTAACAAGTCAGTTTTTACCCAAAAACCAATCACTATTTCCAAGGTTAATCTGGGGTAAAAAACTGGGAAAGGATGGATCATTAATATATTTATACAAGATCATCATATCTCCCCTTAATTGCTGCTTCTCAAGGTAGAATACCTTTTCTGCACCTACAGTTTTCCCTTAGCCGTCTTGTAAATTTCCACAAATATCTATTGATCCTGCCAGTGCAGCTTCCTGTGATCGTGTAGCAACAATGCTCCACTGCTTCTAAATTCAGCATTTTCACTGCTGATTCACAAGCCTGTAGCTTGAAATTCAGTGCCTGATCACACCTGCTGCTTTCTGGATGGACAGAACTGTCTCTGTTCCTGAAACCCTCCCACTATGAGCTGCAGTGTCTGGAAGGGGGAGTGTGTTAGACAAAATGAAGGAGAATTTGTCTCAATCAGGGGAGGGAAAGGATGTTTTGGATTTATTGTATGAGGCTTGTGTGCTTGGTATTTGTTTATACTGGCATGCAGGAGACTTTAGTTGTATTTCAATGTACTTGATACTAATTTAGCTCTTGAAACAGGGAGTGGGTGGGAGCTATAGACATCTTCCGCAGCAGTATTTTGTCAGTGGAAAAACAATGAGGAGGGCAATTAGGATTTCTAATTAAGAAAATTGTTGTTCAATCTGAAGAGCCTCAATCAATGTCTGTAGGTGGTCCATAGACTAACACAATCTCCTGCTCTCTGGAACTTAGTCTATGAGTAGGTGGTGTAGCCAACCCTTCAGATAGAGTATGGAATGTCAAAGGTCTTGCAGCCCTCCTCAAAACAATGGGTATCCTTAGAGCTAAAACATATAGAAAGAAAAGGAGGGCGCACCGACCTTGTGCATTACCAAAGATAACATTTATTAAAAAATTTAACAAGTGTAATACTCACAAACAAACGTTATGAAAAGGTTTATCAGTACTTCAGCAAGTGGAACCGTGTCTCTAGACACCTGCAACCTGGACCAGGAGTTAGGGGGAACCCAATGCCATCTGGTTCCCCGTAATACCCAGTTCAGGTTGCAGGTGTCTAGAGACATAGGGCCAGAGCCAGTACGCCGGTGTATCTACTGATACACCAGCGTACTTTCAAATTACCCGCGTCGTATCATAGTTTGAATCCTCAAACAATGATACGACGGCTTCGGGCTTCGATCCCACAGGCTTACGTCTTCGTACGCCTTCAGATCGTAGGTGCAATATTTCTGCGCCCACTGGGTGGAGTTTGCGTCGTTTTCAGCGTCGGGTATTCAAATGAGCTTTTTACGGCGATCTACAAAGGTACGAGCGGCGCGTCGCATTCTCTTACGTCGTCGCTAGTCGGCTTTTTCTGGCGTATAGTTAAAGCTGCTACTATCCGGTCTATAGTTAGACTTGCGATGTTAAGTATGGCAGTCGTTCCTGCGTCGAAATTTCAATTTTTTAAAAATGTTTGCGTAAGTCATCCGTGAATAGGACTGCCTAATATGGCTTACTATAGAAGGATCAGGAGACTGCCATTTATTGTCTTTTAGTCTGCTTTTGTTTCCTGTTACTGAAATATATAAGTAACCAGTAAGTCCATCTGTATTCTAGGTCAGGTCATTCTTGATTCATGCCTGAAAACTCTTTTGTAGTAAAGTACTCTAAACCAGTTGGGTTCCAAATGTCAGTTTTACAGTGCCTGTTTGAAAATAAATCAAGGAATTTGATTGGTTGCCATGGACAACAAGATTTTTTTCCCTTGGAATATGTTTTGAATCATTAGGATCAATGTATCTGTTATTCATTACAACAAATGTGTGTCTTGTTGGATCAGTTCCTTTGTAGGCCTTTCCTCTTGAGTACAGTAGACACTTTGGGAGTATGTAGAAACGCAAAGGAAAAAGTTAGGTAATAAATTCCACTTAATGAGTTCATGATTGCCTGGTACTACAATATTATATTAGTTTGAAACATGGGCATGGATTTTAAAGAAAAACTGTTATAATCATGGCTGTTCAACCTGAGAATATGATGAAAAATTGCACAAATAGAGGTAACCACTTGTAAAGACAATCTGTAAATCTAGAGATACAATTAGCTGAATTTATGTGAGGATCTTGACTTTTGGTGTAAAAGTCATTTGATCTTCCCCCTTCACACGTCCCCATTGGCCAGTGAGACCACTTGTCACAGTGAAGAATAAGACAGTAAGCTCAGGGAATGTGGGGTAGGAGGGATAAGTTTAGGTTTTACATGGAAAATATGGGACATACACATAGCTTCAGCTGCCTATATATCTGGATTTATTCATCAATTTTACATATATTTTGTACTAAAAGCGGAGTTCCACCCAAAAGGGAAACTTCTGCTTTATGCACTCCTTGTCCCCTTACATGCCACATTTGACATGTAATTTTTTTTGGAGGGGAGTGGGTACCTAGTTTAGACAGGATGTTCTACGAATCAGATTTCTTTATCGTACATCACGGGACACAGAGCGCATAGCCATTACATATGGGTTATATGGGTACCTTCAGGTGTGGACACTGGTGTAATCAACTTCACAGGAAGTTCCTCCCTATATAACCCCCTCCCACTGAGAGTGCTTCAGTTTTTTCGCCAGTGTCTTAGGTGTTGGTCACGTCTAGCTGTCCCTCGGAGGTCTCGGGACCCAGGATAGCTAGCCGGATCCGTCCGAAGTGCTTCAAAGCCAAGGTGTACGGTACCCGGGCCCTGCTGGAGTGGGGTTTTGCCTATAATGCCTCTCCTTGGAGGGCTGGATTCTGGGCTCCAGTGCCTTAGTCTCTTCCAAGAACTAAACGCTACTGATGCCAGGATGCTATATAGGTCCAGGGGTGTGGGTTCCTTAAACACAGGACCCCGGTCCCTGAAGGTCCGAGACAATACCCACGGAGATGGGGGAAGATTGGGCCTCTTGCAGTTTGCAATACCCTGCGGTGTGGAGCAGGTAAGAGGGAACCTGCGGGACTTGGTTCGACAGTAGGTATCCCCCTGGGGGTTCTGGGTTGGCTAACAGTATGCTTGTGCATCAGCCACTATCTCCACTATGTCTGTGTGGGCAGGATGGGATACTAATGTTTACCCAGATAACATGTAGATATATGTATACTTGTGTAAGATATATATTTGCTACTCACCCCAGGTCTGCCTGTTAGCATTGATACTGCAACCCCACATGTTTTAAAGAGGAAATTGCTGGTGAAAACTCCTGTTTCTTAGGAAGCCCATGGGGACAGCTTCCTCTCTATGTGTGCACTACAATAAGATTAGTGCTTACCTGGTGTCTGTTGGTGCTGCCTGGCGCTGGTCCATGTTGTTTCCTCTGCTCTGCTTCCTCCATGTGGTTTTCAGCGTGGGGGGGTGCGCGTGCGCGTGCGCGCCGCCTTTTATAGCGTCGGCGTGCGTCGGGGGGGCGGGCCAGCAGCGTCAGGGTCTGTTTAAAGGAAAACTTTTTCTCTGGCTGGTCTTTCCCTCCTGGAGGCAGAGGAAGAAAGGATACAGAGCGTGCAGCTGGGTCTTTTGGCCACACAGGGACACCTAGTGGCGGTTTTGTGGATCTTCAGGTCTAGGACTTAGGTCCACTATTGACCAGAAAAAAAAAAAAAAAGGAAGTTTTTTGCTTAAAGGGACTCAGCCTTAGATCCAGCAGTATCTGAGTCTACCTTGGACTCCGGCTAACGGGCATTGGTGTGTCAATACTCACAGGTTTCCTCAGTATTGCCACCTCCTAGCTGCAACAGTCAGGTGTTGGCTATAGGGGTGACTCAAGGTTGTACAATGGCTCCAAAGGGATCTGGACCAGCCAAGGCTGCTAAAGGTGCCAAGAAGCAAAAGGGGTCTCCATCGGGGTCAGAGGATTTGGGCCAGGCTTCAACGGCCCCACCCTCACCAGTTAGAACACCGAGTGGCATAGTACAAGAGCCATTGGGGGTGCTGGGGGCAGAGGCGGCCCCCGATCCACCCATTCCCGTTTACGTGACGGAAGAAATGCTAGCAGCCACCATGAGTGGGCTAGAGAAAAGGTTAACTGCGTTGTTTGCCCGTCCTTGGCCAAGTAGCAAGCGGGCTAGATCCCCCTCACCCAGTGTGGGGTTTTCAGATGCGGAGGTCTCCTCTTCAGAGGAACGGGACCCACAAGGGGATCAGGCAGACCCAAGTCCCGACGGTTCAGACAGGGAAGATTCCACTATAGATGAATATTTCTCGGCCTCTCAAGCGGAGAGCCTGTGGATCCAGTCTTTGACAGATATGGTTCGCACTGCCTTTAAACTTCCAGTGCCAGAACTAGTAGCCCCGGAGGTTTCCTCATTGGGTTCTTTAAAGGCTCCATTAACTTGTGCGTCTTTTCCAATGCACCCCCTTCTGCGGAACGTGATTTACCAGGATTGGGCTCGACCTGATAGAATCTTTGTCCCTCCTAAAAGATTCTCCATTCTCTATCCTATGGAAGAGGAATATTTAAAGAAATGGGCACTCCCCACAGTGGACGCGGCCATTTCCTGCGTGAATAAATCCCTGACCTGTCCGGTTGAAAATGTCCAGATGTTCAAGGATCCGGTCGACAAGAAATTCGAGACCCTACTGAAAGCCGCTTTCACCTCAGTAGGTGCCATGGTTCAGCCAGCAGTAGCAGCCATTGGTGTTTGTCAGGCCTTGAAGGATCAGGCAAAACATATATTAAAGGACATGCCGGCTCAGCATACTCATGAATTAGCAGAATTCCCTAGGGCTCTCTGCTTTGCAGTAGATGCTATTAAGGACTCCATCCAACAGGCATCCCGTTCATCTCTACTGATGGTTCACATGCGTCGTCTTTTGTGGCTAAAGAACTGGTCAGCAGAGGCACCCTGCAAAAAGCTTTTAGCAGGATTTCCCTTTCATGGGGGAAGACTATTCGGGGAAGACCTAGATAAATATATCCACACCATATCAAGTGGAAAAAGTACTTCCTTACCGGTCAAGAAAAGACCGCGTGGGCCCACGTTTAAATGACAGGCCATTGTAGGCTCGGCCCCTTCGACTTCTCGTCAGTATCGACGGCCTCCCGGGCGTCCAGCGGTTAATAGCCGCCCACAGGGTCAAGCCGCGGCAAACAAGAGACCCTGGTCTCGCAAACCGGCTAAACCAGTCATCAAATCAGATTCATGAAGGGGCGCCCCCACTCTCTCGGGTGGGGGGAAGACTCCGGTTTTTCTCCGAAGTCTGGAAGGCCAGAATTCCCGACTCTTGGGTTCGGTCCGTGGTAGCCACGGGATACAAACTAGAGTTTCGAGAAATCCCCCCTCCTCATTTTCAGGGGTCAAGTCTTCCAAGCGACCCATTAAAAAGGGCCTCTCTCGTAAAGGCGTTGGATCGCCTATTGCTCCAAGGAGTAATTGTAGAAGTACCAACCCAAGAATGGGGTCGGGGATTCTACTCCAACCTTTTTGTTATACCAAAACCCAATGGCGACGTCAGGCCTATATTAGACCTCAAACGCCTAAATCGCTTTCTAAAGATTCAGACCTTTCGTATGGACTCCATACGTTCAGTGACAGCCAGCCTGCATCAGGGCGACTTTCTAGCATCTATAGACATAAAGGATGCATATCTGCATGTGCCGATTTACCCAGCACATCACAGGTTTCTTCGTTTTACGATAAATCAAAGTCATTACCAGTTCGTAGCCCTCCCGTTCGGGTTGGCAACAGCTCCGCGGGTATTCACAAAGGTGTTAGCCCCGGTGCTAGCCGTCCTAAGGACAGAAGGCATCTTGGTCCTGGCATACCTGGACGATCTCCTGGTTATCGACAGATCAGCTTCCAACCTCAATCATGCAGTAGTCCGCACAGTGCGGCATCTAGAAGAATTCGGGTGGATTGTGAACCAAGAAAAATCAAGGTTACAACCCACAAGACAGTTGGAATATCTAGGCTTTCGGTTAGATACAGAATGCCAGAGGGTATTTTTACCTCAAGAGAAGATCAGGTCGTTGATTCAAACGATTCAAATAGTCTTAGGCAAAAAGAAGCCGACTATTCGCCTATGCATGCGACTGCTGGGAAAGATGGTGGCCGCCTTCGAAGCAGCGCCCTATGCCCAGATCCATACCAGAGTTCTTCAGGCAGCTATTCTCTCTGCTTGGAACAAGTCCATACAGGCATTAGACCGTCCATTAGTTCTTTCCCCAGGGGTCAAGCGCAGCCTGTACTGGTGGCTGATCCCTCAAAAATTGTCAAAAGGGAAAACCTTTTGCCCCATCACGTGGAAAATAGTAACCACAGATGCCAGCCTAACAGGTTGGGGGGCAATCTTAGGAAAACGAACCCAGCAGGGACAGTGGTCAGAGGCAGAAAGTCTGCTTCCCATCAATGTCCTAGAGATCAGAGCTGCCCGGTTGGCCCTGGTCACATGGACTCTCCCCCTGCAGGGTCTGCCAGTAAGGATACAGTCCGACAATGCCACGGCGGTGGCATACATAAACCACCAGGGGGGCACAAGGAGCCTAGCGGCTCAAAAGGAAGTAAACCTGATTTTCTCATGGGCCGAAGCCCATGTACCCTGCATCTCAGCAGTGTTCATCCCAGGGATAGACAATTCTCAAGCAGATTTTTTGAGTCGTCAACAGTTACTCCCGGGAGAGTGGTCTCTTCACCCCCAGGTATTCCAAGAGATTTGCCAAAGATTCGGAATTCCCGATGTGGACATCATGGCAACAAGATTCAACAAGAAATTGGACAAATTCGTATCCCGAACCAGGGACCCCTCGGCCTACGGGACCGATGCGTTGGTTTGCCCCTGGCACCAGTTTTCTCTCCTGTATGCGTTCCCTCCACTACAGATGATTCCCCGCCTTCTACGAAGGATCAGGGTGGAGCGCAGGCCGGTGATCCTGGTGGCCCCAGCCTGGCCCAGAAGGGCTTGGTACGCACTCATCGTGAGGATGTCAGTAGGGGCACCGTGGCCGTTCCCCCTGCGCCCAGATCTGCTGTCTCAGGGCCCGATCTACCACCCTGCTTTACAGCAGCTAAATTTGATGGCTTGGCGGCTGAATCCCTAATTCTTAAGGACAGAGGCCTCTCAGCCCAAGTCATATCTACGTTAATTCAGGCTAGAAAGCCAGTCTCTAGAAATATCTATTACAGAGTCTGGAGGACCTATGTGGAGTGGTGCGAGTCTCAAGGAGGGCATCCTCGCAAGTTTTTTATTGACAGGATCTTGCGATTCCTCCAGGTTGGCGTTGACAAGGGGTTGGCTCTTAGTACTCTAAAGGGGCAGGTGTCTGCCTTATCGATATGGTTTCAAAGGCCTTTGGCCACGCATTCGCTTGTGAAAACCTTTTTGCAGGGGGTCTTGCATGTGAATCCCCCTATTAGAGCTCCCCTCTGCCCCTGGAATTTAAATCTGGTCTTGTCAGCTTTACAAAAGCAGCCGTTTGAACCTCTGACAGAAATCCCTCTTGTGCTGCTAACCCGAAAGTTGGTTTTCTTGGTGGCTATGGCTTCGGCCAGAAGGGTCTCCGAGCTGGCAGCCTTGTCTTGCAGGGAACCGTACCTGATTCTGCATAAGGACAGAGTGGTTCTGCGGCCTCAGCCTTCTTTCCTGCCTAAGGTCATATCCAGTTTTCACTTGAATCAGGACCTAGTCCTACCATCCTTCTTTCCTACTCCCCAGTCCAGAGAGGAAAGATTGCTTCATACTTTGGACGTGGTCCGAGCCATGAGGGTTTATCTCAAGGCTACAGAAAAGATTCGGAAAACAGATGTGCTTTTCGTTCTCCCGGATGGCCCCAAGAAGGGTCAGCCGGCTGCCAAGTCTTCCTTGGCTAGGGGGATTAAACAGCTGATTTTTCAGGCCTATGGTCTGAAGCGCGTTCCACCTCCCTTATCAGTTAAGGCCCATTCTACGAGGGCCATGAGTGCCTCTTGGGCGGCACACCATCAGATCTCCATGGCACAGGTTTGCAAAGCGGCAACCTGGTCTTCCGTACATACGTTTACTAAATTTTATAAGTTGGACGTCACAAAAGCTACGGACGCAGCATTTGGGCAGGCGGTCCTACGGGCAGCAGTATAGAATCCTCTGGCCCGGATTACGCCCCTTTTTTCTGTTGGTGGAGCTAGTTTTTACCTCCTGATATATTTTCTGTTTGGCTAATTTTGGCCTTACGGTCTCCCTCCCCTCATGGAGCATTGCTTTGGGACATCCCATATGTAATGGCTATGCGCTCTGTGTCCCGTGATGTACGATAAAGAAAAAAGGATTTTTAATAAACAGCTTACCTGTAAAATCCTTTTCTTGAAGTACATCACGGGACACAGAGCTCCCACCCCTCTTTTGGGGAACATTGTGTAACCTCGGGAGAATTGCTTGCTACAAAACTGAAGCACTCTCAGTGGGAGGGGGTTATATAGGGAGGAACTTCCTGTGAAGTTGATTACACCAGTGTCCACACCTGAAGGTACCCATATAACCCATATGTAATGGCTATGCGCTCTGTGTCCCGTGATGTACTTCAAGAAAAGGATTTTACAGGTAAGCTGTTTATTAAAAATCCTTTTTTTTCCTTTTTAACTATTATTACTATGCTGGTGAATGGAGGATTTATGTTTCCCCCTTGTTTATGTATTTTGTCCACTTTTGCTGTGTGTTAGTTCACATCTACTGTCTGACTCCAGGTAGCTGATATGTAGCAACTGTCGTATAACCTTTGACCTTCTAACTGCCTAAGGCCCCTTACACACAGGGTGGGGGCTCGTTGGAGTCCGCCTGCTCAGCAGGGAATCGGTCCGCTAATCCCTGCTGATCGAGCGGATGGCTGGTCCGTGTCTGCTCCTCTTATACAGAGCACACACAGCCCGCTCTCCTCTATGGGCGGTCGGATGTAAACAGTCCTCCTGTCCATTTTCACCCGAATGCCATCCAACCTGCCAGACAGATGGGGAACGGTCTGTTTTTAACAGATTAAATCAGATCAGATGTTGACGGTTTTTAATAGACACATGTCCATTGACACCCGCTGCTCCATAGAGGAGACTGGGGGATCTTATCGGGTCCACCTGAAAAACTGACAGGCGGACCCAATCGCTCTGTCCGTGTGAAAGGGCCCTTAACAAGAAAGTTTCCATATCTTTTCCCTGACAGGTTCCTTTAAAAGGAGGGGCAGATGATTGATTTTTGCATTGTATTTGATTGCTCAGACAAAGACTTTAATTGCTGCACTTCAATTAAACACATCAGTTTTTTTTTGTAAAAGTTTTTACAGCAGTAATAACAAGCATAAATAGAAAAGTGCGGATGCAGCCGCTATCAAGAATGTAACAGTGCAACAATTATATTATATATAAAGGTTAGAAAATTCCACAGTATAACATTGTTATGCAGAATGCTTTATCATATGGTAATTTCCATCCATCAGGATATCAAGATCTCATCACAGCACACTAGTTCAACACATTAGTTAAACAACCACCAGCATTGGATAGTGTAGAGGGTAGTCTTAGTATTGCTTTCCAGTTTTTATAGCTGTCTGTGTCCCCTCTTGGTAGATTTACCTTCTCTATTTGTCCTATTGACCATAGTCACTGAGACAAAAAAGTGGCTATCATCAGAAGGGGTGAGGATAAATCTTCCAGTTCCAGTGACAAGTGTATAAGAAGAAATGTTTTATCACTTCTTGTTGCATTTCTGGGAAAGGAAGTAAAAAAAACTGATAGAGGTTTTAACCCTTCTTGACCCTATCCAAAACACACACAAAAAAAAGTTTTGGCTATACACACAATTTAACCCATTAGACAGACCACAAACGGGTCATATTGCTTGCAAATATCAGGCTACAGTAAGGTGTGCATGGGCATTTGAAGCAAGGATCAAAGGTAGAGAAGAACAGAAGCTTTTGTTTGGGGTACAGAGAAGTGATATGGATGTAAATACCTAAATGGCCACCATGGTCCTGTACACCCCCTGCAGTATCGGAGTGTGTTGCTGCTGTTGTTGCCAGTGCCTGACCTCTTCACGTGCACACTCTGTGGTTTCTCCTGTTATTTAACAGATCAGCAGTAGGCAGTATGACGAGTAAAGTCACGGCCATCAGTACCAAACTATGTTATACAGACACGTGCTTTAATATGAATGGATCAACAGCAGTCAATGCCCCATGGTCAAGCTTTGCCTGTTTGCATCTGCTTGCTTTCGTTTTAAACAGATTAGCTAATGTTGGACAAACTAGGCTTCCTTTTTCTGATGTTGCCTTACCAATTTTTTTTTTTTTTAAGCAATCCTTTGACAAAAATGTAACAAATCTAAATAAAACACTATTTTTTTGACTAGTGTCCATTAAAAAAAAAATAGCGTGGATACAAAGTAAAAATTGACATAATTTGTTCCGTTTAAAGTTACACTAAAATTATGATTCTGTTACAAAGCATTGCAAAGTCATTTACAAATGAGGTTTGTTTGTTTTTTGTTTTTTTTATGTGACATAATGAAAAAAAAAAAGTTTAAATATAAATGATTAATAAATAGAAATAAGAAAAAAAATCAACAGAAAACAATAGTTTAAGTGAAAGGGATCAAAATGTGTTATGAGTACAGTAGCTAAGTTGTTAGCACTTCTTCTGCCTGGCAGCTCTAGGGTCATTGGATTGAATTCCAACCATGACATTACCTGCCTGGAGTTTGCATGTTCTCCATGTGCCTGTGTGGGTTTCCTCCCACACTCCAAAGACATGCTGGTAGGTAAATTATTACTGTATTTATGAATGTGAGTTTGGGGACTTTAGATTGTAAGCACCTTGAGGCCAGGGACTGATGTGAATGTATAACATATATGAAAAATCCTGGGTAAATTGTTGGCTCCAAATAAATCACTGAAATAAATGATTGGGGTTAAATAGGGACACATTTTATATTTATTTGTCAGATTGCATTACCTGACAGCATCTGCAAAACAAAGCTCATCTCTTTAATCTGCAGATGAGTAACAATGTTACTTTGTATTTCTCTTTTTGTGGTCTGAACAGTGTTAATAAACACTGAGTCAGGCAGTTCTATTTTTGACAGCAGCAGCTGCTGCTAGAGCTTATTTATTTACACGAATACTCCTGACTTTATTTTCAGAATTGAGAATTGCTGGCAAGTGGAGGTGAAGACACAGCAGAGGGTGAAAGGACTGGACATACTACACACCTCCTGTGTACTTTGATAATTTTTTGGGTGTCTCAATTGGTTAAAGTAACCTTTCACTAAAAATCACATTACAATAGAGGTCTGCATGCTGATTTGAAATCCTCTAATTTTCATTAGTTAAACATTTTTTTGTTTTTACATGCATTTACTTTTTTCCCACCTCTGCTTGAGTGAGGCACTGGTGATGTAACTCTGGTGCCTCTCAACTGCATCCTTAGGCCACGTACTTGCGATCAGACTGGTCCGATGAAACTGGTCCGACGGACCGTTTTCATCGGACCAGGCTGAAGTGGTCTGATGGTCTGAAGTGCATACACACCATCGGACCAAAAATCTGATTAGACCAGAAAGCGGTGACGTAGAACACACCGACGTGCTGAAAAAAGGAAGTTCAATGCTTCCAAGCATGCATCGAATGGATTCTGAGCATGCACAGGTTTTTGGTCCGATGCTTTGGCTTACTAACCATCGAATCTGTCCGACGGACAGGTGTCCGTCGGACAGATTTTAAAGCATGTTTTAAAATTTTGGTCCGACGGACAACGGTCCTATAGGCCGTACACACCATCGAATTGGTCCGATGAAACTGGTCTGCAGACCAGTTTCATCGGACCGGTCTGATCGTGTGTACGCGGCCTAAGAAGGCTACATCCTCAGTGCCTTTCCCCTCAGATGGTGTACACTGTTTCAGAAAGCAGACTTAAAGTAAGGTGACCAGATTTTTTAAATGAAATCCGGGGACATATTTTTTTTTTTACTAGTAATGGCAGCAAACAGTGACTCTCTGCCCGTCGCCCCCTGCCTCTCAGCCTGTCAAGTCTTAACCTCCTGGCCCCCGGAGCTACTACTGGGTGGGGAGTGGAGGAAGATCACTCCGCCGGGGGAGGCAAGGAGATAAGCAGGCAGGCAGCTGGCTGGGATTTGAGCCAAGGCAGAAGAACATGCGAGCGGAGCTGAATGGACATGCGTCGGAAACTGAAGAAATATTCCCTCCGCTCCGACTAGCTCATGATCATCAGAAAGGGGCACAGATAATGGAAAAAAAAATACACCCCCATAGCTAGTGGGAGCGGGGGGGGGGGGTGTAATTCAGACTTTTCTTTTTTAATTCTGCACTGACTGTCTTTGAAATTGCCCCAGCTTCTCTTCAAATCCAATCTAGGGACAAAACCGGGGACAGACTTGGTCCGGGGACAGTGTCCTCATTCTGGGGAATGTCCCCTGAAACCGGGGATGTCTGGTCACCCTAACTTAAAGTGGTTGTAAACTCTGTTATACCACTTTTTACCTACAGGTAAGCCTATAATAAGGCTTACCTGTAGGCACCATGAATATCTCCTCAACTTGTTAAGGAGATATTCAGTACAGTATATGCGCTGCTTCCGATGTCATTGGGCTGCTGGTGGTGCCATTTCTTCAGGACTCGTGCCATGAACGGCAGCTCCCGTGCGCATGCATGTGAGTAACGTCATCGCAACTCCGTCCAATCACAGCACCAGAGACGCAACCCCAGAAGTAGCTCGGAGTGCCGATGCCGATTCAGGCCATCATTCTGAGGTAAGTATTTCATAATGAGCTAATTTGTGATGCACACAAGCTCATTATACCTTTTGTCTTGCAGGGTTTGTTCTTTCGTTTTGTTGTTTTCTGAGGTTCACAACCTCTTTAAGGTTGCATAATCTGGTGCAGCTCTGCATGGTAGCCAATCAGATTCTAATTTCAGTTTGTTTAATTAAGCTTTGACAAAAATTCTATGCAAGACTGCACCAGATTTTGGACTCTCCAATTTTAAAAACTAAAATGGTCACCATGAAAAGAATGGTCACCATGAGAAGAATAAGGGAAGAAGATAAAATGTAACTATTTCAAAGGATAAAACACCTGCAAGTTTTCCTTCTAGTCAGGCCCCGTACACACGGCAGAGAACCTCGACGGGCAGAACACATCGTTCCGCCCGTCGAGGTTCTCTGCCGGCCGTCAGATTCGGCGACCCGCCCATCGGGAAAGGCAACCAGCCATTCATCCTGACGGGCCGTCGAGCAAATAGAGAACCTGCTCTCTATTTGCTCGACGGGTTTCCCTACGGGCGGGGCTCGCCGAGAGCGTACACACGGCCGAGGTTCTCGGCAGAATGCGGCTTCCAGCAAGGTTCTCGCTGGTTTCTGCCGAGAACCTCGGCCGTGTGTACAGGGCTTCAGTCTCTGTTTGTAGATCACTATCATGATGTCATCATTATCATAAACATTTGTAAAGGTGCTTTTGTTGTTATTTTAACATATAAGTACAATTCCGCTTTAAAGTGTTACTAAACCCACAACAGTAAAATCAGTCTATATATGCAGTAAAGCATGCTTGTCATACTCACTGTGGAACCTAATGGGGTTAATTCTCAGCATTATGTAAAAAAGGCTGTTTGATCCTGTCATTTCTCAAACTCCATTTCTTCCACTGTCCCCAATCTAGCTGCTGATGGAACCAAGCCTTGGTGGCAAGCTGCACATGCTCAGTTTGGTGTGTATTGCTAGAGAGTTATTTTCTCCTTGGGAGAGTGCATGTGATGAGCACAGGGCCAATGTCCCCAATCTAACTGCTGATGGAACCAAGCCTTGGGGGCAAGCTGCACATGCTCAGTTTGGTGTGTATTGCTAGAGAGTTTTTTTCTCCTTGGGAGAGTGCATGTGACCAGCACAGGGCCAATCAGTACTGTCCAGAAAGAGGGTCAGGGGTCATGCAGCCTCATAAGACAGTCAGAGTAGAATGAAAACTCCTCCTATATACTGCTGATGAGAAAAGGTATATAGCAGTTTATATTTACTAAAATAATTGCATTTCTATGTTCTGTGGGAGACCAGATATAGTAAATGCAGGGCCCTGTGTTTAGTAACGCTTTAAGTTCCCAATTAACAGTGCATGTCAGAGCACAAATCAAGCCATGAAGTCCAAGGATCTGGTCTGGGGAAGGGTACAGAAAAATGTCTGCAGCATTGAAGGTCCCAATGAGCACAGTGGCCTCCATCATCTCTAAATGGAAGAAGTTTGGAACCACCAGGGCTCTTCCTAGAGCAGGCCGCCCGACCAAACTGAGCAATAGGGGAAGAAGGGCTTTAGTCAGGGAGGTGAGCAAGAACCTGATGGTCACTCCAGCATTTCTCTGTGGAGAGAGGAGAACCTTCTAGAACAGGAGTCTCCAAACTACGGCCCTCCAGGTGTTCAGGAACTACAATTCCCATCATGCCTAGTCATGTCTACGAATGTCAGCGTTTTACAATGCCTCATGGGAAGTGTAGTTCCACAGCAGCTGGAGGGCCGTAGTTTGGAGATCCCTGTTCTAGAAGAACAATCATCTCTGTAGCACTCCACCAATCAGGCCTGTATGGTAGTGTGGCCAGACGGAGGCCATTCCTCAGTAAAAGACACATGGCAGCCCACCTGGAGTTTGCCAAAAGGCACCTGAAGGACTCTCGGACCATGAGAAACTAAATTCTCTGGTCTGATGAAACAAAATGTAAACTCTTTGGCCTAAATGGCAAGCATTGTGTCTGGAGGAAACCAGGCACTGCTCATCACCTGGCCAATACCATCCCTACAGTGAAGCATGGTGGTGGCAGCATCATGCTGTGGATATGTTTTTCAGCACCAGGAAATAGGAGACTAGTCAGGATCGAGGGAAAGATGAATTCAGCAATGTAGCACTGTAAATTCTCTCTTTTATTGACCTGGGGATTTTTTGTATGGTCAGGCAATCTTGTGATCTAGGTTCTCCTGGCAGACAGCATAGTGAGGTCAGTGTTGTTACTTTTCTCTGCTGCGTTTAAGCAGTATAGCTTACCAACATCCAGCCAGTGATTGGACAATAAAGGAGAAGCGGCAAACTGATGAGGGACAGTACTCTGCACAGCAGTAGCATTCTAATGTTCTGCTTACACCCCCTCTACCAGTTGCTGTGCAGGGGATTGGACATTGGCTGGTTTTAGGATAGATTCAGATATTTATGCTACTTGTATTTAAAACGAAATGTCATTTGTTTTTTATGTATCACTGGGTTAAATGATTTTTTTATTATCTGCTTGTAGTCAAGCTTTACGTTTTGTTAATTTTTCAAGGAATAAATATCAAGATAAAGTTTGTACTTTCTAGCTAGACCACACGTTTGAACTAGCAGTGAGAACTTTACAAAAGACAACCCGCTAAAAGAGAGAAATAGGTCAGTGTTATACAATGAAACATTGATTTCATGCCTGTTAAGAAATGACCTTTTTCTTGCAGGCTTTGTAAAGGTTTGAAGTTGTTCAGTCGATATGCAGACCTATCTCTGCTCCCTTCATGGGCTGCTTTCTTTCAATACTGTATTTCTTTTTTAAATATTCATTGGCCCCTTCTTTCCTAAGTTAAATAAAGATGTACAGTGTTCTAGATAGAAAATGTAGGCCATCTTTATGGCTCTTCTTTGTATGGGTTTTTTCAACCAGGGTTCCATGAAAGCCAAGGGTTCCTCCAGAGGTCACTAGGGGTTCCTTGAGAAATAAGCAATTTCTGCCTCTCAGATAAGATTCCATTGACACCATCCAATTTTTTTTAGCATTCTTTAACCACTTCAATACAGTGCACTTAAACCCCCTTCTTACCCAGACCAATTTTCAGCTTTCAGTGCTCTCACACTTTGAATGACAATTACTCAGTCATGCAACACTGTACCCAAATAAAAATTGCGTCCTTTTTTTTCACACAAATAGAGCTTTCTTTTGGTGGTATTTAATCACTTGTGGGTTTTTTATTTTTTGCGCTATAAATAAAAAAATACGGTAGATTTTGTGAAAAAATTGCATTTTTCTTTGTTTCTGTCATAAAATTTAGCAAATTAGTATTTTTTCTTCATAAACGGGTGACAGGGCAGGTCACTGGTGGGTGACGGGTGACAGGGCAGGTCACTGGTGGGTGACGGGTGACAGGGAAGGTCACTGGTGGGTGACGGTGATAGGGTACGGTCACTGGTGGGTAACGGTTGCACCACTGATGGCAGTCTATTTATGTGACAGGTGCACTTTATGGGTGATTGTTGGGTGACTGGTGACGATTGGGGGGGGGGGGGGGGCCAAAGGGACAGATGTGGTGTTTGTGCAGACACTACAGTAACACAGAACTGTAACTCACTGCTTCTAGCTCTTCTCTCCTCACACTGGAAACGATGTGTGAGGGGAGAAGAGCTGGTAACAGTTAGTTACAGCTCTGTTTACACTAGTGATCAGAGCTGATCACGTGTTACACAGCCCTGACCAATGGCTGTGTACCATTGTCGGTGACGAGCAGTGTCCCGGGAACACGCTGCCACCGATGGGCACGCGCAGCGCGATCGCTTACACGCGCCGTGCACTTTGGGGGTGTTGCCATGCGTGATCAGCCGTGACTTCATCACGGTCGATCACGTGGTTAACAGCGCATCCGCGCCGCTGTTCACCCCTGTCGGTAACGTGCGGTGTCTCCGTGACACGCCGCTACCGACAGTATAGGGATGCGCGCATGCGATCGCGCGCATTCCCTATTCAAATGACTGCACGTCATATGACATGCAGTCAGGATATTGGAGTCCTCCGCCCGCCGTCATTTGACGGTGGGCGGTGGACGAGTGGTTAAGGAGGTAATTTTTCCCAGTGACCACAAGTATGAGGAGCATTCTTCTCACTGACCATCATACTAATGTACCATGCAGGGGCAGACTGACAACTCATGGGGCCCCCAGGCAATATGAGATTATGGGGCCCCCAGGCAATAGATAATGGGGCCACACATTATACATACACACAGAATACACATACACAATACACATACACACACTGAAAAGGTACTGGAGAGGAGGGTCAGCTATACTCTTGGGATTTTTAGACCAAAAGGGTGTCGATAAGGGACATTTCAGGGACAGATGTAAAAAAAAAAAAAAAGTTTATATACTGTCCCTGGTTTTACTGAGGCTGGCAACCCTGATGGGGCCCCTTAGTGGTATGGGGCCCTCGGGCACTGCCAGAGTTCCCAAATGGTCAGTCCGCCCCTGGTACCATGAGTTGTAGACTTTTACAAGGGTTATTTTTGAAGGTCCATAAACAGGTAGAGAAAAGGGAAACTGCCGCTCCAGGTGAGTGCACTCAGCGATCAGTGTCCTCTCAGAAGCGTGGGTGCAGGCAATGCATAAAGCGAAGACTGGATAAAAGATTGGACAGCCGCACTTCCACGAAATTCTTTAAAAAGTTGCCTTTAATGGTAAAAAATGGAAACAGCACTACAGGTCACAGCAGACAGTGGGGTGAAAAACTGATGCGTTTCGCACTGGGGTATCAGCGCTCAATCACAGCTATGATTAAGCGCTGATACCCCAGTGCGGAACGCGTCAGTTATCTACCCCACTGTCTGCTGTGACCTGTAGTGCTGTTTCCATTTTTTACCATTAAAGGCAACTTTTTTAGGAATTTCATGGAAGTGCGGCTGTCCAGTCTTTTATCCAGTCTTCGTTATTTTTTAAGGGTTCCTCTGTGTTGAAAAGGTTGAGAAAGTATGTTCTAGATTCTTATGCACTAATTTAAAATAGCGTCTCTTAGAATTATTCACACAAACAAAGTATTTTGCACGTTTGATGAACAAACGCAAACGGCTTTGTATCCTCAAAATTGTTTTCTAACAATAATCATTACATGAAAAATCTGAAGCTACGTTACTTCTTTAATGCCTTCCCACCCAGCTGTGGCATCCCTTTAATAGGGTTTGTGTGCCCGGGATTGGCTGTCACGTGATTGGGGGTCAGTCCCGCCAACTACAAGTTGTCTTTGACAGCTCGGTTCTGAATGTGTGAAGATATAAAAAAAAATGGAGCTGCTATTGCTGGCTTATTATTGTCTGGATCGCTCTGTGGTGATCTTACCCAGATGTGAGAGCGAGTACCTAGTTTTGACAGGAATTCACTCTCCCCTCCCCATCAAAAAAGTGGCAAATGTGGGAGTGGAGGGGGGGAAGGGTGAAAACAAGCAAAGCTTCCTCTTTTGGGTGGAGCGCGGCTTTTAACTCAACTGAAAATTTGCTATGATATAGTGATCAATAATTATGCCTAAACAATGTACCTTTTGTCTTAAAGTGTTACTAAACCCACAACAGTAAAATCAGTCTGTATATGCAGTAAACATAGGAATGCGCACAGGGTGTGCCAGGTGTGCCCAGGCACACCCTAATCACTGTGCAGCACAGAATCACCCTATTGCCCTGCCCCCCCCCCATTTGCCCCACAGTTCTGCTGAAGGCACACACGGGGATGTTTTAGAATGATTGGTGAAAGTAAATATGTAATTTACTGACCCCTTCCTTTTCTAAATGAACACAGTGAGTGATCAGTAGTGTGTGTTAAAGCTTTGGGGTGCACATCCTAATGCAATAGTATACAATAGTATGCAATAGTATGGTATACTCACTGTGGAACCTAAGGGGGTTAAAGTGGTCGTAAACCCACAGAAAAAAAACCTGAAAGACAAAGGCATAATGAGCTAGTATGCTATGCACACCGTCGTGGCCAGCAACATGTCTCCCAAAGTTATTTCCGGTATCACAGGCTCCAAGGCTGTGATTGTCAGGAGCCACGATGATGTCATTCCCGCGCTTTCAGTCATGGCACAGCAGCTGAAGAAACGGCACAAGCGAGATATTTCTTCAGTGCGCATGTGCTGATGATGTCGGCACATGCTGATACAGTGAACAACTCCTAAACGGTGCAAGTTTAGGAGATATTCACGGTACCAACAGGTAAGCCCTATTATAGGATTACCTGTAGGTAATCCGGCTGTATAAGGGTTGACAACCACTTTAATTCTCTGCATTGTGTAAAAAGGCTGTTTGATCCTTTCTTCTCTGATCTTCCCCTTCTTCCAGAGTCCCAATCCATCTCTTGATAGAAAAGAGCCTTGGGAACGCTCTGCACATGTTCAGCTTGGTGTGTTTTGCAAGAGTTTTTTCTTTTCTTGGGAGAGTGCATGTGATAAGCACAGGTCCAATCAGCACTGTTCAGACAGAGGGTCAGGGGTCCTGCAGCCTCATAGGACAATGAGGAGAGAATGAAAACTCCTCCTACAAACTTTAACCGTGCTCGGCTGTACACTGATAGGCCTTGTACACACGAGGGGATATGTCCGCTGAAAACGGTCCGATGGACCGTTTCAACAGACATCTCCGCTCGTGTGTATGGGCTAGCGGACAGATTTCTCCACCCGACAGATTTCAAAGCATGCTTTGAAATCCATCCGGTGGGAATCTGTCCGCCCGACATGTCTGCTGGTTAGTACACTTACCAGCAGACATGTCGTCCCCCACCGCCGCCGCGCCGCCGCCGAATGGATTCGGCGCATGCGCGGAAGTGTTTAACTTCCTGGTGCAGTGACGTGACGGTGACGTGGCGGCGTCAACGTCACCGCCGCGTCACCGCCACGTCACCGCGCCGTCCGGCGGCGGGGAATTTGATCCGATGGTGTGTACACGCCATCGGATCAAACTCCCGATCGGACATATCCGATGGAAATGGTCCGCGGACCGTTTTCATCGGATATGTCCGATCGTGTGTACGAGGCCATAGAAGTCATAAGACTGCGATATACTGCTGATGAGAATAGGTATTTAGCAGTTTATACAAAAATAATTGCATTTCCATGTTCTGTATACTGTGGGAGACCAGAAATAGCGAATGCAGGGTCCTGGCTTTAGTAACACTCTAAATTCCTCCTGAAAAAAAAAACTCCTGTGCCTGTATATTTGCAGTGTGAAACCACTTTAGACATTGTTTAGTGTGACTGCCACATTAGTGACATCATCATTTGATGATGTCACTAATGTGTTGCTGACTGTTCTCCTTGCTGGAGAGTAAGCTGTACCTGAAGAAATGCAGTGCAAGGATCACATTTCTTCATCTATTTTTTGAATATGTGCTTCCTCCACTTTCCTTGTTGCTTTAAATGTAGCAATCCCCTGACCCCAAAAGTGTATTAGATGCCTCAGAGGCAGGTTGGGCCAACATTTCATCTCAGGGTTTGGTTCTCAGCAATAGTGGAGCAAATTATACAGATGGCCGCTGGTCACCTTTCAATGGAAGAAATTAACTTCTGACTGTTATGACCTGTACACACGATCGGAAATTCCGACAGGAAAAGTCAGATGTGAGTTTTTGAACGGAAATTCCGACCGTGTGTATGACTTTTGCTGCCGTAATTTCCGCCAACAAAAGATTGAGAGCTGATCCGATAGTCTGTAGCAATTCTGACACGCAAAAATCCGTCGCATGCTCGGAAACAATTTGACGCATGCTCAGAAGCATTGAACTTGATTTTCTCCACTTGTCGTCAACACTTTCTTGATGGACGAAAGTTCAGAGAACTTTTGTGTGACCGTGTGTATGCAAGCCAAGCGCGAGCGGAATTCCGTCGGAAAAAGCATCCAAGGTTTTTACGGCAGTAAATCTGATCGTGTGTACACGGCATAAGGGTTTATTTAGTATTGTGGTTGGGAGGGGCGTTAACACGTAGTTAAGCGCCTTTACAATAAACCGCAAAGACAGCGGACAGGGGTGTTTTCATGCTGCACATCTTTACTTTGGAGCCTACAAACTTTGATTTATACCTTGTGACACCATCACTGTACTGTACATAGCCCATTCAGAGAGCAGAGCTGTAGGAGGGGCCCAGAAGACCCACCCATTACAGCAGTGATGGCGAACCTTGGCACCCCAGATGTTTTGGAACTCCATTTCCCATGATGCTCATGCACTCTGCAGTGTAGTAGAGCATCATGGGAAATGTAGTTCCAAAACATCTGGGGTGCCAAGGTTCGCCATCACTGCACTACAGGATGCCTACAGAAAACAACAAGAGGGGGCGGGTACAAGACCTGTCATCCTGCACAAGGACAGAGAGCAGCAGAGACCAGTCTTTATTACTGGAAACTTCAATACAAAGGTAAAGTGCATGAGTTGGATTACCGTACAGAGAAATGTACTACTGATACCAAGAAGAATACAGATGCCATCTGTCAGGCCCAGATTGCAGCTCTAAATTACAATTTATAATTAAAAACCAACTGATAAGGAGAATTTTCCTGTGAAATAAAGAGGGGAAAAAAAGAAATCAGTCATACTGGTGGAAATACTGGTTGTATCACTTTGGAATGTATCGCATATAAAAGTACAATTCTATAAAGCTCGCCTTGTTGATGATTGGTAAAAGGTTTGGTGTGTCATCTTGTTTGGGAATACAGAGAAGTAGGTTGATTTTGATTGTTATATATAGGCAGCACAGTTTAAAATAGCAGCGCGGCTGTTGATAAGGATAGTATGTTAGCCTGCTCATTACTGTAAGTGGGAGAACGTGATTTAACACTGGAGAGATTAGAGGTGTGCTCGCTGGGAACTAATGACCACTAGGATACTGCGCTGAGGCTTTTGTCACTTCCACTGACACATCTGCGGTGGAGTGTGGGCAGGGGACAGCTGGATGTACTCTACCATTTAATTAACTTTATTGATCTTTATGTCGCTACATTTCTTTTTTTAAAGATTCACAAAACTTAAAGTAGACAAGACATTCTCATTTGAACCAAATGCGTGTCTTTAAATCGTGGTTAAATGTAAATTATGTACTAGAGCTGCTAAAAACACAAATATCTTATTTTTTTAGTTTTCCTGGACTTAAAAGTAGATCTTATGCTGCGTACACACGATCATTTTTCGGCATGAAAAAAAAAACATTTAAAAAAAATGTAATTTAAAATGATCGTGTATTGGCTTTGCATCATTTTTCAGGTTCTGAAAAACGACAAAACATTTTTTCGAACATGCTGCATTTTTTTAACGACGTTTTAAACAATGTCGTTTTTCAGGTTGTAAACAATGATCGTGTGTGGGCTAATACGTCGTTAAAAACCCCCGCATGCTCAGAAACAAGTTATGAGACGGGAGCGCTAGTTCTGGTAAAACTACCATTCGTAATGGTGTAAGCACATTCATCACGCTGTAACAGACAGAAAAGCGCTAATCGTCTTTTACTAACAGGAAATCAGCTAAAGCAGCCCCAAGGGTGGTGCCATCCGCATGGAACTTCCTCTTTATAGTGCCGTTGTACGTGTTGTACGTCACCGCGCTTTGCTAGAGCATTTTTTTTAAATGTGTGTGGGTAACGTCGTTTTAATGATGAAGTTGGAAAAAACAACGTTTTTTCTACATGCCGAAAAACTTAGTTTTTTTCATGCCGAAAAATTATCGTGTGTACGTGGCATAACGTCATAAACTGATTTAGCAGATATAATGGCAAAATAAAAAATGACGGAAATTATGCAGTCTGTCACTAGAACTAACTCAGCGGTTTTGTGTTTGTCCTGTTTCAAATGCTGCTTTATGCATTGACATACATCCTTAGACCCAGTCTGTCTGGACAGTATGGTCACCTGTTGACTTGGCACCATTCACATGCAGCTTAACTCTTCAATAAAACATAGAAGTTGAGGCCAGCACAATTTTTCTTGTGCTAATTCTAGTACAGAGGATGTTCTTACAGTCTTTTGAATTTTAGAACACAATGATTTTCCTCAGCCCTGTCTCTGCAAATAACTGTGAGGAAACATGCACGAAGTGGGGGAGGGGTCTAGCTAGGATCGCTAGGGCTGAAGTAACTAGCACTAAACAGGAGTGGGGGGGGGCAGGGGAAAATACCAAAATCACATTAGTAAGCGAGTTGCAGTTGACTGAAACCACCATTAAATGGCAGCATACTACAGAAAAGTAAAAACCTGATGCAGCTCAATGCAAGAGACATATGACTAAGGCCCAGAGTGGGCTGAAACGCGTCAACCTTGCTGTTACCATGGGTTTTTCTTGTGTTTTATTGGATTATTAGTAAAGCTTTAATGGATTTTATCCAAGTTGTTTCAAGCCTTTACTTCTTCATCGAAAGTTTTGGATGGAATGTGCAGCATTTGTCTTGGGGCGGACAACCATACTCTGTCCTCTTATTCAAATGTTCGATGGGGGTTGTAGCACCAAACATTTATTATTTTTAAGATAAAAAAAAAATACCTAATGGTGGGGCAGAAAAGGGGTTTTTGTTACCTGTTGACTCTGCCAATAGATCAGTTTTTTTTTCCCACTTTCTTTAAAAGGTTGACAACACAGTGAGCAAACCGTTCAGCAGTGACAAATTCTCAAGCAAAGCCCTTCAGTAGCAGCCTTAAGTATTGCTGGAAATGTCGGAGCTGTGGTGGCTCAACGTGATTGGCACTGCGCTGACAAGCCATTCACCTCTGCAGCCAAGGGTTCGGATCCCGGTCTCGGCTACATGTGAATTGAGTTTGGTGGTCTCAGCCCGGCTCCCGGTGGGTGTGCTATGCAAGGTACGCCTGTGCTTAGTACGCCCACCCCCCCCCCCCACAAAAACCACCACTTGCACGCACACAAAATTGGTTTAAAAACACATGCACTTTGGCCATGCGGTCTCTTAAAATAAAGAGAGGCGAAGGACCTACGGGGCTGGCTGGGTGGGCTAGGCCCCCTCACTCCCTCATAGGGGGAGTCCCTCTGCCCCATTGGGGTCCCGTTGGGCCCCAGTTGGGCTCCCAAGAGGAGCAGGTGGGGCGGGGTGAGTGGGAGGCCCCCCTTCACACCCACCATTGCCACCAGGGGCATGGAGAAGGATGGCGATTGCCTCCGGGGGGAGGGTCTGCCTACTCCCAACTCCTGCAGTCCGGCTCCTCTCTCTCGAGTTCACGCACAAAAATACACTTTAAAAAAAAAAAAAAAGTATTGCTGGAAGTATAGAGGACTACCAGATAATCTAAGACTGTATGATCAGTCAGTCAGAGTCCATGTAGTAATCTTTGGCATCTAACCCTCTGGCATACCTGGAGCTCATGGCAAAAAGTCCTACTCACAATGTCTAAAGGCTGCTCCCCTCCAACACTGTTCATTGAAAGGGTTCCCTGTCTAGCACAGCTTCCAAAGGTAATGTCTTCCAGCAAGTCTCTTAAGTCTAGGTTCCTCCTAGGCCTTCAGCCAAGTATATGCTGTGCAATAGCTCTTCTGCACACACAGGCTGCATCCCAGAGCGGAGACCCACCCAAACATTTATCCTTTCCCCAGCCACACCTTCTGGACCTCCCTCCCAGGGATTGGCTAGGGTCAGAATAATATTCTGTGAAACCGCCCAGGGATTGATCCTTCCACACTTTTTCTGGAAGCTTCTTCCAGCGGCAGGCAGGAGCAATCAACCCCAGGTTTAGGGATAGACCTGACCAGATATGATAAATAAATTCTGGCTCAAGTGAGTACAGCAGAGCCAAAAACGAAATTTATCCATGTTGTATGCAGACCCAATATTTAAAAAATGTGCCTGGAGTACTTCTTTAAGTGGACCTAGCATCAGATATATTATTTTATATTAAGTGCATACATGACAGTTGTGTTAGGAGTAAAACATCCAGATAATTATTAGCTCTCACAGGGCTTACATCAGAGGTGTAGCTTGAAGCTTGTGGGCCCTGATGCAAAAGTTGACCTGGCCCCTTGGCTGTTCTCACCCTGTGCTTCTCTCCCATCAGGAAATGGCTCACAGCTTGTCCCCAGCCAATTAAAAGAGGGGTGTGGACTGTGGAAGGCAAAGTGGAATCCCAGTACTGGAGCATGGCTGTGGGGCCCTTGGGCAGATCGGAGCTGGACTTTGTGGAGGATATGATAATATGACAGGAAGGCTGCAGGGCCCCATGGAGCTAGGGGTGGGGTTGCGATTGTGACCCCTGCAACCCCTTATTCTACGCCCATGGATTACAGTACTCCCCCACAGCCATATCTTCATCTCCCCAGAAGGACAGAGCAGCTGTTGTCCTGACATACCTCATAAATAGGCTAAAACGGTTCTGTTCTTATTGTTTTTGAGTTACAATGTTTCCTCTTGGATGCCACCTGTAAGGCCTCATGCAAACGGGCATAAAAAATGCTGCTTTTACAGGTGTCCAGGATTGAACTGCCTTTGAATGCAGTACAATGTTAGCTTATGCGGCCATGAATATTAGGCATTTAGATGTGTAATTTAAGAGTGCTGTTCAGAAGCAAAAAAAAAGGTTCCCCATAGGTGAGTTTAAGGCTCCATTCACATCTGAGCGACAAAACGCCGGTCGCCCGACGCTCTTGTCGCTCGAGATGTGAAATAACATTGCGGTCTATGGAGATGGTTCACATCTCAACGCCTGTCGCCTGAAAAAAAGTCCCGGACCCTTTTTTTCAGGCGACATTGGCGTTCGCTCATAGACCGCAATGTTAAAGAAAAGAAAAAAAAAAGTTTCATCTACAGGCGGCAAGATAAGCCGCGTACGCGGCGTATCGTGTCGCCTAGGTGTGAATGCAGCCTAAAGAGGAGTTTATGAGCATAAGCATGAAGCTTAAGAGAGCAAAATCTCCACTAGTTTACAAACACTCTTTTCAATAAAATAAAATAAAAAAAGATGACTATAAATCAGAGGAAGGTATAAGGAAAATGCTGATTGTTTTCCTTTGTTTCTAAGCAAATAATTAGGTAAATATATTACCTCAAGTGGGATTGCAGTTCTCTTTTCCATCAAAAATAGTAAGCATTTTAACATGGAAAATAATAAAAGAATGGAGGCATTCGAGCTGACCTCGGAACTTGAATTAACTACATGGAAAAATGCTTAACTATCAGTGTGAGGGGATTAAAGGTCTCAGCTTGAAAATTACATGTTGGTTGAAGGTTTTTTTTTTTCTCTTTTTTTCCAATTGCCTACTTGTTTATCTTCTTAGCCTGTCCTCTCTACCATGCACGGATGACAGGTATTATTGTACACGGTGGGTGGTATAGATATGTGAATACATCTCCTGAAGTTTTAGTTTGTATAGTTTGTCTTAGATCGTCTACCCACAAGTATTAATTACATGGGGTGTGATTAAGGAAAAATAACAGGAGGGCCTTTAGCTAATTTATGATTTCTCACCCAAGGCTTCTGATATATTATTACTTTATTTTGAATAAGGATGCTTTTACGTCTTGACTACATGACTAAAGCGGACCTATTGTATATTTAAAGCAGAGTCCTGCCAAAAAAAATATATATATATTAACCTCCCTGGCGGTATGATTCTGTCTGGAATTACGTACCAAAAGCGGTACAATTATTTGCATGGAAATTTGGCGTTTTATACTGTAGGCCTGCAATTCTTAGGAATAACTTGCTTAAATCTGTCCAAACAAGACATCCCGGGTATGATAAAGTTTGAAAAACAAAATCATAATTTTTTATATAATAAAAAACTATAAATAATTATAACAAATTATAATTTAATTATAATAAAACATATTCAATAATGTAATCAACTCAAAAACACTGAAATTTGCTCAGTTGCAGAATTGTCGCTGTCATTATTTTATTTTTTTATGACGAATTTCCCCACAAATCGATATCGCTCAATTCTGCAAGTGATTAAAATTTATTATCGCTGTTTTCTAGCTGATCTAAAACCATTTTTGACATAAAGGGACACTTTTGGTTGCTATGGGCAATCTACAGTTTCCAGGCAGAAAGAACACTTTTTATTTTATAAAAGAACATGTAGGGCACAGGACAGACCACTAGGGACAAGGGGGGTGTATATTTTTTACATACAGTACTGTAATCTATAAGATTACAGTGTACTGTATGTATAGTGTTTGTTTACTTTTTTGAATTTGGCGCCGTTCCCCCCCCTACGTCGCGACGCTCGCAGGGAAGGGAATCGGCGGTACACACAGCATCAGGCGGACATCCGGCCGCCGTGTACTGCGGGGATTCATCGCTGGATCGCAGAGAAAAGGTAAGTAAACTCTTTTCTGCATCCAGCGAGGCAAGTCCGTGTGTGGCACGGGGTTACCGATCGTAGCTTAAAAATCTCACCCCGTGCCACACACGGGAAGACCGCCAGGGAGGTTAAAGTCTGCAGCTACAAAAAAGTGTAGCTCCTGATTTTTAATAATCAGACACTCACCTGTCCCACGGTCCAGTTATGCGGGCAAACAAAGCCTCGCTCCTCTCCACGGCGCCTGCATTCTTACTGTGGGCGCCTGGCTGTGGCTTCACATCTGAAAGCGGACCAACTACATATTTCCGCCAACATTTTTTATCAGAAACGTAACTGTCCCACTGTGGCCTCACAGCCGGGCACTCACTGTACATGAGCGAGCCACGCTGAGCGCTGTGAATGGCTGGGCAATCTTCTGGACCTGTGACGTGTCCCAGAAGATTGCAGGGAGGGAGGGCAGAGGTGAACTTCCTTCAGGTGCTGCAGAGCCCCGGAAGAAAGTGGGAGCCGTATGCCTCTAAAAAGAGGGTATCCACTACCACCCCCCTAAAAAAATGACATGTCAAATGTGGCATGTCAGGAGGTCACCTTCACTTAAAGCGGAAGTTCCGTTTTTGAGTGGAACTCCGCTTTAAACATCAACAAAATCTTGCAGGGCTGAATAAATAAAGATTAACTACATCACATGTGTCAAACACAAGGCCCGCAGGCCGAATATGGCCCATCAGGCTATTTTATGTGGCCCTCGTGCCCAGGGGGAGGGAGGAAAATGGTTGCTGTAACTTATTATAAAGTATTAGCTGGAGTTTGTTTCAACATGCTAGTATATTTAAATCTTAACACTACCGCCTCCAAATTATGACAATGCTGCTGTCTGCTGTGCCCCCTGTGCGCATTCCTCCCTGGTGAGGGCAATGTAATACATGAGGTGTGTTACTGGCCAGATCATCAGGTGAAAACAGAGGGGGAAAAAAGCTTAAAACTGACGCAGCAACCACATCTAATACACACGATCATTTTTTGGCATGAAAGAACATTTTTGTTTTTCAGCATGTAGAAAAAACAACAGCCCAGATTCACAGAGCAATTACGCCTGTCTAACTGGTGTTAGACAGGAGTAATTTCAAATTTCACGCGCCGTATCACTAGTTTGAATCCTCAAACCATGATACGGCGGCTTCGGGCTTCGATCCGAGAGGCTTACGTCTTCGTAAGCCTTCGGATCTACGCTGCGATATTTTTGCGGCCGCTGGGAGGAGTTCGCGTTGTTTTCATGCGTCGGGATATGCAAATTAGTTTTTACGGCGATCCACGAAGGTACGAGTGTCCCTTGCAATCGCCTACGTCATTTTTTGGCTACGTAATGTTAGAGGAGCTTTTTGCTGCGTAATGTAAAGTATGGCCGTCGTTCCCGCGTCGATTTGAAAATATATTTTTTTTTTTTAACGTAACTCGTTCGAGAATAGGAATGTACGTAAACGACGCTACTACGACGTAACAACGTGATTTCGCGCAATGCACGGCGGGAAATTTGCGAACGGAGCATGCGCAGTTCGATCGCCGCGGGAACGCGCCTATTTTAAATGCTTCACGCCCCCTACTCGCGCAGATGGAGAAATACACTACGCCGCCGTCGTTTACTGGACAAAATCTACCTGGATTCCACGTAGAGCCAGGTAAAAAACGTCGGCGTAGTGTATTTCTGATACGCTACGAGAATCTAATTCTCTCTGAATCTGGGCCAACGTTTTTCCAACTTCATCATTAAAAACTATGTTGCCCACACACCATCGTTTAAAAAAAAATGATGAGCAAAGCATGGTGACGTACAACACGTACGACGGAACTCTAAAGGGGAAGTTCCATTCAAGCTCCCGTCTCATAACTTGCTTCTGAGCATGCGTGGGTTTAAAACGTTGTTTTTAGCGTTTTTAGCCCACACACGATCATTTTTTACAACCCAAAAAAACAATTTTTTTTAAAACAATGTTAAAAAATGCAGCATGCTCGAATTTTTTTGTCGTTTTTTCAGAAGATGAAAAACGATGTGAAGCCCACACACGATCATTTTAAATGACGTTTTTAAAAACATCATTTTTTTCATGCCGAAAAATCATCGCGTGTACGCGGCATATTGATTGGTAAGCTGCAAGATATTAGATTTTTGGCTTGGGGCTTAATACTGATTTACCCAGGGTTCCTTCAGATGTTGCTAGGTAGGGTGACCAGACATCCCCGGTTTCCGTTGACAGCCCCCGGATTGAGGACACTGTCCCTGGACCAAGTCTGTCCCTGGTTTTGTCCCCGGATTGGATTTAAACAGGGGCTGGGGCAATTTCAAAGACAGTCAGTGCAGAATTAAAAAAAAAAATCTGAACTACACACTCCCATTCCACCGCTCCTACTAGCTTGTGGGGGGTGTATTTTTTCCATTATCTGTGCCCCTTTCTGATGATCATGTGCTGGTTGGAGCGGAGGGAATATTTCTTCAGTTTCGGGCATGTTCGCTCGCATGTTCTTCTGCCTTGGCTCAAGTCCTGGCCAGCCGCCTGCCTGCTTATCTCCTTGCCTTCCCTGGCAGAGTGATCTTCCTTCGCTCCCCACCCAGTAATACCCGGGCCCGGAGAGTGAGACTTGACAGGCTTTGAGGCAGGCGGGGGCGGCGAAGGGCAGAGAGTCGCTGATTGCCGCCATTACTAGTAAAAAATAAAAAATATGTCCCCGGATTTCATTTTTAAAAATCTGGTCACCTTATGCTAGGGGTTTCTTGAGCTGTGGCTGATTGACCTCCCATCTGATGGTGTCTGCATAGTTCCATGGCCAAAGCTAGTTGACAAAACCATCAGAATGACCCAATTTTTTTAGCTGTCCATAAGGGTGAGATTCTGACCAGCACTGTAAGGAGTTGCATCCTTTCTACTGATCACCAATTTAAGGGGCATTTTTACCATCAACTTTCCTTTAGATCTTTGTAATATATCTAGCAGACCTGGACGGGGTTGTTTTCTTCATTAGCAGTGCTGAAATTTCACCTTAAAAGGTAGGAAAATAAGCCTGATTAAGTCTTTGCATACCTGCTGCTTCCTGAAGAAGGTGCTATAACTAGTTGTCACCACAGCCGTCTTATAAATCCCCCCCCTCGCCCCAAACCAATTCAACGTAACGGCAACACAGTCATTCTTTTGTTGCTATTTAAAGCCCCTCTCTTTTCTGCTGTAACTAAATATATAATTCAATAGAATTGGGATTTGAGTCCCAACCAGTGACTAGCTAACGAGACCCGGTTGCTGGGCAACAGACCCACGTGTAGCAACACAGAGAAATAAAAAATGATCACTGCTGTGAAAAAATTAAAGCGAGAGCGGTGAAAACCAGCAGAGATTTATAAATGACTTGCAAACAGAAGCATTTCTTATCTTTAGGCGGCTTTGCACCTCAAGCTGCACCTGTAGTAAATTATTTAGGTTTTCACAGTCAGTGACATGATGGAAAAACCTGTAAGTGTTGCTTTTTTTTTGCTCTATTAAACGTGTTTTCCAGGATAAAAAAATGGGGCTCCTGCATCTCTCTGTGTAGAGGTCTCATCTGTCCCCTGCAGTCTCCATCCTTGGAAATGACTGCAATAATCTCACCCAGTTGCTGTTTATGCAGCAGATTTTGGATTTGCACATGCGCACACCTAGTACTAAGATTTATAAGCCCTACACCAGGATAATTTCACCTCCCCACAGCCCTTTTTACTTATCTAAATCTGCGGTCACAAGACGACCCAGCATGGGCCTTTTCCTCCTCTTTTTACTTCCTGCTTGGGTCCACCCCTGGGTGGCAACTGCTTGCGTGTTGTGGATACTATCTGTTGGATGTCCAACAGCGGGAGTTCTCTCAGGATCCAGAAGAGGTCTGAAATCAGTTAAGAGGACTTGTGGTCTTGGGTACCATCTCGTTGCTGGATTGGTGTTCTCTCGCACTATGGCAAGGGATACAGGAAGGGAGATTAGTGGGAGTCTCAGAGGCACTGCATCCCAGTTACAAACAGCAGGATACACAGAAGACTCTAACAAGGAACAGGAATTGTTAAGATGCCCATAACTAGAGTTCCATATTTAATTAAAAATTCATAATTTTATTCAATCGATTCTTGTTAAGAAAAAAAGAAACATACAAATAGATAATAAAAATATTTCAAAACATTGAACCAAATTAATTCTGAGTAATCATACAAAGGATATTATTGGAGGTTGTACTGATGGTATTTTAATCCGACATGTTTCGCCAACTTGTTTTCTTCTTCAGGAGTGGTATATTATCACACCTAGATAGATCTGGATGATAGGGATATGATATGGATATGAATACATAATGCAATAATACATACAAACCATCAAACAGAAATACAGTATATTATTTTTGAAGATTAGTGAAGGGCATCTTACCAGTCCAATGTGTCTGATAGTTCATACGTTCAAAGAAAGGAGCAATATGAAACATCAGAAACGTTTTGTTCCAATCAATTCTTGTAATGGCAAGGGACTTGGACGGGGTGAGTGTGGCTAGCATTACCTGGTAAGGGGCAAAAAAGGGTGGATTGAAAGGTGGCAAAAATTTTTTTTTGCCAAAAGTGGGTCTTCAAAGCAGAACTCTGACGAATATATTATACCCCACAAGTGTCCAGTCGAATTCTTACACAGATTTCTGTCAGAACTGTCATTTGGGCCTAAAGATTTAGGCCGTGTACACACGTACGAGAACCTCGTCGGGCTAAACTCATCGTTCCACCCGACGAGGTTCTCGGCCGGCCGTCGAGTTCGTCGACCAGGCTGTCGAAAAAGGCGTCGAGCCATTAGTCCCGATGGCCCATCGAGGAAATAGAGAACCTGCTCTCTATTTTGGCTCGACACCTTGCTCGACAGTTTTTTCGGCGAAAACGTACACACGATCAAGCTTCTCGGCAGAATATGGATCCCAGCGAGCTTCTCGCTGGATTCTGCCGAGAAGCTCGGACGTGTGTACGGGGCCTGAACTACATCCTCCCCCAGCTAACATTCTATAAACCATTGGGAGTGCAACATTGGTCAGGAACAGAGCTGTCATAGGCTTTTGGCACAGTGACATAACAAGATATTGAAACAAATGCTTGAGTCTGCCAAGGAAGGGTTCCAAGGATGTACATTTTACGTTTTCACCAGGACAGGGGAAAAGGGGGAATCTTTCTTTGGAGACATTTGTTTCAGTGACAGCTGTCTAATGCCCTGTACACACAGTGAGGCGGCGTACACACGGCAGGGAATCTCGACGGGCAGAACACATCGTTCCGCCCGTCGAGGTTCCCTGCCGGCCGTCGAAATCGGCGACCCGCCCGTCGGGAATGGCAACCAGCCATTCTTCCGGGCGGGCCGTCGAGGAAATAGAGAGCGTGCTCTCTATTTCGGCTCGACGGGCTTCCCGACGGGAAGCTCGCTGAGACCGTACACACGGCCGAGGTCCTCGCTGGAATGTGCATTCCAGCGAGGTTCTCGCTGGTTTTCAGCGAGAACCTCGGCCGTGTGTACGGCGGCTCAGAATTTGCAATGAAAAAAAGTCCTATGGGAGCTTTTCATCGGATATTCCGACCGTGTGTATACTCCATCAGACTTTTTCTGTCGGACTTGGATAGAGAACATGTTCTCTATTTTTCCAACGGAAAAAATTCCAATCGGAAAATCTGTTCGTCTGTATGGAATTCCCACGGGGGAAAAAAACATGCATGCTTGGAAACAATTCCATGCATGCTTGGAAGCATTGAACTTAATTTTTCTCGGCTCGGCGTAGTGTTGTACGTCACTGCTTTCTTGGAATTTGGTGTGACCGTGTGTATGCAAGCCAAGCTTGAGTAGAATTCCATCTGAAAAACCATCCGATTTTTTTTCTAACAGAAAATCCGTTTGTGTGAATGTGACATAAGAGGGAATTTACCTGACTTGGGAAAGATTAATTTTTACAAGTGAAAAAGGGCAACAAAAAAAACTGTTCGAAGTTTTAAAAATGGCTTTACATATACTTCAAGCTGATTAGTTCACATAAGGTCTTGCAGCCTATGGGCCAGATTCAGCAACACTTGCGCTGGAGTATTTCGATATGCGCCGCGTAACTGTGAAGATGCGCCGTCGTTTCTATGTGCCCGTACCCACCAAACTAGATGCGCCCAATAACGGGCCATTTGCGACCGGCGGAACGTTCCGACGCCAGAGTATCGTCAGCGCTTAATTTCGCTTGGCGCATCAGTCGCGCCTATTGATTTCCCCTGCAAATATGCAAATGAGGGATTTTTCCCAATTCACGAACGGATTAGCACCATACGCTGGCTACATGCGCCGCGCGTATCTCGTCCGTCCGGCGCAAAGTTATTTCTACAAAAGGCTGCTTTATCTTTACTCCAGACGGTCACAGGTAAGCAGGAGAGCAGCTACAGCAGCGTTACCGACGATAAGAGCTAGCTGAGCACCCCCACTTGCAGGACAACACCTCTGTCCATGCTTGTCTGTCAAATTTTACAGCCATGGAGGAAGACATCATAGGTCTCCATAGCCGAGATGACGGCTGACAGCTCCTGGCCTTTAGAGTTCAGCTTTCTCCTGTGTGTTTGCGGGGAACGGGAGCAGCCATCTCAGAACAAAAGTAACATCACTGCGGGGAGGGGGAGCAGGATATACTTTAGTGCCGGAATGGCGCTTCTACGGGCGCATTTAAACGCCCAATGGAAGGCATTGCGCTGACGTTTCCCGTGAAGTGGTGCCGTCGGAAGTTGTGAGCATGCGCACAAAGGGGGCGAGTGGAGCCTCACTCACTGCGCATGCTCCGTGGTTGATGCGCTGAACGTAAGCCTCTGCGCTGGATTCCGCCCATCATTTACATATGATCACACCCACTTCCCCTTGCGTCGGGTTACGCCAGCGCATTATCGTTACTCTGGCGCAAGTTTACGCGCAACTGCTATGTGAATAACAGTACTTGCGCTGAAAGGGTCGTCAGAGTAACGTAAATGAGAAGCGTTACTCTGGAGCAAAGATGCTCTCATCTACCTGAATCTGGCCCTATGTTTCTTGAATGAACGCAAACATTTTGCGGCCAGTTTTGGTGGGATGCCAATTATCCTGCACAGAAACACAAAACTTCAGCTTTGGTGCTCAGGTACAATTTAGTTCCACTTTAAACACTGTCTTCAAAAATGGGCGTTGTGTGGGCTTAATAGGGTAAAAACAAATGGCAACCACCCCAACCATTAACCAGCCTTTGCTTCTTAGATCATTTTTGTTAGTTTGTTGGAGGACAACTAAAAAAAAAATACATTTGGGTTAAAAGAGATATGTCACATACAGTATTATACATCAATAAGGCCACTTGACTACAATATTGGAACATTTCTAAAAATAGCTAGTTAAAGTTCATGAATATTTATTGATACTAGTCTCATTTAACCCCTTGGATTCCAGGAGAGGGACTTTAGTTTAGAGTGGACTAGTTAGCACTAAAAGCCAGTATTGCTGTACCGCAATGCACATGCGCTGACAGAAGAAAACAGCAAAAGTAGAAGCTAAACAGAGTGATAGCTCATCAGCCTTCTGTCGCTCTTTTAGGTTTCTAGAGCAAGCTTTGTTGCTGCTGCACTAAAGGTCAGGGATCTGGCTGTGCTGTTTGCAGGAATTTGGGGGCCCCAAGCAAAATGGACAACGACATTTGTTTTCAAGTTGGGAAGCGGGGGTTGTTGCTCAGTTTTTTCAAGTTCAGAAGCGGGGGGTGCTGCTGTCGAATATGACATCTTAGTTCTCATCTTCCTTCCTCCTCCCGTGCAGCGAGAGAGTTGCAAGGGGGGTGGCCAGCAGGCCAGCTTGGGGCCCCAAGCAATTGCTTGGTTTGCCTGTCCTGTCGCAACAGCCATGGCAGTTTGGCAAGGTTAGCTGGTTCATTGAGACTGGCTGAGCAGAATAATCTTTATCCAGTAACAGTTCCTATATATGTATTCAGCTGTGAATATGTTGCTTGCTTCAGAAAACAAGCCCACTTATGTCCACTTATAATTGCTTGACTGTTCCAAACAAGCTGATTATTGGCCCTACACATAAAATAGGTCTCTGCGCTGTGTTTACTTGACAGCTACCCTTTAATCTTGAATAATGTATTTTCCCCCCTCTGTTTCCAGTAACTGCAAGTCAGTAACACATTAGCATCATAACAGAGGCTTTTCTCTTTGTACAGTAGATTTTTCTTGATTTCGGGTTGTTCAGTTTTTGTCGGCAGTTTAATTTAAGGTATGGACCTTGTTGACTAAGAGATTTCCAGCTGCTTTTGGAAATTAAACAGAAGGCAGGTTTCTGATCGCAGACATGGATCAATTTGATTCTCCACTGGGTGCCAAGCTGTGTTAAAACACAGAGAGGTGTTTTGAATAATTACTTCAGGAGCTCTTCGGGAACCTTTTCCCCTTATTGTATATAACAAATTAACGCTTTCTGTGTCTATGTTTAGCTTGGCAGAACAGGCACAGGTGTTCCTTTGGAATGGAAGACAACAGAGGACCCATGGTATGAAAATATTAATAATCCCCCTTCTCTCTAGTTTATATATATATATATATATCTATAGATATATAGATATATATATACACACACACACACTTAAGTAGCCATCTGTCATCTTTTTTGACAACCATTCTAGTCTAGTACAGTTACACTATATTGTAAAAAGTATTGTGACGCCTGCCTTTCCACGCACATGAACTTAATGGAATCCCAGTCTTAGTCCGTAGGGTTCAATTTTGGGTTGGCCCACCCTTTGCAGCTATAACAGCTTCAACTCTTCTGGGAAGGGTGGCCACAAGGTTTAGGAGTGTGTCTATTGGAATGTTTGACCATTTTCCTTAATTTGGGGTAGAGGAACTTGACTGGACTCCACAGAGTCTTGACCTCAACTTAGTTGGCATGCGTATTTGTGAGGTCAGGCACTGATGTAGCATGAGAAGGCCTGGCTCGCAGTCTCCGCTCTAATTCATCCCAAAGGTGTTCTATTGGGTTGAGGTCAGGCAAGTTAAGTTCCTCCACCCCAAACTTATTCTTCCATGTCTTTATGGACCTTGCTTTGTGCACTGGTGTGCAGTCATGTTAAAACAGGAAGGGGCCATCCCTAAACTGTTCCCACAAAGTTAGGAGTATGAAATTGTCCAAAATGTCTTGGTATGCTGTCACCTTAAGAGTTCACTTCAATAAAACTAATGGGCCAAGCTCAACCCCTGGAAAAACAACCTCACACCATAATCCCCCTTCCACCAAATAATTTGGACCAGTGCACAAAGCAAGGTCCACAAAGACGTGGATGGGTGAGTTTGAGGCGGAGGAACATGACTGGCCTGCACCTCAACCCAATAGAACACCTTTCGGATGAATTAAAGTGCAGATTGTGAGCCAGGAGAGCCAGGCCTTCTTGTCCAACATCAGTGCCTGGCCTCCAAATGCGCTTCTGAAAGAATAGTCATTATAGACACACTTCTAAACCTTGTGGACAGCCTTCCCAGAAGAGTTGAAGCTGCTCTATCTGCAAAGGGAGAGCAAACTCAATATTGAACCCTACAGACTAAGACTGGGATGCCATTAAAATTCATGTGTGTGTGTAAATGCAGGTGTCCCAGTATTTTTGACAATATAGTGTATGTTTGTCCAGTTTCTGTAGTTCTATGAAGGCATAATACCCAATGGTGGCCATAAACCCTTCAATAAATGGTCAATTTATTTTCCATTCCAATTGATCTCTTCTGATAGAAATAGTCAACAACCTATTCTATCGATATGTCAAACACGGAAAAGGGGATAGTTGAAATATGATTGTAACTTACGATTTAAAACAATCAATTTAATCTCTGTTTTCATCATGTAATCTCATTGTCCGTCTGATTGTTTGAAATATCATCGTATTTATCAAAATAGAAGTGTAAAAAGAAAGGGACGGGGTAGGGGAAAATTTGCGCTCGGTGAAAGGTAATTGTAGAAAGCAATTAAGAAAAAAGGTCCCAAAGGGACGTCCTGCTGCTAAACACTACAATTTAGATATAAAGTGTAAAAAAAAATGTGCAAAAACAGTGTAGCACTGGAATAGATATACCATAAAAAGTATCATATAAATATATGTAGACACTAATGTATCACATATTAATAAACAAGCAATTAAACATAAATATGAATCAGTGAATAATCAATGTGGTCAAATAACACTAGTGATAAATTAGTCCACACATGGAGAAGGTATTCAACCTTTCTCAAAACAAAGATTAACAACGTTCCAATGTGAAATGGAAAAGGGAAGTTATGGCTGTTCAATTGTATGCAGATTCAATTATTTTGATCAAATCACACATCGACCAAATTACAAAAAGTCACAACGTCTGTGGCTACCATAAGGTTGATGTCAGATGAGCAATCCAGTTGTAACAAATCACTAGTAGAACACTTACTTTTTGCAATTATGAAAAAAATGCCTCCAATGGTATTCCTGGTTGGCTAGGGAGACTCTGTGTGGCTTTTCACACTGAGGTGTTTTTTCAGGCATTTTAGCGCTAGAAATAGCCTCTAAATAGCGCCTCTTATTCATTCCAATCTTTTCACACTGGGGCAGTGTGCTTGCGGGATGTTGGGAAAAGTCCTGCAAGCACCATCTTTGGGGCGGTTTGGGAAAATGGCGCTTTAGCTCTAACACGGCCGTGGCTCAGTGTGAAAGGGGTCTTAGGGTAAATGACTGCCTCACTTTGGTGATGTTCCGGCTGAGGTGGAACACTCGGATACGGCACTAAGGATTTTTTCAGACAATGCGTTGCAGTAACGAACAAGCTTTTCTGCACTGAGGTGCACGTTCTGTAAACTCAATCATTGAGCTGAACACTAGCAATGATTTTTATTGCGTAGTTGAAGTTATTGTTGCAAGCAATCTCTGCTCCTACGCCTCGGAGCCCTGGAATAATGTACTAAATAAAGGTTACGTGACCTTTTAAATATCATCCAAAAGGTATTTATAAACCTTTTTTTTATTATACTCTATTGACTGTAATGCAATAACAAAATAAACTTCTTAAGTTGCTTAAGGGTTTTTAAAATACTTGCACATTTAAATACTTGCACATTTTAAATAATTACAAAATACAGAACGTGTTCAACATTTTTATCATTTATTTTAAGAACCTGAGAAATGCAATCATGTGCCACGACAAGTGGGCTTTTCAGCCATATCTGTGTGTGGGAGTGTGGAAAAAGCTTGTAAGAAATGCATTCATTATTAGCCGTTTACATTGGATTTTTCAGGGTGGTAATTTTCCCCCATTGTTGAAATGTTTTCAGAGAGGCCAGGAGAATTAAATTAAACGTGCACACACTTATACATACGTCAGAGGGATATGGTTTATTATTTAGGGCTCCTGTGTTCTTGGAGATGTATTATTCATTTTCTCTGTTCCATATTTATAAGGCTTGTAATGATTTCTGTATCCAGTAGTGGGGATGTTGCAGATCAACCAGTGATGGATCACTGCGTTATGTGTTGTTAGCCACCTAATATGTCAGCTCACCTGTAATGCAGAAGACAAATACAACCAAGGAGAAAGAGCAAAGAGCAATCATGATTTATGGAGTGCAATAAGCCCATTTACACATGGGAGCCAAACCAGACATGGCACGGCTCCTAAAGCATGCCAACCACTCGCCTGCAGTCATAGGAATTACATTGAGCAGGATGGCTCCGTAGATGTTGCAGCCCTCGTATATGTGTATGTCTCCCCAATGATGCCTTATATTAAAGGGAGAGTGTGGGCATCTGCATCCAGTTCATGTGAAATTACAGTCACGTTTTTATGGTCTACTAAGCTTGCATGTATGAGGCAATATAAAATCCTAAAAGTTTGATTCATTTGTTTGAAAGAGTGACCCAGTGTGTTGTAGATCTGCGCAAATATGTAATACATGGTGTAAATTCTACATCATATTTGATTTCAAAATTAATTTCTTAGTATTTTTGGTATAATGCCTTTACTGTAACTGATTTCCTTGCTCATACTAGGTTAAGGTCTCATGAGTCAGGGGCTGCTCCGTCACTTTAGACTAAATACAACAGAGGTATCTCCTGTGCAACTTTATGGCAGCCAAGAAATTAGGAACAATGTTTTTTTACGTGCTAAGATGTAACACATATAACATCAATTATTTCTAATAGCGTTTTTTTTTTTTTTTTTATGAGCTTTAGGACCCAATAGATACTGTTAAAATACTATATATACCGTACATTGATATTCTAGCAATACTCATATTCTTTTTTTTTTTTTTTATTTATTCTTTTTTTTTTTTTTTTTTATCAAAAAGCTTTTATTGAGCAAAACAACAACGAACAGGTCATACAAGCGGCGTACAGTGACAATACACACAAGTGATCACAGATAAAGTGCAGGTACAGGCATGATAACGATAGGCAACATAGAACATAACAACGCTTATACCTAGGCCCCCCCACAGTACAGCAGGGTCAGTCGTAGATCCACCCGCATCCCTCCCGTTCTGTCCGACCTTCCCGTGGGTTCGGGGACCCCTCGAGCACATCTATCTTTCCTAGGAACAGGTTGCAGATGATTTCAGCCATTTTTCCCAAATGTTTTCATATTTGGTCAAACAGCCCCTATGCGAGTAAACCAGTTTTTTGTAGGGTAAAACCCTGTTGACCTCAGCCAGCCAATGGGACAGCTCTGGAGGGTCAGATCGCATCCAGACCCGCGCTATAACCTTTCGAGCTATAAAAAGTGTCTCGTGCAGGAATACTGTAAGGAATTTATTGATTCCAACATCCGGGAAGATGCCCAGTAGGCACGGCTTGGGCTGTAGAGTAATGGGGGACCCCATTTTATCAAGAAGGAATTTCACCACCTGCTCCCAGAAGGCCTGAATCTTAGAACACTGCCAAATTAGGTGAAAGAAGGTACCCGTATCGCGGTTACACATCGGACACGTAGCGGGGGAGTCCCTCCTGTAACTAGAGATCCTAAGAGGTGTAAGGTAGGCTCTGACAATCTGACAGTTGCGGGGATAAGAGCGTCACTCCATTCGTCATCGTCCATTGGGCCCACCTCCCCCTCCCACCTGGGCTTCAGGGCGTATGCAGACACTGTCGCACTCGGGAGTGTGATCATGGTGTGGAATTGAGTGATTAGCTTTTTGGGGTCAGGGTACTTAACTGCGGCCATAAGGGGGTTGTCAGCAAGAGTCAGGTCGTCTTGGGGGAACTGAGCCTGAAAGGCGTGGCGTAGTTGGGCGTAGCGAAAGAACATGTGGCGAGGCAGGTTGTACTCTGTCTAACGCATAGATGTATCCATGGGAATGCTCCCCATTATCTATGCGAAAAAATAAAAGCTCATAATCCCAATCGCGTTTTGCGATCCACCAATCAAAATCTACTCCAGATACCGAAAACAAACTACAAGTCCAAAGGAGATAGAAGATTCGCGGTCCAAGGTCCCAGACTATGGAATGCTTTGCCAACCAGCATTCGGTTGGAGGAGAACCACTTGGCATTCAGGAGAAAGATTAAAACTCAATGTCGCTTCAGCTAATGAAGTGACTGGTAACCAGACCCAGTGCACCTGATTGGCTGAGAGGCAGTGTTAGAGAAACGATTCCCTAACACAGCATAGTTTAAACAGGGAACGCACAGCCGTGTGCCCACTGTTTGGAAGCTGATCAGAGCCCAAGGCTCTATTCGGGAAGCCTTTTAGAGCCTCTGGCTCTATTCAGGCACTTCCAAAACACACCCACCGCTGTTATTCAGATGGCCGGCGCTTAACAGGGGGCTGGACACCTGAATAGTGGGCGGAAGCAGCGACAATAGATATATTCATGCAATGCATGAATATATCTATTGTTGAGTGACGGGTACATGCAGGATAGAGGGGGCAGTGCTCCTGCGCCCACTATGGACACACCTCCACTGGCTCCAAAAGTATGTAAAGTGCTCCAGTGCAAATAGGGTGCTCTTCAATAAAGTATAGTTGTAGTATAGTATAGTATAGTATAGTACAGTATAGTTATCAGACAAGGGAAATCTCAAATTGTAGAGATCAAAAAGAGCTAAACATCTCTCGCGAATAGCTGACACTCACCATCAGGCATTTGGTTCAGTGAACCTATCAGTAAAATACAGCCACAGTGTCCCCACTGCTGGAGTCCATGCCTGGTATCTTACTCCACGTCCACACAGTCAGTGGCCATGCACGTTAAATGTAAGAAAGGAGAAGTCACAAAGTGTAATAAAGAGAATCTTTGTTTATTTTAAAGATTAAAATGTGCTTACATGTATCCAGCAATACAAATGCGATGTAGCAGAGCATGGCTGTGGGACCATCTGACTAGCTTGTGCATACTGACGTCACACTCTATCTCCAGAGTGGGAGATTCAGCACTGAGAGCCAGCTAGGCTCTATGGGCCAGATCCACAAAGAACTTACGGCGGCGTATCTATTGATACGCTGAGTAAGTTCTACGATGCGCCGTCGTATCTTTGTTTTGTATTCACAAAACAAGATACGCCGGAATTTTGCTAAGATAAGACCGACGTAAGTCTCTTATGCCGTCTTATGTTAGTTGCATATTTACGCTGGCCGCTAGGTGGCGCTTCCAAAGATTTCCGCGTTGAATATGTAAATGAGCTAGATACGCCGATCCACGGACGTACTTGCGCCCGGTGTATCAATATACGCTTGTTACGTAAGGCGTACGACTGGCGTAAAGTTACCCCTGCTATATGAGGCGTAGCCAATGTTAAGTATGGACGTCGGAACAGCCGTCAAATTTTACGTTGTTTGCGTAAGTCGTACGCGAATAGGGATGTGCGTAAGTTACGTTCACGTCGTAGGCAGTGTACGACGTATCTTAGGTATTCTATCCGACGCATGCGCACTAGGATATGTCCACGGACGGCACATGTGCCGTTCGTTCGGCCATGCATCTACATGGGGTCACGCTTAATTTAAATACAACACGCCCCCTACCTGCCTACTTTGAATTGCGCGGGCTTACGCCGGCCGATTTACATTACGCCGGTGCACATATAGGAGCAAGTGCTTTGTGGATACCCTACGAGCCTCTCAGTTACGTCGGTGTAGCGCATATCAGATGCGCCCGCTTAAAGATACGTTTTTGTGGATCTGGCCCTATTACTTTACACAGAACACAGAAATGCAATATTTTTAGTAAATATACAATGCTAAATACCTTTTCCCATCAGCAGTATATAGCAGACTTGTGACTTCTATCAGTATCACTGAGCACTGGTTAAAGCTTTTGTAGAAGTTTTCATTCTCCACTGACTGTCTTAAGAGGCTGCAGCACCCCTGACCCTCTGTCTGGACAGTGCTGATTGGCCCTGTGCTGATCACATGCACCTTCCAAAAATAAAATAAAAAACTCTCTAGCTATACAATCCAAACTGAGCATGTTCAGAGTGCCCCCAATGCTCTGTATTATCGGAGATTATTGGGGACTGTAAAAGAAGGGGAGGATCAGAGCAAACAGCCTTTTTACAAAGTGCGGGGGATTAACCCCCTTAGGTTTCCCAGTGAGTATAGCAAGCATGCTTTACTGCATATACAGACTGATTTTACTGTTGTGGGTTTAGTAACACTTTAACCTGTCCTCCATATGTTAGAAATGAAGAGATATGGACATGTTTGTAGTTCATATCAGCAGAGCGGTCTGGGGTGACAGCCATGGCTCGCTCTATAGATAAAATGGGGGGGTGACGTAGCCACCCAGGTACAGGAATTGTGTTATTTACAGGATTACCACGTGACAATAAAGCAAAATAAGCTGGGGGGAAAAAAAAAAATGCAGCTAACACACCAGAGACTAGTACATTGCAATATGTTAATTTTTGGTTTCTGGTTTAGATATGCTTTAAATCTGAATCAAACTCATTTAAATTAATTATGACTGGATGAACTGGAGATAATAGATGTCATTGTCCAGAGTAATTGCTTATGTAATTCTAGTTAGTACCTTGTTAATGCCCTCAGCCAATCTAACAACCAGCTCCGAAACCAGTAAAAGCAATACAGATTGTGAGCCAGGGGGAACCGCTGCCACTCGACACCCACTCATCTCTTATTATAGAAGGTTTCTTCCTTAGCTTGCCACCGGCTACACCTCCGCTCAGCACAATACAACTGACGACCCTTTAGCAATTTAATCCAGACCCCTCTGCACTTAGATGTGCGGCTTTTCTTCTTGGAAGCCACAGGGGATTGATGTATTGTAATGGTGCCAGGCTGCATCTTGTCAGATATAGCTCAGAAAAGCTTTTCTATGACTTTGAAAAAAAGTATACATCGGTTCTTTGTATCTTACCTAATACATTTACTGAAACTGTCTTAGCCTTTCCTGGAGGCTTCCCCAAATTCATACTCTTTGTGCTCTTAAAGACGCCCTTCTGTTTTGATTTAAATAAATAAAGGGCTGCATTGCACAGTACACCATGTTAATGTAGACCTGTGGTTCTCAACCTCGAATTACAATTTGTCAGGGGTCACCGAATCCTGGGCGGTTCCTGAAGCCCACACCGCTCCCCCAGACTTTTCTCTGCTGCCCAGCTGGGCTGTTTTTGGAGTCCGCAGCCGCCCACTCAGCCTCTTTGCAGCCACCCATTCAGTTCACGGCATGGCTGGGGGTAGAGACTAGAGGTCAGCTGACTGGTGGGGAATGTGAAGTGGGAGGGGCTGGGGGAGACCCTATCTCCTGATTTCGGCATAGGTGTCACTGCTGCACGACACAGTGAAGCCGGAGACACAATGAGTAACACTACCTGTGATAATAGTTGCCACTGCAGTTCTCAGATCAGCGGATGACCTTGATCAAGAGCACCTAAGTTGGCTAATCAGCAGAACTCCCCAGGCACTGCCACTCATCCCATTCCCCCTACCCCCCACCAAGGAGTAAGAGAAGGAAGAAAAAGGAAAAGAATGGGAGGAACAAAGAAAGGGAAAGGGAAGAAAGGCTGCTAGAGAGGGATGGGGAAAAAATTAGGATAGAGAGAGAAAAAAGGGAAAGAAAGTAGAACAAATAGCACATTCTAAAATGTACCATAAGGCCTTTTAACATTGTAGATGTCCATGTGTAAGGGGTGCAAATTACTGGTCTTGCCTTGGATGCTGACAACCCACGCTATGAAAATAATTTTACTCTCAGGGGTCCCCACAACTTGAGAAATTTTATCAAGGGGTGATGGCACTAGGAAGGTTGAGAACTTCTGATGCAGGCAGATTTATATTGGTAAAATATTGGCAGGCAGTATTGTATAACACCCCCCTGACCCCCAGAGGCATGGTAGGACACCCAGAGACAAGGAGGCATGATGTTTCACCTCAGGGATAAATCTTTGAGGCATGATGGGACAGGTGAACAGATTTGCAGCAGTAATTTTTAGACAAAACAGGAGGAAGTTTATTGCTCACACCAAAAACTCCAGGGAGCGAGGGATAGGGCACAGGACACCCATGAACTAGTAGAATTGCAGGCTCCACAAAAATAGAACAAAGTATTTACAGTCTCCACAGATGACAAACCTTTATGCAATCTGTGATAGCAGCTTCTGACTGTAAAGCACTTCAGCCACCATCACTTACTTCAGGGAGGTCCAAGCTCAACTCCTGAGCTTCTTTTTTGCCTCTCATGAAATCTGGAGATCCTCCATGGCTCTTTAGGCTAGGCCCCAAGCACACACGTAAATCTAAGGCTTAATCACACAACTGGTCCACAAGCACCTACCCCAGTCCATGGGCCTGGGTGGAAGAGAAAACTCCTATTGGTTGGCAAGGGCAAGCAAGAATATTCATAAGTCAGCTTTACTGTAGTATCTCATACTTATTCTAGAGGCACCAGTGACACCCGGTTTTAAAAGGACAAAAATTACAGCTACGCTGAATTTAGGGGAAAACCAAATGAACAAAAATACTATAAATTAACAGGATGTCTACCACCGAGCAGCACAACATTTTACTAGTAGCCCCTGTTTAAGACAAAGTGGCTACTGTTAGATTCCGGTGCTGTAAGGTATTGTTCATGCTACAGCACACAAAGTAATTTGTTTGCTTCCACCCTTGTAACAATAGTTTGGTGAAGGTCTTTTTCAGTTCCAGCATGACTATACCCTGATTATTAAGCCCGGTCCATAAAAACATGGTTTGTTTAATTTGGTGTGGAGGAATTTGAGTGGCCTGCATGGAGCCCTGACATAAACGGAGCACCCCAGGGAAGAATTTGGACACCCATTTCTGATCCAGGTCTTCTAATCCAGCATTACTACCTGACCTAACAAATGCTCTTTTGACTGAATGAGCAAAATTCCCCACAGACCTTCTCCAATATCATGAAAAAAAAATTCACAGAACAGTGGAGGCTGTTATAGCCACAAAGGGGGTACCAACTGGACTGGAATTGGAATTGCCAACAAGCTGGTATAGGTGTGATGGTCAGCTGTTCGCATGATTTTGGCAGTTAAGTGTATATCAAAAGATCCTACAGGAGGTTGGTCATAGACTGACAGAATCCTCCACTTGCAGGTCCTGACACATCATCATAGTTGCCCAATTTAAGGTGACACATGTCATAAGATGACATGCAGAGAGTTACCAGCAAGTTACAATGCACTCCCTACTCCCCCTTTCCCGGTTTCATCTTCACCTGACTGCCGCAGAGCATTCCAGTGCAGCTAATTTTTACCACACTAAAGCCGGCCATAGAGGGGGCGATTTTCTTTCCTGCAACCACGAATTTCAGGAACGAAAATTGCTTGATTCCCCCCAACAACACTGACTGTATTGATGTGGGAATCCCTTCCGTGGAGCCATTGTGTTCTCCCAGCGATGGGGGTAGGGGGAGCCATCCCTGCCAGGAGAACACAGTGGTTACCGCTGGCAGCTATAATAGCCACTAGGATTAATTGCATGGAAAAATACGAAAGGCTGGTTGTACGCAAGTTGATTGATCAATTAAATGGGGTACATTCAGCCTGCCCATACATGGTTCAAATCTCAGCCAGTACCTGACAAACCGATAGAGATTCAAATAATCTATGGCCGGCTTAAAGGTGCCACCCAAAATATTGGAATGTTCTGTATACCCTTCTGATTTTAAGTTGAATGGTTTAAAAGAATAAAAAACATGATTAAAAATGATAAAGTGATTACAATCTGCTTGATTCCAATATAAATTTTAAAGAGTGAACTTGTCAAATCTTAACAAATTGTGACACCAAACCCTGTTTATTGTTTAAAAGTTAATCCTTGACTAATAAATTCCTTTTGCTTTCTATTTCGTAAAATAGCCTAGGCCATCTTTATGTAGAGCAACAGAGAGTTCTTTCTTTGCCATGGGGTGCCATGTTGAACTTCCAGTGACCAGTATGAGAGAGTGAGGCCGCGTACACATGACCGGTTTCCTCGACAGAATCCATCAAGAAACTTGGTGGCAGAGCTTTTTTGCCGAGGAAAACGGTCGTGTGTACGTTTTTCATTGAGGAAACTGTCGAGGAACTCGACGAGGAAAAAAGAGAGCAAGTTTTCTTTTTCCTCGACGGGAGTCGTCGTGTTCCTCGTCGGGCTGGTTTTCCACGGGAAACACGTTGGTGTGTATGCTTAGAAACCCACGCACCTTCTGTAAAAGTTGTATTTGTAATGGAGATGGCACATTTGTCACGCTGTAACAGACTGAAAAGTGCAAATGTCTCTTACCAAACTTTTTCCTAACACGCAGTAACATGGGATTAGCAAAAGTAGCCCCTGCCATTGTATGTGTTGAAGTCACCGAGTTTGAGAACGAGGAGATTTGGTCTTGACAGTGTGTAAGCAAAGACAGCTTGTCAAGTTTCTCGACAAGCCTAATAAGGAACTTGTCAAGGAAAACGATGTGTCTTTTCCGACGAGTTCCTCGGTCGTGTGTACAAAGCCTGAGGCCTCGTACACACGACCGTTTTCCTCGACGAAATCCATCAAGAAAAATGCTGGCAGAGCATTTTTGCCGAGGAAAACGGTCGTGTGTATGTTTTTCATGGATCTCGACGAGAAAAAAAGAGAACACGTTCTCTTTTTTTTTTGTCGGGAGTCTCAATTTCCTCGTCGTGTTTCTTGTCGGGCTGTTTTACAACGAGAAACAGGTTTGTGTGTATGCTTAGACTTCTGAAATAAAGTATGAGACGGGAGCGCACCTTCAGGAACAGTAGCGTTCGTAATGGAAATAGCCCGCTTGTCGCGCTGTAACAGACTGAAAAGCACAAAATGTCTCTCACCAAACTTTTACTTAACACGCAGTAACATGAGATTAGCAAAAGCAGCCCCAAGGGTGGTGCCAGTGGAATCAAACTTCCCCTTTATAGTGCCGTTGTACGTGTTGTACATCACCGCGTTTGAGAACGATGAGATTTTGTCTTGACAGTGTGTACGCAAAGAAAGCTTGACAAGATTCTCGACAAGCCTGACAAGAAACTCGTCGAGGAAAACGACGTTTCATTTACAAAGATATTGTCGGTCGTGTGTACGAGGCCTTATGCTCTGTACACACGATCGGTCAAATGATGAGAACGGTCTGATGGATTTTTCCATCAGTTAACCGATGAAGCTGACTGATGGTCAGTCGTGCCTACACAACATCGGTTAATAAAACGATCGTATCAGAACGCGGTGGCGTAAAACACAACGACGTGCTGAGAAAAATGAAGTTTAATGCTTCCGAGCATGCGTCGACTTGATTCTGAGCATGCGTTGATTTTTAACCGATGGACGTGCCTACAGACAATGATTTTTTTTCTATCGGTTAGGTATCCATCGGTTAATTTTAAAACAAGTTTGATTTTTTTTTTTATAGATGGATAAATAACCGATGGGGCACACACACGATCGGTTTGGTATGATGAAAACGGTCCATCAGACCGTTCTCATCGGTTTGACCGATCGTGTGTACGCGGCATAAGAGTGATAACACCAAATTGGCGTCCTTATTTCCCCACATATTACGCTTTCTTTTGGTGGTATTTGATCACCTCTGCGGTTTTTATTTTTTGCGCTATAAACAAAAATAGAGCGACAATTTTGAAAAAAAATGCAATATTTTTTACTTTTTATCCCCCAAAAATATATAAAAAAAACATTTTTTTTCCTCAGTTTAGGCCAATACGTATTCTTCTACCTATTTTTGGTAAAAAAAATCGCAATAAGCATTTATCGGTTGGTCTTCGCAAAATTTATAGCGTTTACAAAATAAGGGATAGTTTTATTGCATTTTTATTAATTATTTTTTTTTTACTACTAATAGCGGCGATCAGCGATTTTTTTCGTGACTGCGACATTATGGCGGACACTTCGGACAATTTTGACACATTTTTGGGACAATTGTAATTTTCACAGCAAAAAATGCATTTAAATTGCATTGTTTACTGTGAAAATGACAGTTGCAGTTTGGGAGTTAACCACAAGGGGGCGCTGTAGGATTTGAGTGTTCCCTGTGTGTGTTTACAACTGTAGGGGGGTGTGGCTGTAGGTGTGACATCATCGATCACGTCCCCCTATAACAGGGATGACGTGATCGATGTTGCGGCCACAATCGCCGCACTGCAGCGGTCGATCGGGTCCGCGAGTCCCGGTCCCGAGCTTCGGACCAGGTCACGGGCGCGCGCAGGCTGGGTACTAGAACCAACGTATATATACGTTGATGTGCCCAGCCGTGCCATTCTGCCGACGTAAATGTGCAGTAGGCGGTCCTTAAGCAGTTAAAGTGGAGTTCCACCCATTTTTTTATGTTTGTCTGTGCTGCATGCCCTAATCTCATAGTGTTCAGAATGGACAATTTTTATTTATTTTGTTGCTTGTAAATACCTTTATGTTGTAGTCCTTCATTACTTCCTCCTCCTTATTAGCCTAGGCTATTAAGTCACAAGGCTATTTACAAGGGTTTCTGGGATAGTAATCATGTTTCACAGTAGTCCTTGCAAACCGGACTGAAACCTATTACATTGCTTGTGCAGCACTGAGCATGTGCGAGATATGCAAAGCTGAAATCCAGGAAGTCATACAGTCTGGCTTCATGATGCCCACACTTAAGATGGCCACGGTCTATTTCTAGATTATAAACTATCTAAAGGCTGTAACAACCTAACAAAACGGACCTTAGTTTACAGACTAACTTTACTAGAATACATTAAGCTTGTGTATTACAGAGGTATTTATATTTAAAGGGGAGGTTCCCCTAAAAAGAAACTTTTAACATTGCCTGTCTCTTCTTAATAACATGTAGAATCGTCTGGTAGTTTAAAAAAAAAACGTCCGTACATACCATTTTCGGCATGTAGTCTCACCGTCGCTTCCGGGTCTGGCGGCCGGGGATGGGCGTGCCTACTTAAATGACAGGCATCCGATCGACGCATACAGCGCGTCACGAGATGCCGAAAGAAGCCGAACGTTGGTGCGCATGCGCCGTATAGAGCCGCACCAACGTTCGGCTTCTTTCGGCATCTCGTGACGCGCTGTATGCGTCGATCGGATGCTTGTCCCCACACATCATACCCGGAAGCGGCGGTGAGACTACATGCCGAAAATGGTATGTACGGACTTTTTTTTTTTAAACTACCAGCCGATTCTACATGTTATTAAGAAGAGACAGGCAATGTTAAAAGTTTCTTTTTAGGGGAACCACCCCTTTAAAAAGTGAAATTGTGGGTGGAACTCCCCTAATGGCTGTGTGTTGAGTTATTTTGAGGGACAGCAAATGTACACTGTTATACAAGCTGTACACTCACTACTTTACATTGTAGCAAAGTGTCATTTCTTCAGTGTTGTCACATGAAAATATATAATAAAACATTTACAAAAATGTGAGGGGTGTACTCACTTTTGTAAGATACTGTATGTATGGACAGCATTAGAGCCAAAAATGATTGATCATTTTAAGAATCATTATATGTATGGCCAGCATTAGAGCCCCAAAAAAGTAACCAGTGGAAGGCGGGGCCGTAGGCCTGCCTGAGTTTGTAGGAGGAGTCGGAGGGCTATTTATCCCTCCTCCCCTCTAATGTCCGGCGTCGGTGGGGTTTCTGGGTAAACTGTTGTCGCGCGTCACTTCCGGTTTGTAGCTGAGCGGCCATCGGCTGCTGAGATCTCGTGGCGGTTCCCCTCCCGGTGCTCACTCCAGGCTACATCGAGGGGGGCCGCCCGCCCGCCTACTTGTCTCTGCGTTCCTCCCAGCGCCATCCGGGAAGGGTCCTTACGCTGGGCATCGTGGGGGGAGGGGCCCCGCACTCTTCTCCCTATGCTGCCTCCTGTCCGCCCCCTGTTACCTGGGCTCACACCAAGCGGGGGGGGGGGGTGTTCGCCCGCTCACTCGAGGAGGCCGCCCGCTTCTCCTGGTGCTCGTTCCGGGAGAGGGGGGGGGCGCGCATCCACCCCCCACCCACGCTGCCATTGCTCCTTCCAGCAAGAGGGCCGCCCGCCCGGTGGCCGCGCCGGGGGGGGGGGTCCATCCGTACAGTCCACCCATCCTGTTAGCCACTGCTAGGGCCATGTCCTGCGTCGGCTGAGGGCCCCCCCCACCTGCCCGTTCTCCCGGAGCTCAGAGTGGCAGCAGGCGCGGCCCGGGAGTCGGATGCTGGTGATGGTCACCTCGGGTTGGCAGGGGGAGACGTACCGGATGCCTAGCTCTGCCGGTGGGGGGGGGGGTGTCGGCCCTCTCATTTGGTTGCCTTCCTGGGGCATGGAGTAGGGGAAGGGGACGCCCTGGTGGGGGGGAGAATGTTCAGCCAGGCACTCTAGTAAGGGGGACACCCTTGGTCTAGGTTCATCCTGTGACCGGGTTCCCAAGGAATTCCAGGGAGCACATATTGGGGCCGGATGTGCCCTGGCATGGGGGGGGGGAGCAAGTCTTACAGGACAGTCAGGTTCCTTGGTGGTCACGGTTCAAGGGGAGGGGGGTGCAGCACAGCGGGGTGGGGGGTGTCATTGCATGTGCATGCCTTATGTTGTTCATGGTGGAATGATTCTGTCAGTAGTATGTTCTGTCAGAAGCGATTCTGTCGGTAGTATGTGTTTTTTTCTCAGCGCAGCAGGTTCTGTCAGTATGTTTTGTCACAGCAGGTTCTGTCAGTATGTTTTGTCACAGCAGGTTCTGTCAGTATGTTTTGTCATGGCATGTTCTGTCAGTATGTTTTGTCACGGCAGGTTCTGTCAGTATGTTTTGTCACGGCAGGTTCTGTCAGTATGTTTTGTCACAGCAGGTTCTGTCAGTATGTTTTGTCACGGCAGGTTCTGTCAGTATGTTTTGTCACAGCATGTTCTGTCAGTATGTTTTGTCACAGCATGTTCTGTCAGTATGTTTTGTCACAGCATGTTCTGTCAGTATGTTTTGTCACAGCAGGTTCTGTCAGTATGTTTTGTCACAGCAGGTTTCTGTCAGTATGTTTTGTCACAGCAGGTTTCTGTCAGTATGTTTGACTCTGACTACAACTTCAAGAATTCCCCAATGATTTCCCATCTGATTGGTTAAAGGGGTTTCTGTTTTGTACTGGTTACACTATGAAGACAAATGTATAGGTATACTTCTAATGTCTCTGTATATGGATTGTTCTGTAACTAAATAGAAACCACCTAAACCTTTCATCTAGTAATGTTCATAGGGTTGGCATCTTAGCATCTGCTCTTTTTAAGACCATCTGGCAGATCTCGAAGCCATTTTAGAATTTTTCAGTGCACAGTAACTTCCGACATTCCTAATAGTGGTTTCTAGAGCCCTCCTGCTTTCTATTTTTAAATATTTTCTGTCTGCTGACATTCACATCTCCTTGATCAGTACCTGAAGCAGTCAGTTGATATTAGCGTCAGGGCTGTCAACATGCTCCTTCTCCTGTGTGTTTATCGGGCCTTGTTTAGGCAAAAGTAAATCATTGGCGTAGAATTAAGGTGTATGGAGATATTTCCAGGATAAAATGATTGCCAGCATGCTTGTACCAATGTACCATGTAAAAGGGTGTGGATTAATATATATATTTTCTGTGGCACAAATATCAGATGCAATTGTTGTGGTATCAATCTGTTGCCTGTGCTGAGATATAAAAAATAGGACATAAAGTGACCCTGTCCGTAAAATTATATGTGCATTGAACTTATTTTCTGCATGTTATTTCCTTACAAAAGCACCCCTTGTGTAGATATTGAAAAGCCTGGTGACTGCTGCTGGGAACTGCCATCTTGGATGTGATGTCAGCAGCCCCGGCAGTCTCATGGGTAGTTTCACTTCTTACGCTCCTTCTTCAGAAGCTGCATTAAAGATTATGTTGGGAGGTAAGAAGAGGGCAGGGGAGCTGGGCCAACACAGACAGTACGTAGACATTCCCAGTAGGGTTATGATGTTCAGGGAGGAAGGAGGGTTATTCTACAGAATGGACTAATCATTTTTTCTAGAACATTTATAGGAACTTTGCAAGTGACTATAACAGTTTATGGGAAAGCACTGCAAGTAAGCATTAAAGAAAACTTAATTTTTGATGCTTTTACCTGCATTTTGTTTAATCTGGTGACTGGGTCTCTGTAAGGCTTTGTAGTGGCTATTGGGTGACTTTTATGGGATGCTAGCAGGTTGGAACCTTGAAAGTTAAAGTAAGGGTAATGTTGTTTATCCACTATCGATCCACTTATGATTTTCTAGACCAGGGGTTCGTAACTAAGAAGTATGGGAACCAGATTGTGAGGGTTCGGGACTGGATCTCTAAGTGATTAAAAACCAAAAACAGGATTCTCTACAATATAGACAGCATACCAGACAATTTGGATAATTTCATGCCCCCAACTTTTTGGAACAGTTTGGGGATGGCCCCTTCCTGTTCCACCATGACTGCATACCAGTGCACAAAGCAAGGGCCATAAAGACATGGATGAGTGAGTTTGGGGTGGAGGAACTTGACTGGCCTGCACAGAGTCTTGACCTCAACCTGATAGAACACCTTTGGGATGAATTAGAGCGGACTCTGCAAACTAGGACCTCTCATCCACATCGGTGCCTGACCTCACAAATACGCTTCTGGAAGAATGGTCAAATATTCCCATAGACACACGCCTAAACCTTGTAGACAACCTTCCCAGAAGAGTTGAAGCTGTTGTAGATGCAAATGGTGGGCCAACTCAATATTGAACCCTACGGACTAAGCCATTAAAGTTCATGTGCGTGTAGGCAGGCGCCCTAATACTTTTGTAATATGTGAGTGACAGTGTCATTAACTAAAAGGAGTTGTAAGGGAATTTTTTTTTTTGCTGAAATCACTGTTTACAGGGTATAGATACATAATAGTTACCGGTAACTGATTCCTTTTAAAAATTATTAAAAATAGATAAAAGTCAATCATATAATTAATGTGCCTGCACTTCAGTGTTGTTTTTAAAATGAAACCGATTGGTTCTGAGGGGTTTTAGACACACAGTAATCACACCTCCTTGATTAGAGACCACAGAGAGAAGCTCCCAGTACTTTTTTCATAAGGAACCAGACAACCAGGAAGTGTGCAGAACAGAGAAGGATTACAGCAAAAACAAACAATGAGGACATGAAACCGGGACTGCATTAGGGTAAAGGAAGCTATTTAGCAAAAAAAAAAATGTTTTCTTTAGTGACCCTTTAACCTCCATTCCATGTCTTGATTGCACAATACTAGCAACAAAAAATTTACCAGTTGTAACTAGCTTGTGGTTTGCCTTTTTTTTTATATATTAAACATTTATGATTTGTTTTAGCTTTTCTGTTCTTAGTTATGCATATGTGAAGTAAAACCAAGTCATTGATACCTATTATGAGTCGATAATCATTTTGATAGTGTGGTGAGGGGGTTACAGTGACGTATATGGCAATCCATATTGGTTCCTAAAAAAGGTAAAGGACTCCTAGTCTAGGTCCATCTATTGGAGGGCTTCCTAGTCATGCTAAAACTATGGATTGTAGCTTGCAAAGATATTTATCATGTTTCTTTGTAAGTTATACAATCTGTGTTTTTCCCATGTATACTTGGCCTTGTGGTTTCCATGAATGTAAAGTCAGATATACATCATCTCGCCTTTGAAGGGTATGTAAATAAATATGAAAGATAATCAGAATTCCCAGCAGTAGGCAAAAGAGCAATGGAAATCATTGATAATTCATGAAATTCTGTTTGGCATATCTTTGCAGCAGACGTAGCATTAAACAGGACCAAGATGTTGATAATTCTTTTCAAAAGGGTATGTGCTGGCGAATGATAATGCCACATTAGCTTTATAAATCAGACAAATGATTTGTCAGCAAATCTGTGGTGAATATTACTTTCAACTTTATAAATAGACCTCTAAGGCCTTTTCAGACAGACAATAAAGGAAGAGCTGCAATAGCAGTATCTGCACCTTATAGCCTGGTACACACGGTAAGTGCTTTTTCGTTCAGCGAGCTAAAGAGGTCGCTGTACTAATAATGAGAATTTAGTACAGCGATCTCCCTGCTGAGATATTGTGTACTGACAGGGGGACTGCACCCGCTAAAACACACCCATCAGCGCTCACAGTCATTAGCTGTGAACGCTGATCAGATGCCAATCGGCTGCTGGTTTTCCAGCAAGCTCGTTCCACAGAAGCCAGGCGTGACATCAGCTTCTGTCAAATAAGGATCCATACACAAGAGCTGAAGGTCTTGGTGTGAATGTGGTTGGCGCAAATGGAATATAAATTATATAAGAATTTTAGTGGGAGTGCTGCAATTAAAGAAAAACGGGTAAGGTTGCCTAAAAGTTGTACTTAGGCCTTGTTGGCCGGTTGCTGACCCAGTGTTGTGCTGGGTCGGCTGTCCTTTTTTGTTTTTCTTTTGTATTTTTTGTTTCTTTGTATGTTGTCAAAATTAATAAAAAGAAATTGACAAAAAAAAAAAAAAGGTTGCCTAAAAGGCATCTAGTCCCAAAAAATTTAATTATGTGGTGATTACAAGAGCTGAAGGCCGGCCGGTATATACTGTACCGGCTGATTTTGGCCAATATTCAGACCGTGTGTTCGGGGCTTTATACTTACAAGGGGAACTCACCTGTCTCTACTTAGCCTTAGAACGGGCTCACTAGGACCCTAAACTCATGTCAGTACTCACAACATCCCAGGGCAGCTACACACCTTCCAGCCTCCCCCAGGCACTCTTCAGTGAGTTCTCCAGATCAGATCCTTAAGTGAAACTGCTTAGTTAGCTCCAAAGGTAATTAGGAAAAGGCCCACCAGCTGTACTATGGCTGGGACCTCGAGGAACATCGGTAGATACCAGCAGAATTGCCTCAAAAAAGGGGCAGCAGCCCCTGAGGCTGTGAAATTCTCCAGCAGGACAAGAACAGAACTGAACCAGACCCCAGACTATTTATGTTCCCCCAGCCACCTACTGGGAACGCCACTCCAGTGATTGGCTAGCGCACAATATATATTTAAGCTGCCCATTTGACTCTCCCAGCACTTAATGTTCTGAAAGCTTCCAGAATGCAGGGGGAAGAGAAATCAATAGCCGCTCCAATGATTACAGAGAATCCAAAAATAACTAACCTTACCTATCATTCTATCAACAAACTTAGAAGGGTGCTACATTGATCGCATCATTTTAATATATCAACTCATTTCATATTACTTTGAAATGAATTATAAGCTTATCCCTCCTTTTTCATATTGAAATCTGCGGTCATGTGACACACTGGGTCCCGGGACTTCTATCTTTTTCACTGCAAAGGAGGAGGGTGCACAGTTAATAATGCTGGACCCTGCCGCCTGCTGTAATACAATAATCTGAGGCAGAGTGGGCAGGATATCTAATCATTTTACTGATTGGTTTACCACATTAAACTGCAAATTAATCCTTGCGAGAGAGTCAAACTTTTGGTTTTAAACATAGGTTTACTTCAAAGTAATACTCCATTTTCAGTGAAGTATCCCTGACATAACGATTGGTAAGAGTAGTTAATACTGGATGGCCACAGCAAAGCATTCATTGCTGGGATCTAATTAAAGAACAGCTGCAGTTGAAAATCAATTAATTTACTGCTAGCTAAGGTCTCGCTGGCCACGGTCTTGCTGGAGAAAGAAATGTTTTCTGTGGATTTGCATTTATTAAGCGGCTCTGTGGATGGAAGTGGGCAATGTAAGTGCTGTTAGCTGCCACCCAGCTTAAAGATTGTATTACCTCTGGGACCTGTGACTCATGGTCGGTTTAAAAGTAATTGTATTTTTCGACATTTAGCAATTAACAGTTTTACTAAAGGTGAACGACCTTCGTGTTTTGCTCTTTTTTTCCCTGCATCTCATAGAAGGGTACAAGAAGGTTGTATGGCCATTTCCTATTTTTTGCAACAAAGTACTTTGTTCCTTAAAGTAAACATAACCTGGAGTAAAATGTAACAACAGTACTAGACACCTTCATGTAGATTCATGTAGAATCGCCTATCTTTGTGCGGGGCGTAGCGTATGCTTTTTACACTACGCCGCCGCAACTTTTACAGGCAAGTGTTTTATTCACAAAGCACTTGCCTGTAAAGTTGTGGCAGCGTAGCGTAAATGGCCCATCTTAATTCAAATTGGGCGGGTAGGGGGCGTCTATTATTTAAATGAAGCGCGATCCCGCGCCGAACGTACTGCGCATGCACCGGCCGTGAAAGTTTTCAAGTGCGCATGCTCCAAATCACATCGCAAATTGTCAATGAAAGCGACGTGAACGTAACGTACGGCCAGCCCCATTCTGAATTGACTTACGCAAACGACGTAAACGACTTCTGTCCCGACGTCCATACTTAACATTGCCTGTGCCTCATATAGCAGGGATAACTTTAGGCCAGGCATAAGCCTAACGTAAACGACGTAAACAGATACATTTGCATATTTTAGATGGGAACGCCACCTAGCGTCCAGCCTAAAATATGAAAATAAGATTCAACGGCGTAAAAGACTTATGCCAGTTGGATCCAATGGAAATCTATGCGTTACTGATTCTATGAATCAGTCGCATAGATAGGAGGTCTTATCTCTTTCCTGAATCTGGCCCACTGTGTTGTCTACAGGTATCTGTTATCAAACCAATCCCAGTAAATCTTTTGCTTCTTGGAGTCTATACTGTACATAGAGCCTAAAGCCAACCATAGACAGTGCGAATCTTGGCTGGTTCAGCATTGTCACCAATAAAGGAGGGGAAATCGAAAATGTTAGTCATCCCTAGAACAAGAGATGAAGGTACATCTTCCAGTGGGGACGCCTGTTCTGAGGACACCTGTCTTAACCCTCCTCCGTTCAATGAGAATATCGGAGAAATGATTGTCCATTTTTGTTTGCATGCTGGTCTCATATTGAAAATTAAGAGGTTTACGAAAATTCTCGTATGACAGAATACAACTTTGGAAGTGATGTAATGTGTCGTCTTGTATTGTAATGTATTCTTTAGTTTCTGAGCATGCGTGATCTTGGTTTTAATTAATAGGCAGGCTGAGTGTACCAAGTTGATCCATCTATCAACCTGGGTACAACCAACCTGTCGGATTCGCTTACAATGATTGTAAGTGGCTGCTATAGCCACTAGCTATAATCACTGTCTTTTCCCAGCGGGGATGGCTTCCCCCTCCCCCCACTGGGAGAAGATAATTGCTCGGCAAGAGGGACTCCCCTGTCAGCACTGTCTGTGTTGATGGGGAAATCCTGCAAATTTCTTTCCTGCAATCCATGGTCTGCCTTACTTTCCAGTCACAGACTGAGGACAGAGAAGTGACCTGGATTTATTGTTTAAATTCAGCAGGAATAAGTCAGGTCAACAGCCTGGTAGGTCTGTAATATTCCAAAGACTAGATGAAGAAAAATGCAGTTCTTTTGGCAGGTAATACATCTTTTATACACACATGTATGTAAGCTTTGTATTTCTCTAATTGCCTGACGTTCAGCTTTTAGTGCAGTCACAGTAACCCAAGGCATCCAACCAGAATTTACCCTTTTTAAATCAAAGCTCTATACAAGATAGATTCTGATCAGTTGATATGGGTTTCAGCTGTTAAGAATAAAGAATTTCAAAAGAAAGTTTGTATTTTAAAATATTAAAGCTTAAAGCAGTGCTCCAGCCCCCCCCCCCTACAAATACTGTAGCTGCTGACTTTTAATATTAAGACACTTACCTGTTCAGGGTTCCCAAGATGTAGGGACCCCAGCCAATTTTCAGATCGGCTCTTGGGTGCTGCCGCTGACATTTATTGTAAGGAAAGCTGGAATTAAAGTATTTTGTCTTCACAGCTGGTTTCCTACTGTGCATTCTAACTGGCCCAGCAGCGGAGGAAGGAGGAGGGGGGCAGAACTTCAGAGGGACGGCACCGCAGGGCAGTCTCCCGGAATTGGGGAAGGGTACTTGTCAAAAACAGGTTGCCCCCTCCCCCCTGAGAGGTGCCAAATGGGGCACCGGAGGGGGGGGGGCATCTAAACAAAGGTTCCACTTTTGCACGTGCTGCATGTCGTTTTTAGATAATTGAATTCAGAAATTTATAAATCATAAGTCTCTGACTCCTATTGTGCATGACTACAGTTACATTGATATCAAAGTGATTCTTGCATTGTAGACATATGGGCTTTTATGCTGCCACCGCCTCCTCTCAGCAGTCTGTGATCTCCACAGACTGCTGCACTCTGCATGCATGCAGTACAGTATAAAAATCAATATATGTTGATTTGACAGTTAAAGACAATGGGTTAATTTTCAAAAGAAGTAGAGACAGTTTACTTAACACAGTAAATGTTCCCTGAACTTAAAGGAGAAGTAGGGCCAACGCTCTTTTGGCCCTACTTCTCCTGTGGATCTCAGGAGTGCTCTTAGTTCTGCACTCCTGTGACCGATAAAGCCTGTTCTCTGTTGGCTGACGTCACTTAGCCTGTCCAGGCTCTGAAGAGATGCCACCTGTCACGGAAGGTCCCCACATCTAGACCGAATGCTTCCGTCAGATACTGCTTCCCATAGTCTGGACATAGATACTGGATATTAGCTGCCTTGAAACACACAACGAGACGAGACTTGTATGTGTGCTAAGTATGGAATGCTTTAATGGTACATCTCTTGGTTTATATCTAGTTACAAGCTTGTGAGTAATCAAAGGAACAATAGAACTCTCCGCCCCCTCCTCACACAGGGGGGGCTTTAAGGTAGACACTTTGGCACCAGTCTAAAGAAGTCACATTCCTTTATCAATAGATTTCAAACAAAACACTGTACGTTCCCCTGAACATAATTGACATGCTAATTCAATACACCTGACAGGAGACTGCTAACTTGTAGTACAATAGAGTCAATTAGCTGGAGAAGAGGACATTAGCATTTAGCAGTGAAAGAGTCACTCTACCATTAACCCTTTGAGTTCAGAATTAACAAACTTAAAATAGCCCTATAGATATCTCAGAATATAATGTGGATAATCCATACCTAATAATCCTATCTCAAGTAGTCCAAGATATCATTCTTCCATTCATCCTATGGCCCTAGTGGTCATAGGATGATTTTAGACATAGGAGAATCTGAGTCTGTCACACCACCCAAATGCCTGGGCCGGCAGCTGGCTCAGCCTCTCATTGCACCGCTGAGAGCCTGAGCCAGCCACTCTCACCCCTTTCACAGCCCAGCAGTCTGGTGAGCACTGGAGGGGCGGGGTAGAGAGCCAGTGACCGCAATTCTCTTTTAATTAATATATTGTTATGCTCACTTCGAAAACCCATCATGTGCATGAAACATTTTATTATTGCATGTGATTGGATGATAAAAATGACTATTACTTTGCCTCATTTGTTAAGCTCAGTGATCATTTACTTTCCTAATTAAACAGTTTCTACTCCTTTAGTAAATCAACCGCATTGAATTAAACAGATAAAGCCTGAAGCCTTCTTTGTTCTCAATCTTTGTCTGCAGTACAGGTTGCAGACATGCTGATGGTAAACAAAACAATGTTCACAATGGCATGGACCTATGATAATAGCTTCCAATCACAGGGAAAGGCAGAAGCAAAAGATTATAGTTGCTAAATTAATTGGAATCCCTGAATATCTTAATAGAGTTGATGTGTTTTATATGTACAGTATAGTGATCTTAAAAAAAAAATGGCAGGTGCCCCGTGCTTATTCTAAAATCAAAAGTTTCCCTTTATTAGCTTTGTTACATAAGCCAACTTGAACTTTCAAGGTTATTGGTCCTTTAAATTTGTTTCAGAACAAAAATAGAATAACAGAAGTGTCGAGTACAGGCTGGGTCAGTGTTATTATATGGTTATTTTTTGTGACATGTGCACAGCAGTTCAAAGAAGCAGCCGTCAGATGCAGGAAGCCGCCAGTCCAGCGCAGTCTGCCTCCGCGTTAATTTATATCGCCAGGCTGAGGTGAGATGAAAGAGTCAGGAACACTTAGAAGTGCTGCCTCTATGATTTAACCCAATTCTTCTGTCAGCAGGATATACTTATAGGAGAGCGAAAGGAGCATCAGCTGTAAATTGAAATGCGATGAGGGCGGTGGGAAGAATGCAAATATGAATAATGCCCTTTACATACCTCCCAAAGCCTGAGTGGAAGAATCCCAGGACATTACTAAGTAAGGCCTAGTCATTAGGCCTCACTTAGCAACGTCCTAAGATTATTGCAGTCAGGCTTCAGGTGGTGCTTAAACTGCAGATCCAAAGAGGCTGCAGGAACATTGACAATGCACAACGCGGCTCGCACATGTGCAGTAAGAAGCCGGTTGTGGAGCTGCAAGGTGTCATAGCCGGATCCGGCCCAGACGAGGACAGCGCTGGATCCCTGGACAGGTTAGTGCTGACTTTTAATTTTATTTTGAGGGGGGCTGAAGATCCCCTTAAAGTGATTGTGAAGTCAGAAGGTTTGTTATCCTAATGCATTTTATTCATTGAGATAAAAACCTTCTGTGTGCAGCAGCCCCCCTCACACCCCCTAAGACTTTCCTGAGCCCCCTTTCTATCCAGTGATGTCCACGAGTGCCTCGGACATCCGGGACGCTCCTCCTGATTGGCTGAGACACAGCAGCGGAGCCATTGGCTCCCACTGCTGTCAATCGAACTCAGTTAGCCAAGCAACTTGCTGTGGGGGCACTCAACAAGTGGGAGGGGCCAGGAGCACAAAAGAGGGACCCCAGAGGAAGAGGATCAGGGCTGCTCTGTGCAAATCCCTTGGACAGAGCAGGTAAGTATAACGTTTGTTATTTTTATAAAAAGAAAAGACGAGACTTTACAATCCCTTTAAACTAGCCATACTCGTATAGCCTACAAGCCGAACAGAAATCTAAGGCCTTGTACACACCATCAGACCGGTCAGCACACAAAAGCATCGGACCAAAAAACCCGCGCATGCTCAGAATCAAGTCGACGCATGCTTGGAAGCATTAAACATTGTTTTTTCAGCACGTCGTTGAGTTCTACGTCACCGCGTTCTGACCTGATCGGATTTTGGTCCGATGGTGTGTACGCACATCAGACCATCAGACAAGTTCAGAGTTGTCTAATGAAAACGGTCCGTCGGACCAGTCTCATCAGACCGGTCTGATCGTGTGTACAGGGCCTCACAGATTCCTCCATTAACGCTACACAGCACTGATGGACAAATCTCTCACTGATACTGTATTTTCCTATTTGAATAGACAGATTCCCTTTAAACAGTAATTTGTGAGCAAAAGAATGAAATCGTCATCCTGTATGGCCAGTGTAACAGTTTCATCTTGACATGCATGCAAAGTGGGGGTGTTGGGATGCTGGAGCCTTTCTTTTTACATCCGTCAGACTGATCACATCATCACCGGCACTTAGAAATGTCAGAAACCTAAAGAAAAAAAGAAAAAAATACAGATTGTGTTTTTTTTTGCCAAATTCAGCAAATGTATAAATTGGTGCTATCCTACTTTTTTTAGCTTTTGTTTATTCTCTTTGTGTTTTTTTTTTTCCTTTTTCTGTTGCCAACATGTCATCATTGGTTTCATCAGTAGGGTATGATTTGTGAATACTCAGCAGACAACAATGGAGTAAGTGTGTAGGGAAAGGTCAGAGAGACCTTGTTGTCAGCTCTGTCCCTCTATAATGTTCTCCATCCTGGATCCTGGCAGTACACTCAGGTACTGTCTGCCAAATGTCAGCTGTAAAACCTGTCTTGTAGGAAAGACTTGGAGCTGAAGAGTACATGCTTGTGTGCGGTAACCTTGCAGAATAATAAATGGCGCTGCCTCATTCCACCCCAGCTTTGACTCTTATATCTTCGTTACAATTGGAAAAGACGCATTTTCTAATACTGAGATTATCCTGGCGATTCTGTAGCATGTTACATCTTTAAACCAAAATTGGACATTTTGGATAAGGCAGTAAAATAAATATACCTACAGTAATGCTTAGTGTGCGTGTTTCCAGATGTTATACAGCAAAGGTATGTTTAGTATAACAGACAAATTTCTCACCGCTCCAGGTGAGCCCCGTATGCAATCAAGGGTTGTTGAACCACCAAGGTGCTGGCAATGCTAATGATAGCAAATGGAAGGACGAAAACTGGACAGCCGCACTCCGAAATCACTTAAAAGAAGTTGTCTTTATTTTTCAACTGTACACACAGTCACTGCAACCAACAATATACAGTATGGCCGACACGTTTCGCACTTACAGTCAGTGCTTAGTCATGGCATGAGTGGGCTGGGGAGGCAGCTTTCAGGCCGCTTAGAAACAGGGCAGTACAGTAGCTAAGAGGTTAGTACTTTTGCCTAGCAACACTAGAGGAGGTTCAGATCCCAACCATGATCCCAACCATGGCACTACCTGCATGGAGTTTGCATGTTTTCCTGTGCCTGTGTGGTTTTAGGCCTCGTGCACACGACCAAGAATCTCGTTGTAAAATAAACGTTGTTTTCTTCTAAGAGAATCTTGTCAAGCTTTCCTTGCATACACACTGACAAGAAAAAATCTTGCCGTTCTCAAACACGGTGACGTACAACACGTACGACGGCACTATAAAGGGGAAGTTCCATTCCACTGGCGCCACCCTTGTGCTGCTTTTGCTAATCTCACGTTACCGCGTGTTAGTAAAAGTTTGGTAAGAGACAATTCGCGCTTTTCAGTCTATTACAGCGTGACGAATGTGCTATCTCCATTATGAAGGCTACTTTTACAGAAGGTGCGCTCCCGTCTCATACTTTATTCTGAGCATGCGTGGGTTTCTAAGCATACACACAAACGTGTTTCTCGTCGTAAACGAGCCCTACGAGAAACACGACGAGGAAATTGAGTCTCCCGACGAGAAAAAAGAGCGTTCTCTTTTTTTCTCGTTGAGATCCACGATAGTTTTCTCGACGAAAAACATACACACGGCCGTTTTCCTTGGCAAAAATGCTCTGCCAGCATTTTTATTGATGGATTTTGCAGAGGAAAATGGTCATGTGTACGAGGCCTTAGTCCTGGTACTTCAGTTTCTTCCCTTACTTTAAAGAAGCCTTTTTCAACCAGGGTGCTGTGGCCCCCTGAGGTGCCTTCTGAGGTGTTCAGGGGTGCCTTGGCAGAATGCAAAAAATTGCCTCAAATTGCCTCAAATTTTCAGCATGCTGGCAGGAGGCCCTAGGTTTTAGTCGGTGAAGCAACCTTGGGATTCTGATAAATGATGATGTCATAAATTGATAAGGAAGCCATTGAGCACCTAAGGATGTCCTTGTTTGCCCTTCTCGGTCTGCACTGGGGTCACATTAGTAGAATGAGAATCATCTCTAATGATGAGTGTCCTACGTGTATCGATGCCACTTCATTATGTAAAACGATTTGTTTCTTTTACATTTTAGAATGGTGTGCATAATTTTAAAGAGTGTCTTGACTGAAAAAAGGTTGAGAAACACTGGCCTAAAGACATGCTGCTAGGTTAATTGGCGTCTGTATAAATTGGGCCTAGTATGTGTATGTATTGATTTGAGTTAAGAACCTTGGATTGTAATCTCCTTGAGGGCAGGGACTAATGTGAATGTACATGATATATGTAAAGTGCTGCATAAATTGTCGGCACTATATAAGTACCTGTAATAAATAAAATAAACAGGAGACAGTTGGCCCATCTGAGTACAGTTGAATTTAGAAACCAAAATATGAGCATTCTGCAAGCACAGTCTGGCTGTCTAAAATGATAATCAGCCATTGGCCACACCTGTACCCATTGACTTCAATAAAACTATATATAAGTTTTGATATACAGCCCCAGTAAAGTCATTAACAGATGTGGTCAAAGCTGATGTCTCTTCAAGCAGAATGCCAGACAAAAATAAGAAATACATATAGCCCATTACAAGATAAATTAGAACAGCTCTTGATACAATAGTTACCTTCAATCTGAAGCTCTCCTCTTTTCTGCCACAAGATGGCCTGCTTGATTGACTCGCTTCCTCTGAGCCCAGGACATTTTTGGTCCAGCCTCAACTCTGTAATACAGATTCAGAACATTTATTAACTTGGCTCTCTGTCACTCTGCTTTCTCCTTCTATCAGCATGCTAATTGTCAGCATATGAACTGATTGGCTCCTTGTGCTGCTTCTTCCTTTCCCACTCAACTCTGCTGTAAACGGATTGCAATAGGCCAATACCAAGTCACATTCAGATACATACATTACTTGCATTTAAAAAAAAAATGAATGACATGCTAATGATTACAGATCTGTATTCATTTGCTTGAAGATTGTGCTTGATATCTGATTCACACTGCAGCAATGCGGGAACCCTGCGAATCCAGTTCCCACATCGCATACAACCCGCAGGCAGTTCACACTGCTCTATGCAAACTGCTGGGAGTGTCCATACAAAATGAATGACACCCCCCATTTCAGTTCACATATCGCAGTGCGAATTGTCAATTCGGACAGGAATCGGATCGCATGGGTGTGAACACCCATGCGATCCGATTCTGGTGCAGACCAAAACAAGGGTCCTGTGCAAGTTTGGGAAACGCTGTATGGCTGATTTTGCATCGCACAGAGATTGCATGTGATTTGCACTGCAGTGCAGTGCGAATCACATGCGATGTCTGACATTGCAGCAGTGGGAACCAGCCTTTAATAAAGAATTCCAGCTTTCCCCTAACTAGTCTTAAAACTGCCCCTAGGCTTATTAACCTATGTAAGAAATGTGATCCCCTGTATCAGCCAGCGGCGGCTGCAGGCCAGAGGAGAGAGCTGGCTAGTAAAGCCTGGAGTGGTGACAGCACCCATAGGCTTCAATGGGCCAACCGTTGTTGGCTCTCTCTCCATCCTCTCCCCTGAAGCCACCCTAGCTGACACAGGGAAGCAGGATCACGTGACCTAACCAGAGCAACCTGAAAATCTCAGTTGAGGTCTCCTGATACTGAGCTTTGCCTCTTGCCATTCAGATGTCAGAGGCTCATTGGGATTATTAGAGAGAAGAAAATGTGGTTTTAAATAGTGAGTTCAACCCTACAGTATTATGCTTCTCCCTAATAGCTCATTGCCATTTAACAACTGCGTTCAATGTGTGCTTCCATATGCGCGTTTACAATTATTTGTTATAGGATGGTTGCAGTGTGATTTTTAGCGTTATTTTTTTTTTCTTTACGGAGTTGCGTTTGCATGAATTTGTGGTGTGGTTATGCATGTTCCGATGCGTTCACAAGTGAAAAAATGCAACAAGCTGCACTTTTTTTAAACACACATGAAAGCACTGCAGTGTAAAATAGGCTCATTGAAATATATACATTTTTCTTGCATATGCATTCATACTACGTTTAAAAATGGGTTTGAATGCATCTGGCGTAAAGGAACCCTTATAGATAAACTCTGTCTTCCATAAATTACATACAAAACATTCACAGTAACCCAACTAATTACAAATGCTCTGCAGAAGGTTAAGTAACAGTGTCATGTTTCCATACTATAAAATAATGCCGCCTTCATGAAATAATAGAATGGTAATCGTTAATTATAGGTATGAATTGTATCAGACAACATTTACTGGATGAACACTGAAATATACAATCAGACACAAAGGAGAAGATAAAGAAAAAATGGATGTCACGCAGAGGCTGGTGCGCAGAGTGCCGTGTTGGCACTGACATTGGTAATTGCGGGATATACAATACATACAGTGTCGGCCATTTACTTGGCACTGTACACATACAGTTTACTGCAGGCTGCCTTGAAAACAAGGAAAAAAAAATTGTTGGCACAAGTTGGTCTTATGTTTGATGTGTTTACTGAAAGTGCACCTGATACCTTGGAGGAAATAACATACGGGGAAGGAAGGTTGGCATCTCCCTTGTTTATTTATTGTGAAAGTGTTCTTGTGTATTGGAAGGGTGCTATCAAACTCATGAACACAATGGATTTCTGCAATAGAAGAATGTGAATACACACCCCTCTGGTGAAGGGTGAGCATGTCTCCTGTGCATTTCACTGCAAGTGCCTCCAGTAAAGTCTTCAACATTTCTGAGAGTGCCCAGTGCCTACGTCCACTGCCACACAATATGGCTTCTCCTGTAGGCCCCTGTTGAGGCCTGTAATGATATAGGCGATAGAGGAAGGCATTACTGTGGGGGTTGGCAACCCTTCAATTGCAGGTAGATCGTGTCCCTTCTTTACCGACCCCTGGAACCTGGACAGGAGCAGGGGCAGCATTTACTGGAACCAATCCCCTTTCCTTCTTGCAGCGGCTGAAAGCCCACTTCTCTTCCTGTCCCTCCCGCTGGCATTTAGCTGCTACAGGAAGACAGACAAACAGACGGATGGGATGCATTATGGATAGACAAGACTATATGAAGAACTAATGGTTCCAGTACTTTAAAGGGAGACAGAATAGTTAAAATACATTTTAAGACAAGAGGGTTAGAAGGGCCCTGCTCATGCGAACATACAATCTAAAAGTGATCCAAAAGGTATTAATTGTCAGGAGTTGAGTGGATAGAGAAAGTAAAAACCCAGTAGTTAGGTGGAGGTGGTATAGGCTTCCCTGAAGAGAGTTTTCAGGGATCGCTTAAAGGCAGACGGTTAGGAGATAGCTGTACATATTGGGTTAGAGAGTTCCAGAGGATGGAGAGGCTCTGAAAAAGTCCTGGAGATGAGTATGGGAGAAAACAAGGTAGCTAGAGAGCATGATGTCTTGGGAGGAGCGAAGAGAATAGTTTGGGTGATTAAAGCAGCTTTGTTCAGACTTCCCCTATGCACCATACGCTTTCAATGTCTTATTCTCTGATTTTGAAACCTCCTGAGCACTATGTTCCTTCTCTTTCTTTAGAAATGGGTGAGATTTAGACATGACCTTAACTCCTGGTTCTTTACTTTGCTCATCGGTCCTCCCTGTCCAGCAGATACCAGGAGACAGGATGCAAACGTCTGACCCACTGGTATAGGAGCCCTGCACTCCTCCCTAGGTTCTATCTGTTTCTCCATTGTGTTAACGATGCCAAAAAAGAACAAGGCACGTTGGCACATATTTTTTGGTCGTGCTCTAGTGTAGGACCCTTTTGGGAAGATGTCAGATAACTGATTCATAAGATTACTGATCTACAGTATCTCTGGAGATGCACCCAGAGACATTCCTACTAAACATCACTCTACTCTCGAGACATAGATACAAGAAATCCATCCTGATCCACCTGCTCAATGCGGCCAGGGTGTTCATCCTACAAGAATGGAAACACACTGACCCCCTTGTCGATTGGTCAATGGATAGCTGTGGTAGACGAGATCAGTGATATGGAATGTCTTACAGCAGCCATGAAACGTAAGATGGAACAATTATACAAAACCTGGTGTTATTGGCACGACTTTCAACGTTCACGAGATTTTGCTTCATACCTGTCCCCTTGGGATGTACTGGCTCTGGCCTGGTAATGACTAATTGCTTGGTGTTCTTTGGCTTTCTGGATGAGCACCAGCCCCTGCACCAGTTCCTTTCTTTCCACCTTCCCTTTACCCTTTTCTCACTCATTCTTCCCTAATCCTCATCTATGTTATAACTTAGGTTTTATAAAAAAGAAAATGGAACCACACGCTTTTGGCTTAAAGCAGATCTCCGCCAAAAAAAATAATATTAAAAGCCAGCAGCTACAAATACTGCAGCTGCTGACTTTAATATTAGGACACTTACCTGTCCTGGAGTCCAGCGCCGACGGCAGCAGAGGACGTGCAATCACTCGTCACTCTGCTGCCCCCACCGCTATCCTCGGTGAGGGAACCAGGAAGTGAAGCATTGCGGCTTCACTGCCCGGTTCCCTACGGCGCATGCACGAGTCACGATGCGCCGTGCTCACTGGTCCCGGCTGTATTATGGGAGCCGTGTGTTTCCCAGAACACAACGGGGGGATGGGATCTGACGTCCTGCTCGCAGTTTACCCGTAGACTGTGTGGCCGGAAGTGGGGGCTAATACCTGTCTTAGACAGGTATCTGCACCCCCTCCCCCCTGAAAGGTGTCAAAATTGACACCGGAGGGGGGAGGGTTCCGATGAGTGGAAGTTCCACTTTAGGGTGGAGCTCTGCTTTAAGCTTGCATGGGTCGAACTCCCACTCATGCACTAGCATTGTATGTTCAAAAATTTTATGTTCTAGGAGCCTTGTTCTGAACTAATGTTTCCCATGTATTCGGATCATACAAGATAACACGGTTCTGAATGTGTATTGACTTTTTTTTTACTGATATGTACTTTATGACCGTTTTTGATCCGCTATGTTTGGCACACTACTTTTTGTTGTACTGTACTGTGTGCTAAAGAGCAAAATAAAAACTATAAATGCAAAAAAAAGAAGATAGGCAGGAGATAATAAGGTATTGAATACATATCTTTGTAACGAGGGGCATATTTTGAAAATTTTACGGAGGTGAAAGACCAGCAAGACTTGGCCTGAAGGAGAGATCAAAGTTCAGGATTAAACCTAGCACAGGACTGATAATTGCGCCATTGATATTGATAAAGTCAGGGGAGGTTGCTCATGGAGGAGGAAATATACTGAGCTCATATTTGAAGATTGAGTATAGAGAATGGAGAGACATGTGCATCCATCTACAAAGAAAATCAAGAATAGCAGTCATAGCGTTGGGTGTATATTTTTGCATCAGTTATTTATCAATATAACTGCAAAAACAAAATGACAGCAGGCTGTGTACATTGAATACTTGGATAAGATTACTGTACTGCTGCTGGCAGGGGTTTGGATAAATAAATATTAATGTTTCATAGGGCATGATAAACCTTCATCCTGCATGCACATATGCTGCTGTGTATGCCAGCGCAGCTTTGCCTCCTGGGCTTGGTCCGTTATTGGTGAATGAATAAAGAAAACAATTTTTTATTTAATTCTTCATTTCATCATTTGTACAGTTGATCCCCGGTGGAATTGCAGAGCAGAGCAGAATTGATTATATTCTTTGCCCATGATTGTTTCCCGCTTTGGCTGAACGTGGAAGATAAATGAGTCCTTTCTGAAATTCTATCACTATAACGTATGTGTTCTAACACCCAGTGTGTAAAAAATTTGGTAGCAGAATATGTATCATTCTTGATAAATCTGCTCACACAAAGGTTTGTTAAGGTGAGGCTAACTGAGCAAAGAAAGATCTCCATTAACTAGTTAAATAAGACCTGAACTCAACATTTAATAATAAGAATAAGGAGGTATTGGAGAGGATGGGTAAGGCATTATAATCAAAGTATATTACAGCACTTTGATTATATGTCATGTGACCTAAACCTGCCATTGGGTCATCTGGCATCTCTACGGTTTTGCCCATAGGTTGGGAGAAATGCATTGGCTGGGAGGATCCAGACAGGGCTTTGGTGCCTTGGTGCACTGGAGTGCCATTGTAAATGATATCTCACCACACTTGCTTTGCAGCACACCTAAATATGAGGTAACGCCTTACCATTCATCGCTGTTCATAGCACTAGCGAAAATTTCTGCAGGGGTGATTTTTGGTCTATTGTGGTGCATTAGGCAGCCCATTCAAATGAAAGAGCTGCCTTAAACCAACACATTTTAATGCACCACAATGGACTGCCTGGTGTGGCAGGGTACTTAGTGAGTTCTCCCATTGGCTGATGGCAAAAATCATGAAGGGAAAGAGCTGTCCACAGCCAGCGACTAGAGAGGTTGGTTCAGGATCACTGTACATGCTGCTTTGAGTACATGTTGCTTTAGAATGGTTCGTCCGCATAGGTACACCTAAAGTGTTTCTAAAGCCAAAACCTTTTTTTATTTAAAGTAATGCCATAAGGAATTAGATCCCTGTCAGATTTTTAGGGCTGGCTTTGAGATTTACTTTTTTTTAAATTCAGGTGACAATGACCACAGTTCAGTTGTCACTAGAGCAGGAATAGAGGGGAAATCGCCCACTGAGGATGCGCGTTCCAGCCAAGGCCACCATCAGGGGGGTACAGGCATTACACCTGTAAGGGGCCCGGGGGTCCCCAGGGCCCCAGATGGCAACCCCCTCTTTTTTTATTTATTTTTTATAAAAATATAAATTTTTTAATATATTTTTCTTTTTTTTATTAAAGGGCCATTTTTTTATTATTATTTTTTAGGGGTCCGTAGGTCCCCAGGGCCCCAGATGGCAACCCCCCCCCCCTTTTTTTATTTATTTTTTATAAAAAAATATATATTTTAATATATTTTTCTTTTATTTTTTATTAAAGGGCCATTTTTTTTCTTTTAATATTTTTTAGAGGTCCAGAGGTCCCCAAGGGCCCGGAGGCCCCCAGGGCCCCAGATGGCAACCCCCTCTTTTTTAAATTTATTTTTGATAAAAAAAATTTTTTTTAATATATTTTTATTTTTTAAAGGGCCAGAGGTCCTTTTTTCTCTCTTTTTTTCTTTTTATTAAAGGGCCCAGAGGTCCCCAGGGCCGCGGATGGCTACTCCCTTTTTTTATATTTATTTTTCTTTATTTCTTCTTTTTTTGTAAAGGCCCCCCCCCCGCTTCTTAATTCGCAGCAGCCCCCCCCGCTTCTCAATTTCAGACTGCAGCACCCCCCCCCCCCGGTTCTCCAGGGGGCCCATGCCTGAAGCTGTGTAAGGGGCCCCATAATTCCTGATGGCGGCCCTGGTTCCAGCTACAAATGTCTAAGGCCTCGTACACACGATCAAATCTGTCTGCTGGAAACGGTCTGCTAGACCGTTTCAGCAGACAGATTCGATCGTGTGTACGGGCTAACAGACGGATTTGGCCACCCGACAGATTTCAAAGCATGCTTTGAAATCTGTCGGCTGGGAACCCGTCCGCCCGACATGTCTGCTGGTTAGTATGCTAACCAGCAGACATGTCTTCTCGCACACGCGCCGAATGGTTTCGACGCATGCGCGGAAGTGTTTTACTTCCTGGTGCGGTGACGTGGCGGCGTCAACGTCACTGCCACGTCACCGACACGTCAGCGCGCTGTCTGCTGGCGGGGATTTTGGTTTGCTCGTGTGTACACGCGAGCAAACCAAAATCCCAGCAGACAGATTTGTTCAAATCTGTCGGACAGACAGATTTGAACAAATCTGTCTGCTCGTGTGTATGAGGCCTAAGCGTGGTTTATGTCTATCATTATCTATGTGTGTGTATAGTTTTACAGGTAATGCAGGGGTGCCCAACCTTTTAAAGTGTGAGGGCCACTTAAAGCGACTTAGTAACCAGTCGCGGGCCACAATAAGCGGAGTGGGCAGATGACAGATCTGTGTCCAGTCTGCATATGCCAAGCAGATACAGCCCAATCTACTCTATGGTCCCTCTGATCCAATCAGATGGAAGGGGACAGATCCACTTCTGTTTTAGCACATCGATTTGGAGGTAGGCTGGTGTAAATGGACAAAGGTCTGTATACATCTGCCGTTCCATAGAGGTGAATGGTGGGTCCCATTGGGTCGGACTGATTGCTTGAAAGGGGCTTAAGGCTGCTTTTATACTGATGGTCTGTGGTCTATTGAGGCGCAGTGTACCTGTGGTTTTCCCGCTGGTTTGCTGCACTTTGCCATAGACGTCTATTATATCTTTCAGGTGTGGTGTACTTTCTGAAAAGCCGCTCGCTTCCTCTACCGCCGGATTTATTTACAACACTGATGCTCTCAGATGGCAGGTTGGCAATCTGGGCTTGCCAACCAGCCATCCCAGAGCAGGAGGTCGCGGGCCACACCAAAGGGCTTTGCGGGCCACATGTGGCCCCCGGGCCACTGGTTGGCACCCCTGAGGTAATGGCTTTGTAGAAAAGTGGAATTAGCTGACATAGCTAGCCATTACTCTAACAGTCTAAACCTTGTTGTTCGGGGTCTGCAGGAAGCTAGTAGAAAGACGTACTAGTAATAATTGGATGATATTTTTATAAAAATACATTCCTGGGTAGGTTCTAGGAATGTTTTTTAGTTCAGCTTTAACATTCCAACCCATACTAATAGCATTCTAAACCATACCAATACCATTCAAAACCATTGGGGGGGGGGGGGGATAACCCACTAAATTGGACTTTAGAGGCAGATTGGACCACAATTATTATTATTTTTTAATTCATATTTTATTATACATAAAGAAAGTAAAATAACATATACAAAAATAGCCTGAATTTCATTAAAAACATGTAATCACCTAAGTACGGTATACACCATCGGCCAACAATGGCCAAATATTTCCAGCCTATAGTTTATGATACATTTACTCAGATGAGTGAGCCCCTGTGCGTCAACACCTTTCGCTGGTCCACTTCCTCAGGACACACATCAGGGTAAGTATAAAAACAGGCCTCACTGAATGTGAGTACACACGCATACAAAGTCTCCCTGAGTGGGCAACAGAAATGGCCAAGCAATGTATACCTTGAATCTTCTAATACAATCAGCAAATTTAAATTTTAAAGAAGAGGTATTTACTAGGCACACTTAAAGGAGTTGTAAAGGAAAATATTTTTTTTTTACTGAAATGACTGTTTACAGGGTATAGAGACATAATAGTTAACTGATTAAAAATAGATAAAAATCAATCATATAATGTGCCTGCAGTTTAGTTTTGTTTTTAAACCAGTTTTATGTTTCTGTGAAGTACAGAGACACACAGAACAAAAACAAACAAACACAGGGCAGTGTTTGTTTTTAAAATGAATCTGATTGGTTCTGAGGAGTTTTAGACACACAGTAATCACACCTTCTTGATCATGGACCACAGTGAAAAGCTCCCATGAGTTTTTTCATAAGGAGCCAGACAATCAGGAAGTGTGGAGTTCAGCAAGGGATTACAGCAACTTCTAAGCAAAAACGGACATAGAGGACATGAAAGCAGAACTGCTATAAGGTAAAGCAAGCTATATAGAATTAAAAAAAATCCTTTACTGATCCTTTAAGTTGTAATGGGGACAAGAGGCTGCATAGAAGGAGGTATCTGGGCATAGGCAAATACTGACTGAGGAAAAGAGCAACCAGATAATTATATCTTGATATCAGATGGAAAGCTTCCGATGAGGGGTCATATATTGTAGATTAATAAAAGATATACCACACATGTCCCCAGACCTGACAAAGCCATTCAGTGCAGCCGTGTAGCAACCCAGGGAGCTATCATAAATTTTAAACCCTTGTAATACCATTAGAACAGGAAAGGGACTTTTTCCTGTGTCATAAAGAAGTGATCAGAAAAATAACTTGTCAGGGGCGTGGCCGGCAGCCGAGGCGGATGGCTGTGTGAGGAGTGAGCTCCACGAGACCCACCTGTAGCCAGCTCCATCCAGCGACTGCGACAGCATATTGAGGCACCATACAGCCTACCTACCTCCCAGAGAACCCCTGGATTACGATGGGGAAAAGGAAAAAGGAGAGGGGCCCGAAAAAACTGACGGACTTTTATCCGTCCGCGAGCACACCTAGGCCGCAAGATGGCGGCGAAGCCTCGGACTCGCGGTTCGGCCTGCGCCACGGAGGCAGCAACGAATCGTCCCCACAATTTGGCACGGACAACCGACCACATCACAGCGCCAGCGGAGGGTCCTCTCCCGGGGCATCGCCCATCAGCAGCCCACAGAAGTCGGCGCAAAAGAAATCTTCAACCCACAAGTATGCAGGTGAGCTGGGGGATGGGTGTAACTCACAGAACAGCACCAGTGACTTTGTGGAACACATCAATGAGTTCCCCACCACCGGTCAGCCCCTCAGTGATACAGTGATGAGGGATATGTTGATCACCCTTAGAGGCTCCCTGCATAAAGATATGATGCTATGTGTGACTCAGCTGAAGAGAGATGTGTCTGCCATAGGGGATAGGATCTGCCATGTTGAAGACAAAATGGGCGAATTCACAACAGCTCACAATGAGCTGGTAGATGCACATAATGATACAGAAAGTGACATTCAGGCCTTGAGAGAAAAATTAAGTGATTTAGAAGACAGATCAAGAAGGAATAATATAAAACTGAGGGGGGTGGAGGAGACGGTAACCCCCGCAGAACTCAGGCCCTATGTACAAACCTTCATTGCAGCCATGCTCCCTGATACTTCTGCTAATGAAATCATAGTAGACAGAGCCCATCGCCTCCCTAAACCTAAATACCTACCTGAAGGGGTACCGAGGGATGTCATTGCTCGCATACACTTCTTTCACGTTAAAGATGACCTCATGCGATTTACGCGGAAGAATCAACCGCTACCAGGCCCTTACTCGGACATTAGTGTCTTTGCTGATCTATCTAAACACACCATGATGGCGCGCAAAAACCTGTCCTCTCTGACCAAGATCCTGCAGAACCATAAAATACCGTACTCCTGGGGCTTTCCAACAAAATTGCTAGTTACTAGAGAGGGTCGCACGTTTGCGATCACCACCGTTGAGGATGGGATTGCCCTGGCCAAAAAATGGAAACTGATCCCGGAGGATATAGAGGCCGCATGGCAGAACCAGGATGTACAGAGGATGTCACCTGAATGGCAGAAGAAATGACATTCAGTACCTTTCACTATGGAGCACAATCTGGCTCCCCTCTCCTCCTTTTTGACACAGCTAACCCTGTTGCCTTACTGAATTCAATACCAGAGTGGCTGGCTCTGGGTCTCGGGGAGACGTACCCCCCTGTTTCTCTTGCGGAATTATCGCACTTAATGGAACTGTTCGTTTTTTTTTTTATGTTTTGACTCATGTTACCTGTCTCTTTTTTTTGTTGTTTTCTTTTTCTCTCAATGTACCAAAGGAACCCTGTTCTGGATGTGATCCCTTCTGTGCAACTCTACAAACCTCATACATTGCTAATACCACAGGATCTTTTCAACCACCGAATTTTGGAGCAACAGCGCCACCTTCAGGTAATTTTACCTCCTTACATCTGCATACAGAGACTTTTCTGCCACATGTGAAGCATATCCTTCTATTGCCACAATGTCGATAAATATAATCTCCATGAACGTTCATGGGCTCAACAGCCCCTTTAAACGGTCCTCAATGTGGTCCGAAATGACCAGACTTCGAGGAGATGTATTATGCATCCAAGAAACGCACTTTATGACCTCCAAACAACCCAAATGTACGCACAAAGCATACCCACATATCTTCCAATCTACTGCTCCAGTTAAAAAGAGGGGGGTCCTGCTAGCCATCAAGCATACTGTGGCATTTAAGATGCATGAGCTAGTGTGTGACACAAACGGAAGATATATAATACTAATCTGTGATCTAAATAATACAACTTACACCCTAGTTAACGTCTATGCACCCAACAAGAACCAGCCAAGATTTTTAAACTCGTTGCTCAGGAAGGTGACCAAACTCAAAAAAGGTTCGCTGCTTCTATGTGGTGACTTTAATTATGTGCCTGATCAATCCCTGGACTGCTCACAACAACAGGCCTCCCGCAGGATAGAAATTCAATCGCTTCTCCATAACCACAACTTGTATGACGCTTGGAGATGCCTGCATTCCTCGGAGAGGGATTATACTCACTACTCTTATCCCCATCGGGCATACTCCAGGATTGACTTGATCCTCACTGACCTACCTTTGCTGCAGAAGACTTCAGAGGTCACTATACACTCTATAACATGGTCGGACCATGCCCCTGTGTCTATTCTCCTACGCGATGAATCCTTTTCTTCCCCGACCTACCTATGGCGGAACAATGTTGGACTGCTCTCTAACCCTGTCCTAACGGATAGGATTGGTCTGCAACTTAAAGAATTTTTTGCCTTTAATAACAACAGCGATGCCTCTATGGCATCAATATGGTGCTCGCATAAGGCATTCAGCAGGGGAATGTTAATTCAAGCTGCAGCTAGACAAAAGAGGGGGAAGGCAAAACAGCTAAACGACTTGCTGGAGAAACTTAAACAATTAGAAGCCCAACACAAAACACAACCTACTTCAGCGATAGAAGATTCCCTATTTAAATGTAGACATGACCTCCGTCTATTGTTAATTACCACTCATCAAACACATTTAAGGAGATTAAAAGCGATGTATTATGCCCACGGCAACAAAGCAGGGAAGGTCCTGGCGAGATACATTACTAGACGACAGCAGCAGGCCCGCTTAATAAACATTAGAGACCCGCACACTGCCAAAATGGTAACCCACCCAACACATATTGCCAATGCTTTTATGAAATATTACAAAGACCTATATAACCTCCAACAAGACTCAGACACTACACAACCTACGGAGTTAAGTATTAATACGTTTCTTAACGCAGTCTCCTTGCCCTCTTTAACCACTGACCAGCTATCTATGCTTAACTCCCCAATCACTCTCACAGAAGTTTCAGACACCATACAGGCTCTCCCCAATAATAAGTCTCCAGGCACAGATGGTTTCTCGTCAGAGTACTATAAGACGTTCTCTAGCATTCTTGCCCCACCTCTATGCGACTTGTTTAACGGTATTGCCTCCTCCTCTAAGTTCCCTGAAGAAATGTTACAGGCTACTATTGTCACCCTGCCCAAACCAGGGAAGAAGCCGGATACTCCACAGAACTTTAGACCAATATCGCTCCTGAACACAGACCTTAAGGTCTATGCTAAAATTATAGCGAATAGGCTGGCCAACGTCACCCCTCACCTGGTTAAACCAGACCAAGTAGGGTTTGTAAAAGGGCGCCAAGCCCCAGATGGCACCCGGAGGCTGCTCAATTTGATACATATACTGGAAAATAGGAAGGCCCCAGCGGCCTTTTTGGCACTAGATGCCGAAAAGGCCTTTGACAGGGTGCACTGGGGATATCTCAGGGCTACCCTGAGGAAATTTGGCATGCAGGGCACCATCCTGTCAGCGATATCTGCATTGTACACATGCCCATCAGCTAGAGTTTTCTCGTCCGGTGCCATCTCCGACCAATTCTATATTACCAATGGCACCCGCCAGGGCTGCCCACTATCTCCCATAATCTTTACCTTGATGATGGAGCCCCTCGCCGAAACTATCAGGTCGGCCAAGGAGATTTCGGGGATTGAGGTTGCAGGTGATACCCACAAGATAGGTCTCTTTGCAGATGATGTTGTTCTGACAGTAACAAATCCGGCTTCTTCCTTGGCAAAGGCTCAGGAAATCTTGCAGCAGTTCGGTGCAGTATCTTACTATAAACTGAATATTACTAAGTCCTGTATTCTTCCAATTAACCTCTCCAAATCCCTGGTTACTCACCTCAAAGAAAAATTCCCATTCCAATGGATGGCTAACTCCCTCACTTACCTGGGCATTAGATTAGTCTCTCCATCCACCCATACTTATAGGGTGAATTTTAACACCCTTCTGGCAACCATTAAAACCGATCTTGACCATATCACAACGTTTGAGATGTCGTGGCTGGGCAGGATAGCTGCGTTAAAAATGATTCTTTTGCCCAAAATTCTCTATTACTTTAGAACCCTCCCAATCAGAATTCCAGAATCCTTCTTCTTACAAACAGACAAGATGTTTAGGAAATTTATTTGGCAGGGTAGAATGCCTAAAGTAACATTCGCTACAGTTCAAAGACACAGAACGGAGGGGGGAATGGGCTTCCCCGTCCTCCGCAACTACTATAGGGCAGCGATCCTAGATCAAATGAAGGCCTGGTTTGACCCTGTCCCATCTAAACTATGGGTTAAGATTGAGAAGGCAATTATTACAGGGAAAGACCTCCCAGCTTTACTCTTAGCTAAGGTGACGAACCTACCCCTACAACATATCAGTCTACCCTCTATTGACGCTACCCTATTAGCGTGGGGAAATATCCAACCCTATCTAGACCCCTCGACTACAAATAAGCGCAGACTCACTGACCTCACGACCGTGGAACACCTCATCCCAGACCTAAAAATTACGGCTTGGAAACAGGAAGGTTTAACAACTGTCCAAGAGGTGTTGTCCAAACAACCTCGTACCCATGCATACTCTCTCACGAGACTGCAACACTTCCAAAGGTCACATTCTACACTTACCTTTGACATGCCCATAGACATATGGACGTACCTCAGCTCATCCTATAATAAACCCGGAGGTCTTTCTTGGTTTTATAGACTATTACATGGCACTAAGCGATTTTCTAAGACCTCACACATGACAAACTGGGAAAAAGACTGGGGCATCTCCTTCTCAACTGGTGAGTGGACGAGAGCGATCAAGATGACTTACAGATACACCCACTGTACCAATCATTGGGATAACATGTTGAAAATTGTACATAGGTCCTACCTCACTCCAGTTAGGCTATCACTGATTTTCCCTTCAGAATCACACCTTTGCTGGAGATTGTGTGGAGATAGGGGCAATATCTTCCATATATTATGGACCTGCAAACACATTCGCAAATTTTGGGATGAAGTTTTTAAACTAATAACTTCTGTCATAGGTATCTCGGTGCATCCTGCTCCGCCTTTAGCTTTACTGAACATCACTACTGCCCCTATCCCAGCCTCCATGAGGAGCATTGTGGTACATATTTTGATAGCAGCCAGATTGGCCCTGACAGCTAAATGGAAAACCACCCAGATCCCCATCCTTAACGAAGTGATACATAGGGTCTCGACCCAATACTCATACGAGAAACACTTCGCCTACCAATCTGGAACTTCCCAGACCTTTCTTGCACAATGGTTGCCCTGGGTCTCTAAATATCCCAACCCATAGCTTCCCCTCCAACGTTTAATGGACATTACTATGAACCTTTGGTACAAAAGTTCTGTTTTATGTGTTTTGTTCTTTTTTTTTATCTTTTGTTTTTTTTTCTTTTTTTCTGTCCTTTTTGTACGTTGTTGTATATTTACACCGTTAAAATTTGCTATTCTCCCTGTTTACGATATATGAACACTATGGTTATACTGACAACTTGCTTGCATGCAACATATGGCCCTGCGCACGCGACGTGCCCCTATGGGTGGCCTAGTAGGTGGGAGGCTTCCCACCTAAACAGATGTTGTCATACTGCACCGAACTGCATAATAAGGTAGGCAACCCTTGCGGTAATGACGGGTTACCGCTGCTTCCCTATAAAGGGAGCTGTGGCTCCACATTGTGTAGTAGGACGCACAGCCCCCGAACCTTGTTTACGCACTTGGCAAACATGCTGTAACCCTGCTTTGTATACCACTGTCCACACTATGTCCAGTGGAAGAATATGTGAGGACCTGCGTTGTCCGTATATTGAATTTTGATGTTATTGCTTATATATATATATGTCTCTTTTGAGAAAGCAAATTTTCAATAAAAACAAATTAAAAAGAAAAATAACTTGTCAGTACCAATAGCTTTTCATATTCCTTGTAAAGATTCCATCTTATCTTCAAGTCTTTAGAGCAATGACTACTTTAATATGGAATCCAGGCTTCCTGTGTAAAGCAAGCAATACACTAGAATCATTTATTTTAGAAAATCTTAATTTCAGGAACATTTGCCTAATTTTCGAATGGTTAATGGGGTCAAATTGATGTTTGTTTTTGCCTGTAGTGATTGGAAAATTTGAAGGAGCAGGATAGAAAATGTCTTCCAAGGAACTAATGCCTGACAATGTATGTGGTTTTCATTCAGGAAATTACTTTTATTTCAAAATCAAATGTTAAATCAAATGCAGTTTTGAAATACTTTCAAATGACATTCATCAAGTCTTCAAACGAGAGATTCTGTATGAATAGTTATTTGTAAATCTAGTAGTTTAAATTAAAGCATTGATGTGTTACCTACTGGGAACTGATTTGTTCAGTTGCTCCGGGAAAGAATGTGTGCCATCTGACCTGCCTTGTGATACCTTTTTGTGGAATATAAATTTAGCAAATTGTTCCAGAGTCTAGGAGGGAAATTGCCTCCAGTAGTGTTCTTTTGTTTTCACAAGGTAATATAAAGTAGACCTGAATTGTTTAGGCCAGGCAGTGATATATGGTTTATGTAAAGTTCTTCTCATGCCTCATGGGCAGTTTAGTTTACCTCAGGCCTCGTACACACGTCCGAGAATCTCGTCAGGAAAAACCTGATTCTTGGCAAGAGAATGATTCTTGGCAAGAAACTCTTGCTGCCGGAGTGTACTGACCTTCATTTCAAAAGAACCGCGGTTCTCTTGAAAGTAAAGAACGTGGTGACGTCATTGCGTATGACAAGCATGCGCTCGTCACATTCAATGCCGTCGCTGCCATCTTGCTTCACCCTACCTATGCCGTGGAAGCTACCGCGAATGCGTCAAAGTCATTTTGAGCATGCGCCGGTTTCCACGGCGACAGTTAAGTATACACACTCTCGGGTTTCTCGTCTGGAAACAGGCCGACAAGAATCTCGACGAGAAAAAAGAGAGCAGGTTCTCTTTTTTTTCTCGTCGAGATTCTGGACAGATTTCCAGACGAGAAACCTGAATGCCTCATACACACGAACGGTAATCTCGGCAAGAAGCAGTTTTCTTGCTGGTTTTTGCTGAGAAACCCGGTCTTGTATACAAGGCCTCAATCTCAAAAGTCTCTCCTTTTGAGTTTTGGGTGGACTGTGCAAAGCTTGGAAGCTTTGCTAATTTGTTTTACTGATGTCTGTGTCCCCACTAAGGAGATCAACCCTCACTATTTGTGATGGTGGCCATTGTTTAATGGACTGGTGAGTAAAATCCAAATGTTGAATTGTAGTCGAGTAAGAAATGCAATAACCCTAACAAACAAGGCCTGAGGTGTGCCTCAGTTTTAATTTAGGGATGTGGTGAGACTAGGGTTTGCTTTGCTAATTGCGTAGGGGACATCTATATCCTTCCTTATGCCTGAAAAGAGGGCTGAACGCCTCCGGCCAACCTTTACACTCGTCACCACGCTGAAGCCCTGTACACATGGCTAGTTTTCCCCTTGGGAAAAAAAACGTAAGTTTTCCCGACGGGATTCCTGCCAAGCTTGTCTTGCGTACAGACTGTCATACAAAATCCCGCCGGTCCAACAACATGTACGACGGCACTATAAAGGGGAAGTTTCATTCCAATGGCGCCACCCTTTGGGCTGCTTTTGCTGATCTTGTGTTATTGCGTGTTAGTAAAAGTTTGGTGAAAGACAATTTGCGCTTAATAATAATTTGCAGCTTGAAGAATGTGCTATCACCATTACGAACGCTAGTTTTACCAGAAAGAGCGCTCCCGTCTCATACCTGATTCTGAGCATGCGTGTTTTTTTTACCCTCGGAAAAGCATAGACGTGACCGGTTTTCTCGACGGGAAAAAGACAGACGGGATTCCCGATGGGAAAATAGAGAGCAGGTTCTCTATTTATTTTTTTTGGCGGTTTTTCTGTTGTGAAAACTGCCATGAAGCATACACGCGACCGGTTTTACTGGCCAAACGCTCTCATGGCTGCTTTCCTGCCAGGAAAACCGGTCATGTGTACGAGGCTTAAGAGGAATTACCTATCACTTTGTGGAGATTACTTATCACATCCTTCTAATGGGACACAACAAAATAATGTTTTAGCTGTAGATATACCTTAAATATAGGGCATGAAAGGTGTACAAGATGCCTTGATGAGTGCACACAAAGGCGCAGTCTGGAAGGCTTGTGTGGAGAAGCTATTGATGTGTGTTGGACTTAAGGTACTTAGGCATACTTTTTCTTGTACATGTTGACATCTCAAAATTTCCTCCTGCTGTGTATAATTCTAGAACATGCCATCTTGCCTTTTTTTTTCTTTATATTCTGCCCCTACTACTTCCAAATAACTAGAACAGGGGTATCCAAAAATTCTAAACAAAGGGACAAATTTATAGTCCTTCAGACACTGGGAGGGCCAGACTTTGGCCAGTGGATGTGGACATTTTCCTGGTATCAGTGGGAGTAAACATCTGGTATTGGGGGGGGGGGATAGTACCCCATTGTTGGTATCATAGGGAGGAATAGTGCCCCATTAGTGGTGTCAGTGAGAGAAATGGTTCTCTATTGTCGATGTGACATGGCAGGCTAGTGTCTCGCATCAGAGGGAGTGATAGTGCCCCAAGGGCCAGATAAAGGCAAGCAAAGGGCCACATCTGGCCTTCGGGCCGCAGTTTGGAGACCACTGAACTAGAATATGGCATTCATTCCTGTAACCAACATCACCTACAGATGTTGTTTAAATGTTCTCTATATAGTTTGTTGCTTCTGTGTCTAATTATATTAAACTTGAGTAACAGATTTGCCTCATTGGCTGTCTGATTTCTCCTGGCACTGTAGCTGACTTGTGTTCCATAGTGATGAGCGGAATACACCATATTCGATTTCGCGATATTTCAAAGAATATTCGCGAATATTTGTTAATATCGAATATTCGTGATATTTTATAAAAAAAAAAAATTGTGAAATTTCGCTATTTTTTTTTTTGTGTGACTTTTAATATCGAATATTCGTGATATTTTATAAAAAAAAAAGAAATTGCGAAATTTCGCTATTTTTTTTTGGATAAAATATCACGAATATTCGATATTTACGAATATTCGCTATATTTTATAAATAAAAAAAATAGCGAAATTTGGCATATGCGAAAGCGAAAATGATTGCGAAATTTCGCTATTTTTTTTTTGGATAAAATATCACGAATATTCGATATTTACGAATATTCGCTATATTTTATAAATAAAAAAAATAGCGAAATTTCGCATATGCGAAAGCGAAAATGATTGCGAAATTTCGCTATTTTTTTTTGGGATAAAATATCACAAATTTTCGATATTTACGAATATTCGCTATATTTTATAAAAAAATAAAAATGCGAAATTTCGCTAGTGCGAATGCGAAATTGATTGCGAAATTGATTGCGAAATTTGAAAAAATACGAATATTCGAAATAGCGAATATTCCCCGCGATAATGAATGAATGAAAACTTATATAGCGCGGCACATGCGAACTGAATATGCAATATTCGTGAGCAACACTAGTGTTCCATACGAAGCTCCATGTTGGTCATGGACCACAGTATCAGCAAGAGCCATCTGTCATCCAGTAATCTTAAAAAGAAAATTTGTTCACTGGTGTATATGGTGGCAGCATGCCAGAAAACTTGTGCTTCCAAATTTCTGCATAAACTCAAATGGAAATTAAAGCCTTGTATACACGCTTCATATGCTGGCGGGTGATTGTCTGTTGACAGACTGTTAAAATCTAAAATCTTACCGTTGGTACGCTCCTTTTGACAATTGTCTAACTTTCAGCCAACAAATGTTGAATGACAGGCTGATGTCAGCTTTTCGTATGGTCAGTACACAAATCCGTCACACAAAAGTCAAAAGTACAAACAGGCATGCTCGAAATCAATGGTCACCAAACACGAAATTAGCAAGAGCTGAAATTTCTCGTGGTACGTCACTGCGTTAGGCCTCGTACACACGAGCAGACAGATTTGTTCAAATCTGTCTGCTGGGATTTTGGTTTGCTCGCGTGTACACACGAGCAAACCAAAATCCCTGCCAGCAGACGGCGTGCTGACGTGTCGGTGACGTTGACGCCGCCACGTCACCGCATCAGGAAGTAAAACACTTCCGTGCATGCGCCTAATCCATTCGGCGGCGGTGCGGCGGCGGTGCGGGACGACATGTCTGCTGGTAAGTGTACTAACCAGCAGACATGTCGGGCGGACGGATTCCCACCCGATAGATTTCAAAGCAAGCTTTGAAATCTGTCGGGTGGCCAAATCCGTCGGCTCGGCCGTACACACGATCGAATCTGTCTGCTGAAACGGTCCAGCAGACCGTTTCCAGCGGACAGATTTGATCGTGTGTACGAGGCCTTAGTGTTTGTGGCACAATTGTGTAATGTTAGTATGCAAGACAAGATCCTGGCACATGCACTTTTGACAAAAATCAGACACTTGGTTGGCCAACAATTGTACCGTGTATGAGGCTTTAGTCTTCAATGTTGTTTGTTTTACTTGAATGGTTGGTAATACATTTTTACTTTGTATAGCCTGAAAATCTTACTTGAAATTAGAACCTCTGTCAGATTTGTATTTCTATCTGTGACTTTTATTTCTGTCTGTGATTTACCTCCATTTATTTTGGTGACCTAAATCAGAGAGTGATGGTAAATAGAAAATATTACATTTGTCACCAGTTTAAGAGAAAAGGGTAAATTATTATTATTATTATACAGGATTTATATAGCGCCAACAGTTTGCCCAGCGCTTTACATCAGGGAAGACAGTACATTCACAATACAAATCAATACAGAAGGGATCAGAGGGCCCTGCTCGTAAGAGCTTACAATCTAGAAGGGAGGGTCAAGTGGAACAAAGGGTAGTTAGCTGTGGGGGATGATCAGATGGACTCAAATGAAAAATGCAGTTGCTAGGTGTGGGAAGGGTAGGCTTCTCTGAAGAGGAGGGTTTTCAGGGATCCTCTAAAAGCTGAAGAGAGGGAGATAGACGGATAGATTGGGGTAAGAAGTTCCATAGGCTTGGAGAGGCTCTGGAAAAGTCCTGGAGACGAGCATGGGAGCAGGCGATGAGAGAGCTAGAGAGTAGGAGGTCTTGAGAAGAACAAAGAGAACGATTAGGTTGGTATTTAGAGACTAGATCATTGATGTAGCTGGGGGCAGAGTTGTGGATGGCTTTGTAGGTAATTGATAGTAGTTTGAATATAATTCGTTGGGTGAGCGGAAGCCAGTGGAGGGATTGGCAGAGAGGAGCAGCAGAGGCAGAGCGGTTGGTAAGGTGGATGAGTCTGGCATCAGAATTCATGATGGACTGAAGGGGGGATAGAGTATGCAGCGGTAAGCCGGTGAGAAGGGAGTTGCAGTAATCAAGGCGAGAGATGACCAGGGAGTGAATTAATAGTTTTGTGGTGTCATTGGTTAGAAAGGGGCTTTTTTGGAGATGTTGCGAAGGTTGAGGCAGCAAGATTTGGACAGTGATTTAACGTGAGGTTTAAAGGAGAGTCCAGGACTACACCTAGGACCTTGGCATGTGGGGATGGGCTGATAGTAGTGCCAACAATTTTGACAGAGAGATCAGGGGAAGAGACACGTGGGGGATCTTCTAATCTTCTAATAGGGACATCTGTGCCTCTGACAACTGTGGGGAACTACATTACTTTTTATTCTCAATTCCCTTTGCAGCTACAGTATATAAAGTAAAGGAAAATTGTCAGGTCAAATGTTACTTGATACAGAATAGAGTAAATAAGCAAACTACTGCATTATGGCAGCTAGATGGAGCTGGTAATCATAAGAAATAAATACCTATATACTATGTTCATAGGCTCCATCTAGTGGCCATAGTGTGGTATTTTCTGGAACCACTTTATTTATTAATGAACAAATAACATTGAAGAAAATATCTTTTGTTTTTTCTCCCATTCACCCAGGACAAATGAACATGCAAAAAAGCAATGCAGATTTTTATTTTTTAAAATAAATATAACCTTTTACAATATAGACATATTCAATAACCTGAATCCCAAAAGACAGTAAACATTTTTTTTAGGCCAGCACAAAACATAATGTGAAATCCATCAGATAGAAAAAGTAACAAACGCGGGAGCAGTCTTATTGGTGAAATAGAAAGCTTGATAGCAACCAATCAGCAAAGACGTGATCAGCAGTTGTTGGCTCTAGCTAGCGCTTTTGATTTTGATGCCCGTATTCCTCAAAGAAAAAAATATATTTTATGCTCCTTTTATATGTCCCAGTTTTGCCTGAGATTAACATTTAATTCCAGCTGGGTCTTTATTCCCTGTCTGTCTGAGTCAGGAAACTGCTGAAGTGGCTGATGTCCAGATCAGAGCCTTGAGGGAAACACAGTTACCTGCTGATATTATATTTCCACTAGCAAGCTCCATGTCAAGTGATGCAGCACACTGTGTTTTAATCCATTGCAAATTATATAGGAGTTTGGTGGAGTGTGAAACACCATACAAGAAAGTTAATATATAAACACTGCTCAGATTCGCTATTCTTTATGGTGAATGGGTACATTATCTTTACTCACTGTGTATGTTTGCTAAGGCTAAAGTTTCAGGCCGACTATGGAATGCAGCATGATCATACAAACCTGTACTGTGCTTATATCCAGCCAGACACACGGTTGTACTGCGGCTGCCTTCCCATGAGGAAAGGACGGAATTGGCTTCTGCTTATATTTCAGGCTACATAAATCGCAATTTGGCCAGTTTAGCAGGGACTTGTGTACAACCAGCCTGTTGGGTTTTTCATGACTGTTCAGTGCTGCCAGCTAAAGCTGCAGCAATGGTCACTGTGTTCTGACAGCGGGGAAGGCTCCCCCCCCCCCCCCAGGTGAATACAATATCTCAACAGGAGTGATCCTTCTATCCACCTCCAGTGTGGTGACGGGTTTAGTTGGGTTCCACAGCACCATGTGCTTCGTCACAGCCTGATTTTACCAAAGGGTTAGGGACTTCTTTCCCAATGTTTCATGGGGGTAGGGCAGCCCATTTAAATGACTGGGCTGCCCTATGCGCGGCACATGGGAATGTGTGAAAAATGCACAGAACCACGTATGCGCTAGGTTGTACTGTACCAGTGTGAACCTTAGGGTTAAGATTTACATTAAAGTGACATAAAAGGTTCAGATTTGTTTTTGCTAAATAATAAACAAGTTAAACATACATGCTCTGTGTAGTGGTATTGCACAGAGTAGCCCCGACCCTCCTCTTTTCGGGTCCCTCGCTGGAGTTTACTAGCTCCTCCCCTTTGACCAGTGCCTCCAGAGCAAGCCACTTGCTATGGGGACACTGGTGTCCCTTATTTGTCCATTAGACACATACAGTATCTCCTCATTGGCTTACTGGCCAATGACAGCAGTGGGAAACAATGGTGCCCGCTCCTGCCTCAGCAAATAAGGAGAGGGAGTCCAGGGACAGCTGAGTCTCTCATGCACATCATTGGATCAAGAAAGAGCTCAAGTGAGTATTAGGGGGTCTGTACGAGCAGCACACAGAAGGTTTTTTACCTTCATGCATAATTATATGCATGAAGGTAAAAAACCTTCTGTAAAGGTTCTGCATAAAGTAAAAAAAAACTTAAGCCTTTACAACCACTTAGCTGCCTGTACACAAGCAGGAGGTAAGGGAGACAGTAAAGGGGGAAAAAAATAGATTACTAATATGAAGCTCAGGCAATAATCAGGTCAGGAATATTGTTTGGGGCATTAACGAGTACCCCTGACACTGTAAATGCCCTTTATCAATCATATAAATCTTCAATATCTTTTAAATCTGGGTGTTACCTAGACAGTCTCATGAGAAGAATTGTTTCTAAATGTTAGGCAGATTGTGTTGGGTCATGGTGCATCAGAGACAGATCATCCCCACCCATCATTCTCTGGGTGACATCTTTCCACTCAGATTTAAGGTGGTTGTATACCCTTGCCTATACCCAGTAAAGTTACTGACCTCATGTGATACAGAATTTAACAAATCCTTCCATATAAGTTGTACCTGTTTATCTGCGGTCTTCTCTACATCCGTTCAAAATTCTGAATTTATAAAGCTTGTCTGAGCTGTCAAAAAAAATAGGGACAGAGAGCTCAGATTACACTCTGCAGAGCTCAGCGAGGAGAGCTCTGAGAGCTAGTTGAAGGGATCGGACACACCCCCAGCTCACAGGAACAGAGCTGCAGCTGTCAGTCAGCTGGAGCTCCCTCCCCTGTCACCTTTTTTTCTCTTGGTGTCAGGAAGTGATTTATGCTGATAGCAGAGCAATGAAGCAGCAGACAGAAATGACAGTTAGTGCTCTTATTTGAGACTAGTATACACTGTAGAGGGATATGATTTGTTCATATTTTATGTCTGAGGTTTACAACCACTTTAAGTACTTTCTCATCTTTATACCTATAGCTTGTCAGAGACTTGGCAGGAAGGACTGCAGTATAGAGGAAAACAGTCTCATGCCTCGAAACAAATGACCAGTTTTCCTGTCGGGAAAACTGCCATGACAGCTTTTGGCCGAGAAAACTGGCCGTGTTTTCTTGACAAGAAAAACTGCCGGGAATCCCGGCGGCAATCTTTTTCCAAGCAGTTTTCCTATGGGAAACACTGCGGTGGAGCATACACACGGCTGGGTTTCCCGACCAAAGCTGTCATGGCAGTTTTCCTGCCAGGAAAACCGGCTGTGTGTAGGGAAAAAAAAAACTGCCGAGCTGGTTCTTGGTTATTCCCTTGGTTTTCCAGGCAGACTTTTTACCGCCGGGAAAACCAATCGTGTGTACAAGGCATCATAGGTCTTATGCCCCCACTGGTAAAATAGGGAGGAGAGAAAGGCAGTAAAGAGGTCTGCATAGTGAACCTTTCTGCAATAGGAGATCCATCACTGTATAAACAAATGTTATACTTTATTCTATACTGCTCCATAAATTTGTATTATATTCTTTATTTATGGTTTTTCCAAATAGACAGGACTGTAGGAAGGACAATACACTAGGAAAATTGGCTACATTTTTGGTCTGCCTGTCCCCCAGTAGAAAATCAGGCCAACCGGAGTATTACATTGTATTGAACTATCCACAGCAAACAATTGTGTTTCTGAGTAATTTTTTTCACTTGTATAGATTTGACACTGATGCAAATATATCGACACATTTTTGTTATGCTTTTTTATCACACCCTAAAAGGATACCAAATAAAGCAATGCCTAAAGCAATGCCTAAACCTAACTGCTATCCCTATGAACCTCTACCATTAGGTTAGCCATAATCCAAATACCAATGATCATGTCAAGTAGAATATGCCAACACTAACGCTCCATAATATATAAAAAATAAAAGTATTAATGTAAAATGCCCCAAAGTGATGACTGACTTCAGGCGCTTGGGATGAAAGAAAAATCCTAGACCGCCACGCTCCTCAAAAAATGATGTCTTTATTCAGAACATAAAAATCAAAAAATCAAATGAAAAAAACAACCAAAGTTGATGCAGTCAAAGAAGAAGAAGTGGGCAAAAGGAAAAGGCTGACATGTTTCACATCATGCGATGCTTACTTCAGGAGCCGCTGGATATGATGGGTTCTCCGTTTTGCAACAACTCTTTAGACTGCTCAGACCCCACTGACACACCTGTGTGACTTAAATGTTAGTATGCTACCACTCTATAATAATACACAGAAAGTAGACCACAAGCAACTGGATGGTAGATTAAATGAATGCATTATGGCAAGGCAGTTAAATTAGGCATACATCAATAAACAGGCAATTGAACATGTTAAAAGATGCGGTACTAGATAATGTGAACACTGACCCATAAGATGGCAATCAAGTGAACTGAAGGGTTAAAAATATAGGCATTAACTAACCCACAAATAAATGTCCTTGTGTGTACACTAGACACACAGCCTCAATAGCTGGTGGGTGTATGTGATCCTGACAAAGGGTTACCCCTGCAAGCGACTGCAAGTACCTGGTGCCTAATTTTCAGTATTAGCTGGCTATTGTTGGGGCACATCTGTAAGTTGGTGCACGTGAAGCTGTCCCTTTTAGAGTGGGCAATGGATAGCTGATGAGCTGTTAAGTAAAGAGCAGTCTCTATTGCATTAACTGTGTGCAGCAAAGGATTAAGCCTTGTAATTCCGTTCACCACTCCTGGCAGGCAGCAGGCAGCAGGTCCGGTCCCATACGCTTGGTGGTCAGTTGTCTCAAAATACTCAGTCTTCCTGATCAGGTCCTCCTGATCAGATCCTCACTGTGTCTCCCTGACTGTAGGCACACACGGCAATGAATCCACCCAGCTTTGGGTCCCAGCACAGCAGAAGTACTTTCAGTGTCTTAGTCCCGGGTCTCTGGTGTGTGCACAGACACCCCAGCAATAGGTCTTCACTTTCTAGATCCCCCTTGGCAAAGACTCCTATGGCCCCTGGTCTCTGCACAGTCCCAGCAAATGTTACAGTTCTGTACGGATTGACTCAGATCTCTTCAGGAAATGTTCTGTATCTCCTCCTTCTGTCAGCAGGGATTTCTGGGTAGTGAAGTCCACAGACCAATAGCCTCTATTCACTTGTATTGTGCTACTTAAAGGACTACATCTCCCGTTTGCATAGCAAGTTTTCCTTCCTCCAGTTTGGCTCTGACCCGTTGTTGCCAGAAATGAGGGGGAGCAGGAGAGAGGGAGACAAAGCAGGTAGGTACACACAGCCTGCAGCAGCACTGCTCTGATTCTGCCAGAAGGAACATGAAAGTAGAGGGGAACACAGCCTGCTCCTCCAGCTGCTCTGTAACTGCTTACAGCAGTAGTGGGGTGAACTGGGAATTCATAGAGCCGACTGGCACCCAGCTACAGTGCAAAAAAATATCTGTGCCAAATGTACAGGGTACAGCCAATAGAACATTGACATCCTTCCTCATTATTGAATTCAGGTGTTTATAGTGAAGGATACTATTAAAGGAGAAGTATGGCCAAAGCTTTTTAGGCCATACGTCTCCTATGAATCATAGGAGTGCTGTTTATTCTGCACTTCTGTACCCCTATTCTGCCAAAGTCCATTGTTGGCTAACATGGTCCAGGCTCAGGAAAGATCCAAACCATATGATCAGGATCCACCCAGATTCCTGGACCAGCACCTGGCTCAGGCTCTCAGCGATTCACTGAGAGCCTGAGCCAGCCCTCCCGCCCCCTCCACAGACCAGCACTCCAGTGAGCGCTGAAGAGGCAAAGCAGAGAGCCGATGACTGACAGTCACGGCTCTCTACTCAGAGTAGAGGGGAGAACTGGACGATCTGCAGTATTTGATTGTTCAGTTCTTTATTCAACAGGGGACAGATGCAGCATCAGATTGATGCTTGCATCCACCTCAGGGATTATAATTGTTTTTTTTTTTCCCCAAAAACACATTCTACAGAGCACAAAGACATTTTAGACAATTTTGCGTTTCCAACATTGTGCCAACAGTCTGCCTTTTTTCCAGTATGACTGTAACCTTGCGCAGTCCGGAACCTAATCTACATGCAGGGTGCCGGGTGCATGGATTCCAATGGGGTGTTTTTTTTGTTTTTTTTCGAAGCATGTGATTAGAGCCGGAGGCACAGATCCCTGACTTCAACCCTACTGAGCTCCTTTGGATGGCTGTATGGTAGACTTTATGCAGGTGATTGTGCAGCTTTATGGTAAAAAAAAAAAAAACTCTTTAAAAATGTGCAGAAAATAAGCCCTATAACTGTTTTGTACTTGGAAATGCTATTAGAAAATTGCACATGTAAAACTTCATTGGAATCTGTAGTGTGTTTTATGGCACAGAGGTTTAGTTTTTACCACTTCTCTACAAAACATTCATGGAGATGCAATGATCTAGGTCTCATTATTTCCCCCTGGCATCAATCAATTCCGCATTGCCAGTGGGCAGAGGAGTATTTACAGAGCTTTTTACAAAACATAAAGTGGATCATATTAGCTCTCTATTACTTTTGTGCCTTTATAGGATCAGACTTGCCCCACAGATGAAGTTACATTTTAAATAATTAAGTATTAAATAATTAAGTATTAAATAATTTATGTATATCAAATTCATTTTTTTTATTTATAAAAGCTTAATATCTTTTTTGTTCTGTCTCTCCCTTTGCAGTTCTTCCCATACGGAGATGCATCAAAGTTTGCCCAACACGCTTTCAGAACCTTTGATAAAAACGGAGATGGAACCATTGACTTCAGAGAGTTTATATGTGCGCTGTCCATCACTTCAAGGGGGAGCTTTGAACAGAAACTTAATTGGGCTTTCAATATGTATGACCTGGACGGGGACGGCAAAATCACCCGAGTGGAGATGTTAGAGATCATTGAGGTTAGTAAGATTTGTTCTCCTTGCCAGTTCTGTGCCATGCTACAGTATATAGAGTCTGTCAGCTTATCTTAGACAATGAGACAAAAGCCCTTCATGGTTGATATAATAGTTATTTATATAAATGGAATACAGGGAATGTCATTTCCTATTGTCACTTTGTTTTATTAAGTGGAATGTCACAGTGTGGCCATGGACTCTGTAGCAAATGGAATTACTTCAGCCCATCGCGATTGCTAGCGCTGTAAGTACAAGCGTCCATTCCCCAGACAACGATGAAAATTACCCCCATCCAAAACAGCAATTGCCATTTTTATACATAAATGCCTCAACAACTGCACCTAATCCTTTTCTGTCCGCACTCTGTGTATAAACATGCCTCTGCACAAAGCTCTCTGCTGAGGAAATGTTTTTAATTGTTATTCCTTTAGCCTAGTACACACGGGCCGAATGTTGGCCGGTGACTTGACGGTATGGTTCCCCTATCCAGATGGTTCCTGTAAGGACTGCGCAGGCGCAATCCTTGCTGACGAAAATCTCTGAACCTCGGCCGCCATCCATGCTCATTCCTTAACATCCCCGTGGATTGGAGGATGTTAAAAAAAGAGCTAGGATGCCGACTGGCCACATTCCTCAAATTCCACGTCGCCCTGGATGCCGGCCGATTTTCGGAGATTTACTTTGGCAAGGATTGCGCCTGCGCAGTCCTTACAGGAACCATCCTGATAGCCTGAACCATATTGGCAGATCACTGGCATTGAACCGCTTTAGCCTAGTATTGAACCGTTTTAGCCTAGCACGCTTTAGCCTAGTACACACAAATGTTGGCCGATTCAATGCCGGACGACATTCGGCCCGTGTGTATGGCAGCCGGCTTCTGTTGAATGCTTATGACCAAAAAATGTCTGCTTCCTAGCTCCTGGTCAGCACTCTCAGCCAATGGCTGAGTGTTTTGGCAGAAGGGTCATGCCCTGTCAGAACAGAACAGCAGGGAGATGTACTAACATCAGATTGTTAGTATAGCGGCTTGGACTTAAGCTGTCAGTTTTTTTTTTTGTTCAACCCTCTGGGTCGAGTGAAAAAAAAAAAAAAACTAGCAGTGTGTACTAGGCTTTTGACAACTACCAATAGTCACATTCCAAGGCTGCTAGCAGTCAAACCCGGATTTCAGTGATCACTTCAGGCCTCACTAATGATCAGGAACCAATCAGAGTGTATCTCAAACATGTGATTGAGAGAAGTCTAAACAAATTCACATATAGGTAAAAGTCCTTGCGATAAGAAGAAAAATGTACATAAGACATAAGGTATCAAATATAATAACCATTTGCAGCTCACTGCAGTTAGAACATTGTGCATAGTGCCTTCATTGAATATCATGTGATCTTTATAAGTGGAAGCATTAATTAAAAAAATAATGGTGTCAGTTTGCAGAGGCCACAGCTTGTGGTTGATATTGAGCCTCTGTTTAATACTGTAATTGTCTGATACAATTATAGTGTAAACAAAATTTAAATATTGTTTATCTTGCTTTTATGTTTATCAGAATATTATTGAAGTCAAAGCAAGTTTTTTTTTTCAAGCAATGTGTCAAAAAAAGTCCATATAGTTAAAACATGTAAACGTTATTTAGTATAGGACTACGTTTATCTTGTGCACTCATGGGCTGTTATCTATGGCAGTACTGTAAAAGTGAGCCAGAACCAAAGAACAACCATTTCAATAAGTGATCCCTATTACTATATTGTTTTTGGTCTGTCTGGCAACCTCTAGTCACGTATGGTCACCAGAAATTTTCCCAGCAAGGACACAGATTATTATTTTTTTCATATAGTATTTATTTAACATTGTCGAAGACAAGAGCAGTCCAACTTGTACAGAGATGCATTTTTAGGCACCTATACCTATGAGCAGCATTATATAAAACTATAGCCCAGGTCAATGGAAACGTTTGATACCATTTTAAAGTGTTTCACACACACTGCACAACAGAGCTATGTCCTTGTCACATGTATAGTGAAACCATCGCACCCATCTATGTAAATGTCGGCACCCTGCCTGCATCCTGCGTACAGCTTCCATAGCATTACTTAGTGATGTCATAGAGGAGTAATGACAGATGATGTACTGCATCCCTCCAGGTGCTGTTTAAAATGAATGTGTTTGTCATATTCTGCACCACTGAGTACATAATTCATGAAACTAAGAATGTATTAACACGGCATTGTGACAGTTTGCTGGAACACTGTAACTGCATAGTAATGTGTTTCTTACACAGTTCACTTGCCATGTACCCGGAGGTTGCAAGGCTTGTAATCCTGCACTGAAAGATGATTTAGGAGAACAATGAGAATCAATTTATACACATAAACTGGGCTTCACAGAATCTTAAAGTAGATCTAAAATCAATCTTTAAAATCTCCTAAAAGCTTTAACATGTTAGGCCCCGTACACACGAGCAAGTAGATTTGTTCAAATCGGTCGGACCGACCGATTTGAACAAATCTGTCTGCGGGCCATTTTGGTTTGATCGCTGTACACACGATCAAACCAAAATCCCCGCCAGCAGACAGCGCGGTGATGTGGCGGTGACGTTGACGCCGCCACGTCACCGCACCAGGAAGTAAATTACTTCCGCGCATGCGTCGAATCCATTCGACGCATGTGCAAGAAGATATGTCTGCTGGTTAGCGTACTAACCAGCAGACATATCGGGCGGACGGATTCCCAGCCGACAGATTTTAAAGCATGCTTTAAAATCTATCGGCTGGCCAAATCCGTCTGCTCGCCCGTACACACGGTCGAATCTGTCTGCTGGGACATTCGGGCCGACCGTTTCCAGCAGATAGATTTGATCGTGTGTACGCCGCCTTAATGTAGTTTCAGAATTTGTTGTGAGTTTTTTAATCTAAAGACCCGTACAACAATCGGATTTTCCATTGGACAATTGTTGACGGAAATTCCGACAACAAATGTGGGATAGCGTGCTTTCGAATTTTCCGACAACAAATGTGTGCCGTCGGATTATCTGATCATGTGTACACAAGTCTGTCAGAAAAAAATCCAAAGTACAAACACTCATGCTCCGAACCAATGCTAACCATAAGACATTAGCAGAAGTTGCCCAAAGGGTGGCGCTAAAGAGAAGAAAAACCCACATAGTTTTGTGAATGTTGGCTGAAAAAAATTCTGCCATCTGTATGTAGAACAAGTTCACTGCCAACGCCCTTCGCACAAAATTCTACGGCGTTGTCCAATGGAAATCCGATTGTGTGTACGGGGCTTTACAGGTTCCACAATTGGTTAAAGCTAATGCCATGCACCTGATTTTGAAATTTGAATAAGGCAAGCGATGGCTATCCCTGACTTCCTGTGATCTTAAAAGGAGGGCGGACTGTATCACATGGGAGCGCACCCGCAAGCTAACCCCCATGGGAGAGCGCTTCCCAGAGGGGGTTTGCTTTTGCGGGGAGGAGCTGAGACAGCTGCCGTGGGACCCCAGACCAGGATTTGTTGCTTTACTTGGACATTTGTGTTGTCATACTGTCCAGAATCTCTAGGTCTGATTGTACGGGACATTCCCAGCTTCAAGCATGAGTTATCCTTGAACAGTTTATTCACAATGTGTTTCTTACATAAGCTGTGTAACTAGGGTATACAATATTACATTGAAGAGCTTTTTAGCTGCACTTCTGGGCATTTCATGTAAATAAAATATATTCTTGTTTTCTTTTGACTGTTAGAAATGCAGATTTTTTTTTTGCCGACCAACTAAGTCATGAATAAAGAATTTTAGCATGACCCAATTTAATGTTCTTCAAACTTCCTGGCGCCCCAGTTCAGCAACTGGAACGGTTTTCGCAAATCTGGTGTTCTAATTTTCTGTAAAGGGTCTGCTTTCCTTGATCTGCATTGCCGCTGAATGGCTCCTCTTGAGGGGCCTGCAGACACAGTGCAGACTCATTTAGCATGGTCATGACAGGACCGTGGCTACAGCAGGGACTACTTCTTACTTCTGAGCAAACATTGACTTGATACTTCTGAAAAAAAAAAAAAAAAAACATTGACTTGATTTTGTGCCCCAGCTCACTGAACCAACAACTGTACAGAGGTTCACTGAACCAGAGGGGCTGGACTGTTGTGATTAAAGCATTGCATACTTAGTAACCTAAGAATCCACACACTAATTAACAGCATTAATCAGACGTTGGTCTCCAAGGGTAAAAAGTGCGTTGAATGATCTTTCATCCATGGCGTTTTTACCGTAGATGCATTTGAGGTATTTCTTCCATTATTATAGATACTAATAGTTACAAGCAAATGGTGCTATAGCAACCCAGTTGAAGCATGTTCAGCGCTATTAAAATATGCCCAAACAGTAACTGGAATTATCAGGCTCTGTTTTTTCAGCATATAGATCTCCATTTCTGAATAAAAAAAAAATATATTATTTTTTTTCATTTTTTGCTGGCGTTTAGCAGTGTTTGGCACAGAGTGTAATCTATGTTTAGTAGAGTTATTGTTAAGGAGCGAGGCCGTTAAACTGGCTTTTGTGTCCAGATGAGTCATAAGATGAGTCATCATCTGTCAGCGGGTTTCCCGCTGACAGCTAAATGTAAACAAAACAATTGCCAGAAAAATGGAGAAAAAAATGTGTGGGGGTCCCACCAATCCAGGGTCTGGTATGGATTTTAAGGGAAACCCCACGCCAAAAATCCATACCACACCCTTATCCAAGCATGCAGCCCACTCGCTCCACCCCCCTCCTAAACCATACCAGGCCACATGCCCCCACTGTGGGGGGGGGGTGCTTTGGGGTGGATGTTAATGAGGACAAGGTCCCTTTCCCCACAACCCTAGACCGTTGGTTTTGAGGGTGACTTATCAGAAACTGGATGAGTCATCAGACAATTCATCAGCTGTCAATGGGGTTCCCCGCTGACAGCTGAATGTAAACAAAACAATTGCCAGCAATAAAAAAAATGGAGAAAAATAAACCATACCAGGCCACATGCCCTCAGAATAAAAAGGGGTAAAGGATAGAACAGGAAATACAGAAAGGCAGAGATTGAGGAAGACTAAAGGGTGACATTTCTGACACCAAGCAGCCTATGACTGTTCATGTCTGTTATACATTTTACCCTGTGAATCAGGTCTTATCACTTTGTATGACTGCAAACAGCCCCCAGGGAACAAAATGAGTAATGACTGTTCTTTCTCCCTTCCCTAGGCAATTTATAAAATGGTGGGCACTGTGATCATGATGAAAATGAACGAGGACGGCTTGACGCCCGAGCAGAGGGTAGACAAGATTTTCAGCAAGATGGATAAGAACAAAGACGACCAGATCACGCTGGATGAGTTCAAAGAAGCCGCAAAGAGCGACCCTTCTATCGTATTACTGCTCCAGTGTGACATTCAAAAATGAGCTCGCCCCCACCGGCGTGTTTTGGACTGCACAGAAATGTCAATGTTCCATTCAGTTTGCAGCTATCTCCACAATGAAAACCGAAAAAAAATAAAATTAACAAAAATTATTGCTTGGACTACCTATAAATGGACTTGCTTCTTGTGTTTGAGACACTCGTGTGCATGAGAATGTCATTTGCTAAAGAATTTTAAAAGTATATAATATATATATATAAATATATATTAAAAAAATGATAAAAAATAAGGAAAAAAAAAAAAACGACTGCCACAATGTGAAGTGTGCAATGTAATTTCATAAGTCCCTAAAGCTTGTGCATCAGTAATGTACTGCATAATATTATTTATTGTTTTACTGATGCTAGCTGTGTGTCTCCTATGTGTTAGTGGTTAGTGATGACACTGATTGCCATGGCGATGTTACTGTTCCAACTAATCCATTTCACCTGCTGTAAAGTAGTTCCAGCAAGGCGGAGGGACACGAACCTCGGCTCATGGATCTTCCCCGTTTGCCCCCCCCTCCCCTTTCCACATCTGTGCTTGTGATGTCAGTGAATTTAAATGTTAATTCATTTGCATGCCTCTTAGGTTTGCCTTAATTCTTACCTCATTTGCACCCTTGAAGAATTCGTAAAGAAGAGCCACAATCAAGAGAAAAACAGTACGAACAAATGCAAGTCCCACGCAAACCTTCCCAAAAAATATGAATTCACAGAAGCATATATATATATATATAGGAGGAAAATGTATATATATATAGAAATTTCAGCCAAGAGGATATATATGTTTATGTATATAAGTATTATATACATACATGTACCCATACATATGATGCCTATAAGAGTAGACAAAAGCTGTTGTTTTAAAGGGAGCAAATGCAGTATTGACAAATGTATTGATGATGTCTTACTCAGTTTTCAAAAGAGGTTGCAATATATGTCCCCAAATAAATAATTTATACCATTTGACTCTTTTCCACACGATGTGTGTACTCTGTTATGTTGGGGATCATTTTTCAGTCAATGGAAACCTTAGGTAGGCCCAGTACTCAATAGCGTTGGGATTTATTCACCTGCTTGAGATAAGCTCTGGGGAGTGCCGGTGTTCCATCAGAATCAGCAACCCATCAGATTAGGTAACAGAAGTGACATTCCATCCCTACACCACGTCTGCCATCTTCCTACACCCCTCACTCGGCTGCAGTAAGCAGCGGCAGTCTGCCGGACATCTTTTTAACCCATAAGAACATATTCAATTGAACATTTATTATGTGAAACAAAGTGAATATAATAATGTGATAAAAGTCCAAAAATATCCAAGGATGAATAAAAATCCAGATAATTAAATCTTCACTAGGTGACGATGACAAAACCAAACTTAAAGTGATACCTCCACCAGTAAGGATGGGTACTCTCACCTTCACACATAGACCACTGTTTTACCAGATGGTCAAACAGGCAGATGTCTCAGCTTGGGAGACCAGGAAGCAGGTTTTCAATACAGATCCTCATAGGTCAGCGTTGTCAAATGGACCCGAACATGAAAAGGAATCACAAACTAAGTGCTCTCCGCTTGGACTCAAACAATTTATTTAAAAGTATTAAAAGTACAGGCTACTCACATTTAGTCACTGTAAAAACGGCAGTAAAGAATGCAGGGACAAACTTGATTCCAAAGGACGGCAGCGAGCGACGTGTATTCAGGCTCCTAACCCCTGTACATGTTACGTTTTACAACTTCCTCCCGCCCGCCTCAAATTCGAAATCAAAACAGGGTGACGGATTACAAAATGCTCTATTTCACTATATAAGCTGGTAAAAATAAGTGTAAAATGATACACTTGTCTGGGTGTACAAAGATGTCCCCTGCCACCTACTGACTGCAGACTTACTGCAGACTGCGTGGCGTAGCAAGAAGGCCGTTGCGGTATTGTGACGGAACGTCACTTCGGTTACCTATTTTGACGTGTCGCCGATTCTGACTACACAAACCTCTGTACCTTGGACTGAAGTGTGGGCTGCTTGAAATCGGTAATTATAGTTTCATAATGAATTCAGTATTTTCTTGGTTGACTTCAGTATTTTTTCTGTTGCAATAAAGGCAACTTGTGAGAATATAAATATTGGAGCTGCCAGTGCTAACCCACAGCAAGCTAGAAATAAGTTCAGATTTATTTCAGAGTTAAAAGGCTGGCATGCTTGTTTCAGGTTATTGGCTCACAAGGTAGGGAAGCCAGGATCCGCCTGACAGTCCGACAGCTAGAAGAAAAAAAAATCTAGCAGTGGTTACTTCATTATTTCTGTTCACAGGTCCACTTTAAATGTATGAATTTATAGATTGGCCGCTTTAAAAATCTATTCTATTTCACTGCAAACAATCTTTGCCTTTCAGCTCAAGGACTTGCATTTTGAGAATGTATAACACAGTTTTTGTGTAGTACTGCAAAGAGTATGCATGGTATGGTATGCAATGGCAAGCATGGCTGCCCCATATACATTTGCAAAAAATGTCTTAATTGTTCATTAAACCACACAGGGTAGAAGTCATTCTGAAACACTGGGTTATGCTGCTGCCTACAGGAGATTGGACCTGTCCCTGAGGACTCCCTTGAGAGTATCCCTGCCAGAGGGACAAAGACTCCCTAGAACATGTATACTGCCCTGCCTGGGATTCTGCTGGCCATCCAGATCACTACTTGATGAGTAACAGCCTTCTAAAAGGACCCAAGACTGATAGACTGGATCACTGTCCCCTGCTTGATTCCACACACTCTTCAGGGTCTTATATAATGCCTTAAGGTTTGGCTCCCTCTGTATTGTCCATGGATGAATTTTCTGTAACTGTACCTAAAACTAGAGGAAAAATGACAGCCATGTCAACTGAGTCAGAATTCAGGGGTCTCAAGTGTGCTCCTGTGCTGTTTCCTCCAGAGTCCATCTCTGATTTTGCTGTGGCTACAGCTGCTTTGCACATTCAACTGAAGATGTTGAGTGTACCCTATGCCTTTTGGATGAGTTGGTACCTGAGGAAGTGCAGTCTGCTGACATAACTCATAAACCTAAGGACACCATTTTGGTCCCTACTGATGGAGTATTCACATGTCTAGACATGGAGTAACCTGCATCTGTAATTGCTAAACTTACCAACATGGGTTGTTTTAAAAGTCCCCACCTTGGTAAAACGTTTTCGGTGGACTCACTACTGCAACCCATTTTGTAAAGTGACTGGCCTCCAGATAAATTATTTACTCCTTTCAAATACTTTGCTAAGCAATACCCTATTGGGGAGGCATTCCTTAAAGCAGAGGTTCACCCTAAATATACTCTCTCCCAATGCGATCCAGCATACTGGCGTCAGCGCCAGTATGCTGTTTTTTTTTTTTTTTTAAATCCCCCACTTACTGCGTAATCTTTAATTTTTATTTCTTTCCCCCGTGGCGGATGGCGCCTGTATAGCACGTCAAAATCTTACGAAAATATCCGATTTAGGACTTGGGTATTTCCGGCACAATGCGGTGCCTGCGCACAGACCTAGGAGCTGACTGCGCAGGCGCCGTATTTCTCAGAGTCCTACGGCTATGGCGCGTCACGCCTTCCGAAAAAAGCTGGAATAGGACTCGGAGAAATACGGCGCCTGCGCAGTCAGCTCCTAGGTCTGTGCGCAGGTGCCGCATTGCAACGAGAATACCCAAGTCCTAAATCGGGTATTTTCGTAAGATGTGATGGGCTGTATAGGCACCATCCACCGCGGGGGAAAGATATAAAAATTAAAGATTACACAGTAAGTGGGGGATTTAAAAAAAAAAAACAGCATACTGGTGCTGACGCCAGTATGCTGGATCGCATGGGAGAGAGTATATTTAGGGTGAACCTCCGCTTTAAGAAGTGAGCCATTCCCATAATAGATCACTATTTCCTGCCTTAACAAAACTGTTCTTGTGGAGGACATCCCAGTGTTTAAAGTTCTTGTGAATTAAAACTCTTTCCAAGACATTATTCTACCTAGTGGGCCATGCCTTGCAATCTGTCATTGCTGTCATTTCTATCTGCCAGATCCTGGGTGTCTGGTCCAAGGACATATCTAGGGATCTTGAATCTCTTCTAAAATATTTTTCAACTGAAGCTTTTGTATGTGGTCTTACACTACTGTGTTGATGGGTTAGTGGATATTATCCCCCATATATATATAGAATGGATCCCATTTCTGTACACATATGGATCCATTTGTTGATTTGAGGAATATCAGTGCAATGACTTATTGCATATGCTCTTTGATGGGAAATGCCTCTTTGGTGCATCCCTGGAAAAACATAATCAAGGAAGTTATAGGAGTAAAAAACAACTGTTTGTCCAAGCAAAATAAGACTAAGTTTCAGTCTGGAAAGCCATCTACCTCTGAGGCGAAGAAGAGTTCCTTTTGTTTCTCCCAAGCTTTACGTTCAAAGCCAAGCCTGTGACACAGTTCCACGGTCAGTCTTGGACTCCTAAATCCTTCAAGCCTGTGAACAAGTCCTCCTCACAATAAGGAGATGCGTCCACTTATCAGCATGGGGGGGTGTCCGTTAGCTTTTGCAGCTGCCTGGATCCAAGACATTTCAGATACTTAGGTACAGAACATGGTATCCAGGGTCTACGAGCTAGAATTTCAAACTACGCCTCTGCCCTGCTTCAACTTCTCCACAAAGACTAGCAGACCTCCACACTGCTCTGACACAGCTTCTCCCTCAATAGGTCATAACCATTGTTTCAGAGCATGAAAGTTTTCAGGATTTAAAAGTCCTCAATATTTTCCTTCGAGTACAAAAATTGATTCATTGTCTCTGGGGACATCAACAATGTTTCCTGGTGCCTCCATGGCAGCATACCTGTGATAGAGCTCCTTCTCGACTCCTCCTTCAGGACTAGTGAATAGCATAATTTAAAGGCATAGTCCCTCCCCCAACATTCTCGTTTTTTTCCTCATACCTTCTTGTGCTGGTGAAGAGCAGATGAATGTCCATAGCTCTGCAGTCGGCAGCGTCCCCCGCGTTTAGCCTGTCCCGTGCGCAGTCTTCGTTCTTGGGCCGCTCAAAGCGCTAAGAAGGCGGGGAACCCCTCTGTGGATCTGGTGGGGTCATCTCGCAGAGTTTCCTCTATGGAACGCAGACTGCCAGGAGCATTGATGAATGACATGCATGTACGCTGGAGGATCAGCTCGGCTTCTGCAGGCCAGTACTTTATTTATTCCTTTTTTTTTTTCTCATCTCCACAATACTTAAAGCATTTTTTTTGTCATGTCTTCCCCTTTTGTTTTTGTTTTTTCCTCTCCCTTCTCATTCTGCTTTTTCTCTCTCTCTCTCTCTTAGGTACCTGCTCCACGTAGGTTGCCCCCTGCAGATCTCTGTGTCTGTGCACCATGTCAGACTGGGCGCCTCTCTTGCAGAGTGGGGGTCTGGCTGGGCGGAGGGGGCTGGGCAGTGGGGTCTCGGCGCTCGCATACAGGACTTCCTGTGTCACGAGCGCCGGGGCTTCTGCGCATGCGCGGACGCATGCCGGGGATGCGGTGGCCATCTTGGTTCCTGGAAAGAGGGCTGGATTGTCCCTCTTTTCCAGTGTTCACCCAGGGGTGGGCCCTCGGCTTTGCCCTCCCCTGATACATATTTAAGGAGCCTGCAGGCAGGTCTATGGCTGCCAGAGCCATCTTTTGAGCTACGCCCTGCCAGACACTCCAGCCCAGCCCTGTGGTAGGTTCATATAAAAAAAAAGGGAGTGTCAGTGTGCCTGCGCCTCTCTGTGGGTTCACAGACAGGTGCTTTACATCCCAATTCTTAGCCTTTTTCTTTTCTGTCTTTCTTCTCCCAGCTGATCCTCCTGCCCAAAGCTTCGCAATGAGTCATTCACCTCGTAACAAAGATCCTCACACTTCCATTAGGTATGGACCAACAATGCGTGAGTATAAAAAAAAAAAGTGCGCTCACCGTTTCTAACGGGAGTCCCTTACATCGTAGCCCTGCCCACTCCAAGAGGTCCAGAAAATCATCAAGGCACAGTGACAATGACAGTCCAGGCCGCAGGTCTCATTCCTCGCGACATCGGTCCCGCTCATCAAGTCGGAGGTCCCAGTCTTCACGCCATAGGTCACAGAGGTCAAGATCCAGAGGACATGATCGGTCTCCATCTTCTAGGAGCTATAGAAAAAAGAAGTGTTGGACATGCGGGGCTACGCCAATACCAGATAGGGTAGTTTGTAAGGACTGCTTTTCGGACTATGCGTCCAACCGCGAGCGAGAAAATCAGCGTGCGGTAGAACTGCTAGATAAAAGAATGAGGGACTCCTTTTCCAAACGTTTTCATCACCTGAAGGCAACTCAGAGAATTCTTCAGAGGAATCGGAACCTTTCCCTGATATGGCCTTTTATCCAGGCAGTCAAGTCGGCAATCGCCTGGAAAGAAGTAGAAGATCCTCCCCAAGAGGCTACAAGCTACTTTCCTTTTGTCAAAAGGAAGCAGGTTCTCTTCCCGCTGATGGGAGAGATTAGCCAAGTCATCCTGAATGAATGGGCAAAGCCTGATAAAAAAAACTCTCATTAGGGCGATTCAACAAATTGTATCCCTTACCAGAGTCTGAAACGCAGTCGCTAAACAACATGCCAGTAGTAGACGCATCGGTGGTGCGTCTCACCAAAAATGTAACCTTACCGATGGAGGATTCCACGTCCTTCAAGGACCCCCTAGACAGGCAAATTGACTCGACGGACACGTCCGTCTCAAATGCCATAAGGTCCTGGACGGATAACATTGAGACTGCCTTGCGTCAGGATCTCCCCATGGAAGATATAATTAAAGCCCTGGAAGAACTTAGGCTGTCGGCAGACTTTATGGGAGTAGCAGTCATTGACACGATCAGGTGTTCGACTAGATCAATGCTGCACTCAGTAATGGCCAAAAGAGCCCTGTGGCTGAAACCCTGGACGGCTAACCCTTCCTCCAAGCAGAATTGGTGCAGGATCCCATTTGATGAGAAGGCTCTTTTCGTGGACAAAATGGATAGGGCAATCTCCAGGCTGTCAAGAGGCAAGTCGGGTATGCTTCCACAGGATAGGAAAATACGAAGATTCAGAGGCGGTCCCTCTAGAGGGGCTTTCAGCAGTCGGGACAATTCAGAGACAACAAGAGGCCCTGAAAGGGTACTCAGCATTCCTTCTTGAACAGGAAGCTGAAGGCCCTTCCGGCTCCTCAGGAGCAAAAGCAGTCTTTTTGACGCCAGAATGCCCCAGGCACTCCCGGTGGGGGCTAGGCTAAAAAATGTTGCCCCAATACACGTTCCAATCCAGCCTGCGTTTCAAAAATACCTAAGATTCGCAGTGGGACAGACTCACCTACAATTCCAAGCCCTGCCTTTCGGGTTATGCACCTCTCCCAGGGTGTTTACCAAGATTCTAATATCTGCCCTGGCCCCCCTGTGGGAGAAGGGCTTGAGGATTTATCACTTTCTGGACTACATCCTACTTTTAGCTGGTATGTCATCGAGATACTCTTCTGCAGACACTAAAAGAACTAAGGTGGCTAATCAATTCAGACAAGAGCCAACTTACACCAACGCAGCGAATGGTCTACCTGGGCGCAGCATTCGACACTCAGAGGGGGACAGTGTCATTACCACCACCAAAAATAGCAGTTGTCATCCAGAGAATAGCCAAAGTCATCTGGAGCCCGTTTTTGACGACCTCACAGTGCCTGAGCCTTATTGGCACGATGTCTTCATGCATACCCATGGTCCCGTGGGCTCATTGGCACTTGAGGTATTTTCAGACTGGTTTCTTGGTGTAGTGGAAGAAGCAAAAACTGCCCCAGACGATCCTGCTGACGGTAGTGATGCGCAGGAGCCTTCATTGGTGGACAATTCCAGAGAACTTCTCCAAGCCTCGTCACCTGGGCTCCCTTCACTGGACCACAATTATGTCTGATGCGAGCAGACAGGGCTGGGGAGCCCATTGTGGGGAAATCAGAATTCAGGGGAGATGGTCATGCTCCACCCAGGGTGTGGTATCCAACATCTTAGAGATGAGGGCAGCCTTTCTGGCACTGACTTCCTTGGCTTCCCAGATCAAAGGCCAGAGGATACTTCTGCGCCTAGACAACAGGGCAGCGGTTGCTTATATACAGAAACAGGGAGGCACGCGCAGCAGAACACTCCTCAAGGAGGTAGAGCCAATCATGCTCTGGGCAGAAGAGAACCTCCTGGACCTCCGAGCGATGTATCTGCTGGGCAGATTGAACTCAGAAGCGGACACATTGTCCAGAAACTTCTTGGACAACGAGTGGGCTCTCCACCCTCAGGCATTCCGTCAGATCGCCAGCATTTGGGATCCCCCGCAGGTAGACCTGTTCGCCTCCCTCGAAGAACTTCAAACTGGACAGATTCTTCTCCTGGTTTCCGCATCCCCGAGCCGAAGCAGTGGATGCCCTGTCATGCCCCTGGAAGTTCACCACGGCATATGCCTTCCCTCCCCGGTCGTTAATATTCAGATTCCTCCTGAGACTCCTCAGGTAGTCGGTTCAGGTGGTGGCGGTACTCCCGTACTGGCCGAAGAGACCTTGGTTTCCACTAGCCATGCGCCTCAGTGTGGGCCCTCCAGTCAAGATCCCTTCTTTCCCTCAACTTCTGCTACAGGGCAGTCTACTTCATCAGAACCCTCAAAGATTGGCGTTTTTAAGATCTGCCCACCTGCCAGACGATCCTTTCCTAAATGGGATCTATCCCTGGTCCTCGAAGTTCTGTCGATCCATCCCTTTGCTCCAGTGGAACAAATAACATTGTGTAATCTGACATTGAAAACGGCTTTCCTGCTAGCCATTACATCTGGAAGAAGGATCTCAGAACTCCACTCCTTAGGGATAGGAGACAAGCACATCTCCTTTTTTCCTGACAGAGTGGAACTTCGCCCCCGTTCGGGGGTTCACGCCGAAGGTCACTACTCCAAGCCACCTGTCGGAACCCTGGGCTCTGCCAGTATTTACAGTCACAGATTCAGAGTCCTGTCACGAGCTGGACATATCCAGAGCACTTAGGGCCTACCTGGCATCTTTGGTTACTTGGAGGGTGGCACTCTGAGAGCATTTCTAGGAGTGTACGGGATGATTGGCAGCAGCTCTGGACACAGACAAGGAGGAGGAGGAGGAGGGAGGGGAGCACTTTGGTGCTTCGGCGCCCCCACCTCTGCGGCGCCTGGATGCGGAGCACCCCGTGCACCCTGCCTAGGATCGGCCCTGCCTTTAATTTATGCTATTCACTAGTCCTGAAGGAGGAGTCGAGGCGGAGCTCTATCACAGATATGCTGCCATGGATAGGCACCAGGAAAGGAAAATTACTGGTAAGTATGATACAATTTTCCGTTTTACTTACATGTCCCCATCAATCCGGCACATCAACACTACCTGCTTTTTGTGGTGGATATATAACATTATTCATTTGTTATCCTTTATTTTGGCCTCTCTATTTTACCTTAGGTCTTCATTTTGCTGTTAGTCCCTGTACTTGCTCTGCTTTGCTCTCTGGGAATTCTGATACCCGAATACTGTCAGTCAATTTCCAGAAAACTGTTCAAAATCTGCAGAGGTTCAAGTGGACCCTAAACCTTTATTATTCTTTCTTGTGAAAAAAACCCTTTATAATTCAGCTCAAGTATCTAGGCCAGTGTTTCTCAAACTTTTTTGTCTTACGGCGCACCAAACATATGTAAACATTTTCACGGCACACCTGAAAAGATTTGCAATGCAGCCTCATCAGTGCCCATAAATACAGCCTTACCAGTGCCCATAAATGCAGCCTGATCACTGGGGCAGGGTAGATGGGGTGTATGGGGAGGTGGGATGTGGGAGTCAGCTGGAGGTGTCAGGGTCTCTTACCTGGCAGCTCAGCAGGTCCTTGCACGCCATGGCCTCCTAGGGGATGATGCTCCTTGTCCTGGGGTAAAGTTGCTACCAGTGCCCAGCCCCAGCCAATCACGTGTCACGACTCCCTTGCGCGCCTTGCCTCTAAGACTCCAGTTCAGGAAGTTGTAGTTTCCTCTCTGCTTGAGTTCAGACTACAACTCCCAGAATGCAACATCGGCTGGCCGCTGTGGTCGTGCCCCCGTTCTGACTGTTACAGTGATGCTCCCAGGCTCCCAGTGGCATACCCGAAATGTGCCCGACACATAGTTTGAGAAACACTGATCTAGGCCTTTCCTTGGATACCTCCTCAATCTACGCTCCCAAGTTTAGATTCGACAGTTCGAGAGCCATCCCATCCTCCACATTTACATGAGGTGATTCTTTTTCCTCTCATTCCTTAGTGAAAGCCCAAGATTGGAACCATCTATGGGCAGGCTGATCGATAGACTTGGGTACAACCAGCATTACCCCAGTTTTGAGGGACAGGGAACCTTAATGTGGCTGTGCTCAGGCAGCATTAAGAGCCCTGTCGCTAAGCTGCTGGAGGGATCCTTATATAGAGAAACTGCACTGCCCTGATGAAGAATATCCCTGCATCAGAGGCTAGCTTCTTCACATTTCAATAGTTCTCACTATGTTTTTCTAGCGCTGCACTTTTTCCTTTTATTCCTGTTTGCAATATTGTTCCACTGTTGGTGCTGGCAGCTACATACACATTTGTTATAAGCAGCGCAACTTTTTCCTTTTTTCCTATGGGTATTAACGTGGCAGGTGTTTTATATTAGTGCTGTTAAAGCCGATCATTATTGTTGGTTTTGCATACACAACAATCTCACAGATTGAACAAGCGCACCATTTTTTTGACTATTTATAACTCTACTTATCATCACAACTACTTAGTGTAACCAGGCGGATTATACCTTGTTATTTTTCAGGACAAATTGGGCTTTCATTTGGTGGTAAATGTTAAAGGATATCTCCTTATTTTATATTTTTTAATTATGAAAGGAGAACTGGTCCAAAATAGTAAAAAAAAAAAGCCATATATTTATGCCATTACCATGACCCACCACAAAAAACACTAGAAACCTCCTACTCCTGACAATCACAGGGATACCACATATGTGTAAGTGATTTGTTCTATCTACCTGTAGTAAGACTAATAAACAATAGTACGAGTCTAGAAAAATGAAGTTCAATGCTTCAGAGCATGCGTCAAATTGTTTCCGAGCATGTGTGTTTTTTCCTCCGTTGGAATTCCATACAGACGAACAGAATTTCCAATAGAATTTTTTTCGGTCGGAAAAAAAAGAACATGTTTTCTTTCTAAGTCTGTCGGAATATCCGATGAAAAAATTTTGTTGGACTTTTTTCATCGGAAATTCCGACCGTGTGTACGCGGCATAACACTTGCGCTGACACTAAATATAAAAACCTTATTTTTCTTACCTAAAACACACGACCGTTATTCATGTCATGACAAAAATTACGTTTTTCTCGACGTGATTTGTTGTGATTCCTCTCAAGCCTGCCTTGCATACACACATTTGTGAAAAAGGACGACGTGAAAAATGCTGAGAAAAAATAGAGCAGGTTCTAAATTTTACGGCCATTTTTCTCATCGAGAAAAATGCTTTGGAGCATACACACGACCGTTTTTCACGACCAGTTTAAAAAAAAAAAAATTTTTCTCAACATGAGAAGCGGTAGTGTGTACGTGGCATATTCTTGCCACTAATGGACACTTGCACTAACACCAACTGACGCTAACATTAACTAACACACTGACACCTACACTCACTAAACTAGGTCAAGCACTGAACTAGTTAATCTTCTTTTTTTCCAACAGCCTTTTTTTTTTTTATTATGTAAAGACATCTTCTGCAGAGGAAGAATAGATACGATGTATCTTTTCCTCCTCCCTAAGGCTGGGTTCACACTACGATTTTCCCGTCCGTCAGCCGCATACGATTTCAGTTTTGAAAACGTACGGGCCCGTACGGGAAAACGCATACATAGACAATGCATTGCAAATCGTTCATTCAGATGCATCCGGGTGCGTACGATTTGCTGGCAAAACGTTTTTTAACAGTACACAAAACCGTGTTCGACCACGGTTTTGAGTCAGTTTTTGAAACCGTATGGCAAACGCATACGTTTTTTTTTAACATTAAAGTCAATGGAAAACGCACATATGTGCGGTTCCATACGTATAAACCGTATGCGTTTTTCGTCTGCGCATGCGCATTTTCAAAACAAGAAAATCTTTTTTTATTAAATGACACTAATTCCAAAAACGTATGCGTTTTTTTAATCAAAACCGGATGGAACCGTACGCACTTTTTGAAACCGTATACGTTTTATAAACGCATACGTTTACGTACGGTTCAATCCGTTTCAGCCGCATACGTTTTTTCATATAAATCGTATGCGGCTGACGGATGGGAAAATCGTAGTGTGAACCCAGCCTAACAGAAAAGTATGTTCTTCTTATCCTCACAGAACAGAGGAGAAACAACATTGGGGAGCTACAGAATGAATAATCATTGTGACAGCCAATCAGCAGTTATCACAGCGATAATGTGATCGGGAATTCGACAGCCTGGTCTCAGTGTTGGGAGCATGCAAATGAGTAAACTTTCAACTCAGAGGAAAATATATATGCTGTGCCCAGGATTAAAGCCCACTTCCTGGATGCCACATATATACAGTTGTGTGAAAAAGTAATTGCCCCCACCCCCTGCTAAATCATGAATGAACCACAATTTTTGGAAAGTTAAGTTCTATTTCACTTGCCACACTGAGGTCTGATTACTGCCAGACCTGTTGAATCAAGAAATCAATTGAATAGTAGCTGTTGGACAAAGTGAAGCACGCTGAAAAATCTCAAAAAGCAAGAACATTGCTAAGTGAGGCCTAGTCATTACTGCTTACCTCCACCATCACAAGAGTGAGCTTTTTCTGTGATTCAAACCCCTCACATACCTGATTGGCTGAAAATACAGACGATCCTATTGGACACCTAGGAGGATGAGAGAAGAGACGCACAACATCTCTATGAGAGGACACAGGAGCTGCCGCCTGGGATACAGCTTGCTGTTAAGTGCCACTAGCCGCCAGTGGGTGGTGGGGGGGGTGTAAAAATGCTGTGCCGCTGGTCGGGGGGTTGGTTGATTGCTGCCCCCCCAAAACAGACCTACGAGCCACCACTGCTTTGTTTAGAAGTAATTCAGGACCTGCACACTGGGTTCCTCTTCTGGCCTGGTGATGGAATGACTATTCAGAAACCGTGGGAAATTTGGCACCATTAGCCCTTTGAGCTTTCTGCAGCATCTTGTAAACAGAATAGGCTAATGTGGATGCGACACAGAGTAGTATTCATGGTGGATGTCAAGTCCCGAAAAACTGAGTATTCTTTACTGGTGGTAGATTGGATCTGGAAAGAGGTTCTCTTTGTAAGGATCACTTTTCACAGACAAGCTCTTGTGTCTTTATATTATTGATTATTTAACTAAAATATGCAGTTGCAAGGAACTCATATACAGAAATCAGCCATAACTCTACAATTACCAACTAACATTGGGTAAGTTGCCTTTTGACCCATTGTTGCCGCCAAAACAGCCCTGCCCCGTCGAGACCTCTAAAGGTATACTGTGGTGTCTGGCACCAAGCCATCAGTAGCAGATCCTTTAAGTCCTGTAAGCTGCGAGGTGGGACCTCCATGGATATAACTTATTTTTCAGCAGATCACACAGATGCTCGAATGAATTGAGATCTGGCGAATTTGGGGGCCAATTCAACACCTCAAACTTGTTGGGTTTTGCAAACCAATATTTTATTTTTTAACTTGAAATATAAGAAAGGTTACATTACAGAACAGGGCTTGGTAAATGTACTACATCAAAAGAGAACTTGTAAACATTAATTAATACAACAGTACCAATATCAACTCGCACTTAGCTACGTTAAGGCACAGAAGAGAGAACAAAGGTACACACATGAACCCAGCAGAGGAGGGGCCGAGCATTACAGGGGCAAGGTCCAATATCAGACTCCTCACGGATCAGCATATGTGGGGGCGTCACCAGATTTCCCCTCAAGTAACTGCATGGTGCAAACTAACTAAGAATCAGTATAAGAATCATTTGTTGCATCTGAGATCCCAAACTTGTAAATTTATGTGACCAACCTCGAGAGAGGTACATGTCTTTGTAAAGAGGAGTTACTGAGTTCGCAGGGGTCTTCCAAAATTCCACTGATGGTGCCACAGGCAATATCCATTTTAGGATTATGGCCTTTCTCATGTAAGACAGGAGAAGACCCAGTAGTGTTCTGGTAATTCTAGAAAAGGCCAATGAGCTCCAAACCATTCTTGAAAAATGTTTGCAGTGTGGCAAGGCGCAATATCCTGCTGAAAGAGGTCACTGTGACCAGGGAATACCGTTTCCAGGAATGGGTGTACTTAGTCAGGAGCAATTAGGTGGTGTTTAGGTAGGTGGTATGGTAAGTAACATCCCCATGAATGACAGGACCCAAGGTTTCACAGCAGAACACTGCCTCCACTGACTTGCCTTCTTCTCATACTGCAACCTGGTACCATCTCTTCCCCAGGTAAGTGACACACGCACACCCGGCCCTCCACATGGTCTAAAAAAAAAAAACGTGGTTCATCAGACCAAGCCACCTTCTTCCATTGCTCAGTGGTCCAGGTCCGATGCTCATGTGCCCATTGTAGGCACTTTTAACTGTGGACATGGGTCAGCATAGGTACTCTGACCAGTCTCTGAGACTACACAGCCTCATTCACAACAAATTGCAATTCCCTGTATGTTCTGACACCTTTCCATCAGAACCAGCATTAATTTTTTCAGCAACTTGAGATACAATAGCTCTTCTATTGGATCAGACTACACATGCCAGCCTTCGTTCCCCTCATGTGCATCAATAAGCCTTGGCCGCCCATGACCCTGTTGCCAGGTTTCCTTCTTTAGGTCCTGCAGATTGAGAACATTCCATAAGAGTTTGACCCAATCGTCTAACCATTACAATTTGGCCATTGTCAAAGTTGCTCAAATCCTTACGCTTGGCCATTTTTTCTTATTTCAACAGATCAACTTTTGGGATAACATATCCCTGCTGCCTAATATACCCCACCTACTTTTAGGTACCATTGTTATGAGATAACCAATTTATTTTACCTGTCATTGGTCATAATGTTATTGCTGATTAGTATGGCCGGAATTCAGATACATTTGCATATTTTTGTGCGGGCGTAGCGTATCTTCTTTACGCTACGCCGCCGCAACTTAGAGAGACAATTGCAGTATTCACAAAGCACTTGCTCTGTAAGTTGCAGTGGCGTAGCGTAAATTGGCCAGCGTAAGCCCGCCTAGTTCAAAGTAGGAAGGAGTTGGGAGTCATCTATTTAAATTAAGCGTGACCCCATGCTAATGAATGGCCGGTCGAACTGGGCATGTGCGCACATGCTCAGAACTTTACGCCGGACGTAAGCCTTACGCAAATCGCGTATATGAAGCGGCTAGGCGCATCTACGTTCGTGAATCGGCGTATCTTACTCATTTGCATATTTAAAATATAAACGCCGAATGCGTCAAGCGTAACTATGCGCCCACGATACGCCAGCATAGGCAAGTTACGTCAGAAAGCTGAAGCCATGTATTTCGGGGTATCTTGCTTTGTGAATCGGCGCAAAGATGCGACGGCGCACATTTGTACTTACGACGGCGTATCTTTTGATACGCCGGTGTAAAGCCTTTCTGAATCCGGGCCTAGATATTTAGAAGTTATGGACACTAAATCTACGCAGTGGAGCAGATACTTGAGGTAATCCAACATATGAAAATCAGTGAAACTCAAAAAATTTGAATATCGCACAAAATTTCATTTATTTAACTAATGCAACTTAAAAGGTGAAACTAATATATGCAGTAGACTTATTACATGCAAAGCAAGATAGTGCACGCTGTAATTTGTCATAATTCTGAGGATTGTGGCTTACAGCTCATGAAAACCCCAAATCCACAATCTCAGAAAATTTGAATATTGTGAAAAGGTGCAATATTCTAGGCTCAAAGTTTCCCACTCTAATCAACTAACTAAGCCATAACACCTAAAAATGTTTCCTGAGCCTTTAAATGGTCTCTCAGTCTGGTTCAGTAGGAATCATTCATGGGAAAGACTGCTGACCTGACAGTCGTGCAGAAAACCTTCATTGACACCCTCCAAAAAAAGTTGGATGTTCCCAAAGCGCTGTATCAAAGCACATTAATAGAAAGTTATGTGGAAGGGAAAAGTGTGGAAGAAAAAGGTGCACAAGCAGCAGGGATGACTGCAGCCTGGAGAGGATTGTCAGGAAAAGACCCTTCAAAAGTGTTGGGGACTTTCACAAGTAGTGGACTGTGGCTGGAGTCATCAAGAGCCACCACACACAGACGGATACTGGACACGGGCTTCAAATGTCGTATTCCGCTTGTCAAGCCATTCCTGAACAACAAACAACGTTAGAAGCGTCTTACCTGGGCTAAAGAAAAACACACCTGGTCTGTTGCTCAGTGGTCCAAAGTCCTCTTTTCTGATGACACCAAATTTTACATCTCATTTGGAAACCAAGGATCCAGAGTATGGAGGCGAATGGAGAGGCACACACTGCAAGATGCTAAAGTTTCAACAGTCTGTGTTGATTTGGGGAGCCATGTCATCTGCTGGTGTTGGTCCACTGTGCTTCATTAAGTCCGGGGTCACCATAGCCGTCTACAAGGAGATTTTGGAGCACTTCATGCTTCCTTCCGCAGACGAGCTCTATGGGGATGCTGACTTCATTTTCCAGCAGGACTTGGCACTTGCCCACACTGCCAAAAGCATCAAAACCTGGTTCAATGACGATGGGAATACTGTGCTTGATCGGCCAGCAAACTCGCCTGACCTGAACCCCATAGAGAATCTATGGGGCATTGCCAAGAGAAAGATGAGAGACATGAGACTGAACAATGTAGAAGAGATGAAGGCCACTATTGAAGCATCCTGGTCTTCCATAACACCTCAGCAGTGCCACAGGCCGAGGGCTTCCATGCTACGCCAAGTACTGAGTACATATGCATGTTTATACTTTTCAGAGGTCTGATATTGTTCTATGTAGAATCCTTGTGTTATTGATTGCATGTAATATTCTAATTTTCTGAGATTGTGGATTTGGGGTTTTCATGGGCTGTAAGCCATAATCATCACAATTATGACAAATCACGACTTGAACTATCTTGCTTTGCATGTAATGAGTCCATCGCATATATTATTTTCACCTTTTAAGTTGCATTAGTGAAATAAATACATTCTCATTTTTCGAGTTTCACCCGTAGTATAATATAGTGGAGACACAGTGTACTATATAACATACAGTATTTATAGTCAAGGAGAACGTAATATAATACAGCTGAGACACAGTATACTTTTTTTTTTTTTTTTTTAAGTGTATTTTTGTGCGTGAACTCGAGAGAGAGGAGCCGGACTGCAGGAGTTGGGAGTAGGCAGACCCTCCCCCCGGAGGCAATCGCCATCCTTCTCCATGCCCCTGGTGGCAATGGCGGGTGTGAAGGGGGGCCTCCCACTCACCCCGCCCTACCTGCTCCTCTTGGGAGCCCAACTGGGGCCCAACGGGACCCCAATGGGGCAGAGGGACTCCCCCTATGAGGGAGTGAGGGGGCCTAGCCCACCCAGCCAGCCCCATAGGTCCTTCGCCTCTCTTTATTTAAGAGACCGCATGGCCAAAGTGCATGTGTTTTAAACCAATTTCGTGTGCGTGCAAGTGTGGTGGTTTTTGTGGGGGGGGGGTGGGCGTACTAAGCACAGGCGTACCTTGCATAGCACACCCACCGGGAGCCGGGCTGAGACCACCAAACTCAATTCACATGTAGCCGAGACCGGGATCCGAACCCTTGGCTGCAGAGGTGAATGGCTTGTCAGCGCAGTGCCAATCACGTTGAGCCACCACAGCTCCCTGAGGAGACACAGTATACTATTGTAACATATTTATAGTTCCCTAGTGTATGAGAAATCGGGAACAAACTATAAGGTAGCAAGTCGGAAAAAAAAAAAAACAGTTCAAGTATAGTTTGCTCCAATGCATTTTGCTGTCACTTTAGCAACTTCAAAGAAAACCTACATACATCATGTTCAGATAAAAGTACAATTGTACAAATGGAAAAAAAACTGTGGATGTTGGCTATGAATGATTCATTATTACACAGGAGAGAGAATTGCTGCATTTCCAAATAGCTGCCCTCCACACCTGTTTTTTTGTGTGTAAGGATTCACATTGCATTAAGGCTGGGCATTTATTTTTAATGGGCTGTAAACACACGAACAATGGCAGTGCAACACACCAAAACACACTATGTGCATTGTGGAGTGCTGAAATGCTGCTACATTAGCAACTACAGTATACACTATATTGCCAAAAGTATTGCGACACCTGCCTTTACACGCACATAAACTTTAATGGAATCCCAGTCTTAGTCCGTACGGTTCAATGTTGAGTTGACACATCCTTTTGCAGCTATAACAGCTTCAACTCTTCTGGGAAGGCTGTCCACAAGGTTTAGGAGTGTGTCTATGGGAATGTTTGACCATTCTACCAGAAGTGCATTTGTGAGATCAGATACTAATGTGGGACCAAAAGACCTGGCTTGAAGTCTCTGCTCTAATTCATCACAAAGGTGTTTTATTGGGTTGAGGTCAGGACTCTGTGCAGGCCAGTCAATTTCCTCCACTCCAAACTCGCTCATCAATGTCTTTACGGACCTTGCTTTGTGCACTGGTGCGCAGTCATGTTGGAACAGGAAAGGGCCATCCCCAAACTGTTCCCACAAAGTTGGGAGCATAAAAATGTCCAAAAGGTCTTGTAATGCTGACGCCTTAAGAGTTCCCTTTCACTGGAACCAAGGGGCCAAGCCAAACCCCATAAAAACAACCCCTCACCAAATTATTTGGACCAGTGCACAAAGCAAGGTCCATAAATACATGGATGAGCAAGTTTGAGGTGAAGGAACTTGACTGGCCTGCACAGAGTGCTGACCTCAACCCGATAGAACACCTTTGGGATAAATTAGAGTGGAGACTGTGAACCAGGCCTTCTCTCCAACATCAGTGCCTGACCTCACAAATGCACTTCTGGAAGAATGGTCAAACATTCCCATAGACACTCCTAAACCTTGTGCACAGCCTTCCGAGAAGAGTTGGAAGCTGTTATAGCTGCAAAGGGTGGGCCAACTCAATAGTGAACTCTACAGGCTAAGACAGGGATGCCATTAAAGTTCATGTGTGTGTGAAGGCAGCCGTCTCAATACTTTTGTCAAAATAGTGTATATGCATTGGTTTTCCTTTTTAAATGAATGACAGTGCAGCAAAACATATACCCTGAGGCCCGGAATTCACAGCCATCGGCGCATCTTGATGCATGGTAATGAAGCGTGACCCCATGCAAATGATGGGCTGAGTACTTAAAACGAACGGCGCATGTGTCGTAAACTTGGACCGTATCTCCGTGCACATGCGTACAACCATGTCGAAATAACTGGCTAAGATACGTCGAATCACTGCCTACGACGTCAACGTAACCTACGCCCAGCCCTATTCACGTAGTACTACGTAAACGACGTAAAATACGACGGCTGTTTCCTGGTCCATACCTTTGCATGGGTTGCACCTCCTATATGAGGAATAACTTTAAACCGGACGTAACCCTTAGGCAAATTGCCTAAAACATGCGCCAGGCGCATCTACGTTCGTGAATCGGTGTATCTCCCTCATTTGCATATCTGAATCGAAACTTCCATATGCATCCAGCGTAAATATGCGCCCACGATAAGTCGGCGTAGGAAAGTTACGTCGGTCGGAAGAAGCCTATTTTTTTACGTAACTTAGTTTGTGGGTCCGGCACATAGATACGACGGCGCACATTTGTACTTACGTGGCGTATCTGTAGATACGTCGGCATAAGTGCTACGTGAATCCGGGCCTGTGCGTTTATGTGTGTTGCAGTAATACAATGAAACTGTATGTTTTACAGGATGTTACTGCACTGCACAAGTGTGGGGCCAGCCTCTGTCCCCCCATGTATGTGTGCAGCGTGTTATTCATTTAAAATGGCACAATCCAGGGCACCGTACAGTAGGGATCAATGGACCACATTACATGTTAAGTAGTGAGATAAAAAAAGTGCAGTTCCTGATTTTGTTTTGGCAACCCATTTTAGGAAAAATGGCTGCATTATTGCAACACATATTAATATGCACATCATAATGCCTTAATGTATGTGTAATAAAGGAGTGGGTAGGTGTGAAGGGGTCCTGAATGTTTCAGAGGTAGGTTGATGCAAATATCTGCTCTTAGCCATAAATCAATGCCCTTGCATAGCTATATTGTGTCCACCACCAATTTGGAAACCGTGTCCCGTCTTTGTATCACAGCTCCAGAGGTAACCCCCATCCCTTCCCCAGTGTGTAATTCCTTAGACATAAACATGAATAATCATCTGTATGGAGAAGCTCTAAGGTGGGGGAGAGAACACAAAGGCTACACTCTAAGTGCAGTAGGTTGAGTATAATTTATTGAGCAAGTAAAGCAAACATACTCACAAAAGTAGATAAAATTGAGCGTGTAAAACCATGGAACATCCAGGAGGAAAGTCAGGTTGAATGGCTGTGATCTGGTGTAGTGAAGTGGGTCGCGCCGGTGGATGCCGACGCTTCCTGTATCTCAGTCACACAGGGAGTCGGGGCTGTGATGTCAGTTCCAGGTGAGCGGTGGGGCGTGTCAATGACAACACTTCCGGGTGACTCGAGGGACCAATAGGTAACGCGTTTACGGAGCATGTGCTCCTTCTTCAGGCCTCTGGGGCCACAGATTTTTGTTTTGTCCAGCTGTATTTACTGCAACTTATAACATCGAAGTGAAAGATATAATGCCAACATGTCAGGGAAAAAGGTTCAATCCTTGCTTCAGTATTCTGTTAAACCACTTTTTGCTTTTATTGCAGCCTTTAGCCTGTCGGGATATGTCTCTACTAACTGTACATCTAGACTTTGCAATATTTGTCCACTCTACTTTGCAGAACTTCTCAAATTCAGTTCAATTTGATGGTGACTATAGTCTTCATGTCATTCCACAGATTTTCAATGGGGTTTAAGTCTGGGCTCTGACTAGGCCATGCAAGGACATTCAACCACTGTATGATAATTTTTTTTTTGTAATCTTTTTATTGAGTATAAAACATACAAACAAACCACAACAGTAAACCTGCCACAGCATTGGGACTAGAACCACACAGGAGTCAGTACCAGCTGACCATAGGCTGCTTCCATCATTAGTAACATACAGCTGCAGCATGTTTACAAGAAAAGAACAAACAAACAACCTAGTGCAGTAGTGGCTCCCGCTCAATTAAAATGTCCAAGTATCAAATTCTTCGAGGCCCAATGGTCAGTAAATTTTTATCCAGTAAACACATAGCAGAGATTATAATACAGAGGAAAAAACAAAACACCCAGTGTATCAGAATCACATCCACCCGAGGAGTGGTACCAAGTACAGGCTTAGTCAGTCTGCGGTTGCTGTGGGGGCCTCCGCTAGCCATTTGGCCCACACTCATACTTTTTGGGGCATCCTCTATTTTGGTAGGTTACCTTATAGAGTGGCAGTACTTTATTGACATGTGTTTTCCATAGCAGTATGGACGGTGGGGCACGTTTTTTCCAGCGGAGAGTGATCATTAGCCCTGGTGGCTAATTCTACTACTAAGCCTAGAAGGCATATCTGCGGGGTTGGGGCTACATTTATTCCCACCACCTATTGTATTACAGATAGTAATTGTGACCAGTAGTGTTTAATTACTGGGCAGGACCAGAAGATGTATAAAGTCGCCCGGATCCCCAGTACACTTCCAGCACTCTGCTGACAGGGAGGCTTTCATTTTATGCAACCTATACAGGGTAATATAAGCCCGGTGTAGAATTTTATATTGTATGAGACGGTCTCGAAGGGAGACCGGTATTTTGAAGGGGAAGTCCCGGGATGTCCTGTGTCCATTGCTGACGGAGCTTAGACAAATCTGGAGAGGAAACTCTGAGGAGATGTGCGTAGAGGACCGAGGTCGGTTTCTTGGTACATTCATATCGAATGACCCTCTCTAGATCAGATTGCACTATTTACGTGACATTTGGTCTTTAAACGAGTGAGACAGTTGCATATACCGAAAAAAATGCGAGGAAGGCACATTGTTGTGGTATACCAGATGCTTAAAGGGGCGTATAGCCGCGCTGGTGGCCAGGTCAGATAACAGTTTAATACCGCATTTGGCCCATATTTTGGGGTCCGGTAACGAGAAAAGATGTAGCAGTGTAGGGTTGTTCCATAGGAGGGCATGTGGGGAGACTGCAGTCCGTGGGAACTTCTCAATTCCCAATCCCGCCCCCCCAGGCCTTCAGAGTCGTGTGCATGGGGGTGGTCAAATCATATGGAGCCTTGGGACCGCAAAGGGGTAAATGTGTTAGGGCCTCTACAGAACGGACCACCGCCGCCTCCAGAAAAGACACTGGGTCTCCGCCACTGTATGATAATTTTTGCTGTGTGCTTTGGGTCATTGTCATGTTGTAAGGTAAACCTTCTTCCCATTGACAACTTTCTGTCAGAGGGCAGCAGATTTTCCTCAAGAATATGATGGTACTTTCCCCCGTCCATTATTCCTTCTATCCTAACAAGTGCTCCAGTCCCTGCTGCAGAGAAAAAAAAACGATAACAGGAAATTACCACCTCCATGCTTTACTGTAGGAATAGTGTTATTTGGCGGGTGAACCGCATTTGAATTCTGCCAGACATATCGTTTGGTGTTGAGGCCAAACCATTCAATTTTATCTTACAGTATGTCTTATCTGACCACAATACATTTATCCATGTGGTCTCGGAATCTTCAAGGTGCGTTTTGGCAAAGCTCAGTCGTCACTGCATGTGGCCTTTGTTGAGAAGTGGCTTTTTTTCTTGCAACCCTCCCATAGAAGCCACATTTGTAGAGAATTTGTGATATTGTTGTCACATGCGCACAATGACTGCTCTTTGTCATAAATTCCTGAAACTGCTTCAGAGTTGCTGTAGGCCTCTTGGTACCCTCTCTGACTAGTTTCCTCCTGGCTCGTTCATCCCGTTTGGAGCAGCGTCCTGATCCGGGGAGGGTCTGTGTTGTACCAAATACCTTCCACTTCTTTATAATAGACTTCACTGTGCTTCTAGGCATTGATAAAGCCTTTGACATTTTTTTTATACATATCCTGACTTGTGCCTGTCCACAACTTTATCCCAGAAATCATTTGACAGTGCCTTGCCACCTATAGTTGTTTGCTTCCAGGGACAGAAATGCTCCACGAAAGCTCTTTTCATGCTGAACTAATCAAAATGACCACAGAGTTTACAAAAAGTCATTTTTAGGTGAGGTGATTCTGTTTTTTGTTTTTTTTAGGAGGGGGGCGATCCCTCTTAAAAATGTGATTCTGAGTAAGTACTGCTGAATTTAAAAAAAATGTGCGTGTCTTTGTTTCAGGCTACAAAGAAACTAAATGTGATTCTTTTCTATACCTACTGTAGATTGCCGAGGCAGACTGAACCGGAAGTGGTGGGAATATAAAAAGAAATGGGAAACTGAGGCATGAACATACTTCCTAAAGAGGTTGGAGTCCCCAGTGGCACAAGTCTGGGTGGTCATCAATTCATCCCAGATACTCTCATAAACAGCACTGGGAATCAGTGGCTTCTACAGGTCCTGGCTAGGTTTCAGGCTAAAATTGCTGTCTACTGATGACAGCTGACATCCAGCACTGGTACAAGGATCAGAAACAAACAGCTCCCGGGCTTCCAATACTTCTACAGATTGCTCCATACTAGAGATGTGCACTGCCATAAAATTTGTTTCTTCTTTTTTTTTCATTTTTTTTTTCTTATAGGATCATTCATTGTGATCGTCATTCGTTACTTCAGATCATCTTTTATAACTTTGGATGCATTCATATTAATTTTGTTCCATTTGTTTAAATGATGCATTTGTTACTTCGGACACAGGCCATTCGTTCATTCAAACATTGGTTGTATTTGTAACCTTCGTTAGTTTGGATTTTTTCATTTTATTTGTTGTTTTGGAGTCGGCGTGTAGAGCTGGGATTAATTTACTACGTCTCAGACAGTTACTAGCACATGTATTTAACCACTTCCCGCCGGGCATATAGCAGAATGACGGCAGGGCAGTTAATTAGTTATCCTGACTGCCGCTGCATGCCCGTGCTGGTGCGGTGTGTCAGTCTGACCGATCTACGTAAAGAGCCTCTGATGGATGCTCTTTACCACATGATCAGTCGTGTCCGATCACGGCTGATCATGTAAACAGGAAGAGCCGTTGAACGGCTTTTCCTCTCGGGTCTGACAGATCGGCTGCTCTCCTGACGGGGGGTCTGCGCTGATTGTTCATCAGCACAGCCCCCTCTCGGATGCCCGCCCAGGACCACTAGGGAAGGCCACCACACTGGACCACCAGGTATGCTACCCTAGACCAGTGTTTTTCAACTCCAGTCCTCAAGGCACACCAACAGGTCATGTTTTCAGGCTTTCCATTATTTTGCACAGGTGATTTGATCAGTTTCACTGCCTTAGTAATCACCACAGCCATTTCATCTGAGGGAAATCCTGAAAACTTGACCTGTTGGTGTGCCTTGAGGACTGGAGTTGAAAAACACTGCCCTAGATCACCAGGGAAATGTCAATCTGTGCCCAGGCAGCTGCCAATCAGTGGCAAACAAAAATGCCTTCCAATGCCACCAGTGATGCCTATCCGTGCAGTCTATCAGTGCCAGCCATCAGTGCTGCCTTTCAGTGCCCATCAGTGCCGCTTATCAATGCCCAGCAGTGCTGTCAATCAGTGCCACCCATAAGTACCCATCAGTGCAACCTTTTAGTGCCCAATGATGCCAATCAGTGCCCATCAGTACCACCTATGAGTGCCCATCAGTACCGCCTATCAATGCCCATCATTGCTGCATATCAGTGTCACCCACCAGTTCTGTATCAGTGCCCATCGTCAGTGCCACCTATCAGTACCATGTCATTGGTGCAACCTCATCGTTGCCAACTTATCAGTGCCTGTCAGTGCAGCTTATCGGTGCCCATCAGTGCAGGAGGATATACTTATATGCAAAATTTTATAACAGAAACAAAGAAAAACATTTTTTCCAAAAATTTCAGTATTTTTTTCATTAGTTTAGCAAAAAATAAAAACCGTACATGTGTCAATGTTGTTTGGGTACAGTGTAGTATGACCACGCAATTGTCATTCAAATTGTGACAGTGCTAAAAGCTGAAAATTGGCCTGGGCAGGAAGGGAAGGAAGTGCTTGGTATTGAAGTGGTTAAAAGAACAAAAATGCATTCATTATTTCTTTATATTCAGCGATAACGAATAGTCGGAAAGAACAAAAATACGAAAAACAAAATTATCCAAATGTTATTGATTTGTTAAACACGTGCAATGAATTGTTTTTCGTTCTTTCAGATTTTCGTATTTTCGTTCTGACACTTCGTTTTCGTACGCCTTCATCAAAGAGTCTGTTGTCCATTCGGATATATGTTTTATATATATATATATATATATATATATAATTATATTGGTCCAAGCTGGATCAATGTAGCTATGTAAAAAACGCCATACTTGGAATTCTTCTTCAAACCACACAATTTACCCTTCGTTATCACAACACATAAGTGTGAATGGGTCCTAAGAGTTCTTAAGTTACCTAAGAATACTGTATACGCCAATTAGTCCTGACAAGTGTGAATAACCAAAAGATGTGTCTGCCTTTCCCATATCATATCCTGTTCATTTCCATTTCTGCTGTTTCCTATGTGCGTATCTGCTTAATGTTACTGTCACCCTTGTAAGACATCAGCTGGCTGAGCAGAAACCTTTCTGGTCAGTTAATTAAGGAAATGTACTGTGTTTTTTGTATATTTCCTCACTTTATTATGAGCGGAACTATAAAAAAAATGTTTTTTCGAAAAGTATTTTTTTTTAGGTTTGCAGACTATTCATAAATACATTGTAACATTATACTATTGTTAGAATATATTTTCATTAGTTCTTTTGTAGACCAACATCCTTGGATCCGCACATGGGGGTAGATTCACGTAACTCGGCGCATCTTTCTGCCGGCGTAGCGTATCTTCTTTACGCTACGCCGGCGCAACGTTGAGAGGCAAGCATGGAATTCACAAAGCAAATGCTCTCAACGTTGCGCCGGCGTAGCGTATAGTTGTCGGCAGGGCCGGTACAAGGCAGGGTCACGTGCCCCGGGTGCTACCATTTGCTATAGGAGGGGGGGCGCAGTCTGCAGACAAAGTTATGCCAGTGTGTACAACTTAAAAGTCACCTGTGTCAGCGCCCAGCGGCACTGTACAAATTGTGTGTGCCCAGTCCGTGCGCTCCTGCATCCCCCCTTCCCTTAGCTTCACTGTCTTTTACTGTTTACTCCCCTCTACGGAGGAGTCTCATAGTACCTGCCAGCAGCATGACGTCACTCACGGCCAGAGGAGAGGTGGGAGGACTCAGTGCTGTGACCTAGAGGAGCCAAATGCTATGGCTCTGTGGTGGAAGCTACGCTAGAAGATTTGGAGACAGGATTGCAGTGTGACAGAGTGTGCTACAGTCCGGACTAAACTTGTGTAACAGTAAGCAAAAACAGATTAATAAATGGCTGGATTGGGGCAGGGGAGAAGGATGAGGCAAGGTTAATGACCACCACTGCTGTTTATTTCCGCTGTGACAATGGGGAAGTGTGTGGTGTGTAAGTGTGTGCACCCTCTCCTGCATGATTTTTTGGAAGAGGAGAGCTGCCTTGTAGTGGAAGTGTGCAGTGTATTGTGATGTCCAGGTTGGCATAGCTGTATGACAGGTGACAGGTTGCTATGCGGAAGTCCTTAATCTGCCTCTTCCTAAGCCGTGGTCCGTCTTCTTCTAGTGAAGAATGGGGCGCGCTGCTTTCTGGGAACTGTGTGTGTCCCCAGAGAGCAGCCGCCCATTCACAAGTCGGTGCGAGACTTGCACATGTGCAGTAGGAAACGGGCAGTGAAGCCGTAAGGGATCGGCATGGGGGGGGGGGCAGGGCCGGACTGGGAATGAAAACCAGCCCTGGAAATAATTTCATACCAGCCCCATAACATTTTTATTCCAGCCATAACATCATGCGCTTTGCCGGCGGTATAGCTGCGGTGACCATTCATTTTAATGGGCAGGAGCGGTGGAGGAGTGAGGAGCGGCTCTTTCATGGCGATTTGCAGGCGCTATCTTTAGCCTTATAGTGCCTGCAAAGCATCTCAGTGTGAAAGGGGTCGAACTTTGATATAAAGGGGGGCACTGGTGACCAGAGACCCCACTTATATCAGAGTCCACTGCATTCCCCTTTACATCAGAGTGCCCTCTGCACTGTAAGGTTGAATCCTGCAGACTATGATGTAAAGGGGAACTCTGGGAATGTGGGGAGGACTCTGGTGACCAGAGACCACCTAACGCAGAAAGTGAACACTAAGGTAAGGGGGTTTACTGATATAAGGGGGAAACACAATATTGTATTGACCCCTTCTAAGACTGGCCTGGCGGTGCTGTCACTGACCTCCTCTCAGGTGCACCATGCGGGGCTCAGTCAGTCTCCTCCAGCTTGGTGGCTCTGGTTTTATCTCCACAGTCCATACATGTCTGACTTCTCCCATGACCCTTATCCTGGCAGCACTCCCACTCTTGACTCCTCTCCAGACCTGAAATAAGACAAGAGATGGTCAGAGGCTGCGGACGCTACAGAGGGAGGTCAGAGGCTGCGGACGGTACAGGGGGAGGTCAGAGGCTGCGGACGGTACAGGGGGAGGTCAGAGGCTGCGGACGGTACAGAGGGAGGTCAGAGGCTGCGGACGGTACAGGGGGAGGTCAGAGGCTGCGGACGGGGGACAGGAGGTCAGAGGCTGCAGATGGGGGATGGTGGGCAGGAGGTCAGAGGCTGCAGATGGGGGGCGGGGGGCAGGAGGTCAGAGGCTGCAGAGGGGGGGCAGGAGGTCAGAGGCTGCAGAGGGGGGGACAGGAGGTCAGAGGCTGCAGAGGGGGGGACAGGAGGTCAGAGGCTGCGAAGGGGGGGACAGGAGGTCAGAGGCTGCGAAGGGGGGGACAGGAGGTCAGAGGCTGCGAAGGGGGGGACAGGAGGTCTGAGGCTGCAGAGATCAGAGGCTATAGAGGGGGGGCAGGAGGTCAGAGGCTGCAAAGGGTGGAACAGGAGGTCAGAGGCTGCAGAGGGGGACAGGTCAGAGGCTGTGGGGAGGGGACAGGTCAGAGGCTGCGGATTGGGGAACAGGAGGTCAGAGGGTGCAGAGATCAGAGGCTGTGGAGGGGGGGCAGGAGGTCAGAGGCTGTGGGGAGGGGACAGGTCAGAGGCTGCGGATTGGGGAACAGGAGGTCAGAGGGTGCAGAGATCAGAGGCTGTGGAGGGGGGGCAGGAGGTCAGAGGCTGTGGGGAGGGGACAGGTCAGAGGCTGCGGATTGGGGAACAGGAGGTCAGAGGGTGCAGAGATCAGAGGCTGTGGAGGGGGGGCAGGAGGTCAGAGGCTGTGGGGAGGGGACAGGTCAGAGGCTGCGGATTGGGGAACAGGAGGTCAGAGGGTGCAGAGATCAGAGGCTGTGGAGGGGGGGCAGGAGGTCAGAGGCTGTGGGGAGGGGACAGGTCAGAGGCTGCGGATTGGGGAACAGGAGGTCAGAGGGTGCAGAGATCAGAGGCTGTGGAGGGGGGGCAGGAGGTCAGAGGCTGTGGGGAGGGGACAGGTCAGAGGCTGCGGATTGGGGAACAGGAGGTCAGAGGGTGCAGAGATCAGAGGCTGTGGAGGGGGGGCAGGAGGTCAGAGGCTGTGGGGAGGGGACAGGTCAGAGGCTGCGGATTGGGGAACAGGAGGTCAGAGGGTGCAGAGATCAGAGGCTGTGGAGGGGGGGCAGGAGGTCAGAGGCTGTGGGGAGGGGACAGGTCAGAGGCTGCGGATTGGGGAACAGGAGGTCAGAGGGTGCAGAGATCAGAGGCTGTGGAGGGGGGGCGGGAGGTCAGAGGCTGTGGGGGGGCAGGAGGTCAGAGGCTGCGGAGGGGGGGCAGGAGGTCAGAGGCTGCAGGAGGGGGGGGCAGGAGGTCAGAGGCTGCGGAGCAGGAGGTCAGAGGCTGCGGAGGGGGGGCAGGAGGTCAGAGGCTGCGGAGGGGGGGACAGGAGGTCAGAGGCTGCGGAGGGGGGGGGGCAGGAGGTCAGAGGCTGCAGAAGGGGGGACAGGAGGTCAGAGGCTGCGGAGGGGGGGCAGGGGGTCAGAGGTTGAAGAAGTCAGTGGAGGGGGGGGGGGGCAGGAGGTCAGAGGCTACATGATGGGACACGCCCACATACATAGCAACAATATCCATAAAAAAACGCCCATAATAGGCCATCCTAGCTGCAAAAGCAGCTTTATGCAATTACTAACCCCCACCTCCCCAGCGCGATCCGTGATCAGAGAATCAGGGGAGCAAAGGTACGGATCAAAAAGGCCATTCACTGCCACAGCCCAGCACACTCACCTGCGGAGGGGGGAAATAGATCCTTCTGGGGTGACCAATAGACAAACGCGCGCGCATTCCGGCTGGATAGGAACTAGTGTGCGCCAGCCGCAAACCCGGGGACACAAAACGGTGGCGCACACAGGAAATGACATAGACACATAGGAGGGGCCACACTCAGAGAACAGGAATATGGCAAATCGAAACATACATTTGTATGTCAGCCGACATAAGTCAAAGTAGGTGGAAGTGGACGTGTAACATTTAAATGAAGCGTGACCCCATGCAAATGATGGGCTGAGCTACAAAAACGAACTGCGCATGTGTCGTATCTTGGACGCATCCCAGTGCGCATGCTCACAGTCACGTCGAAATAACTGGCTAAGATACATCAAAACACTGCCTACAACGTGAAGGTAACCTACGCACAGCCCTATTCACGTACTACGTAAACGACATAAAAATCGACGGCGTTCGTTCCCTGGTTCATACCTTTGCATGGGTTGCGCCTCCTATATGAGGAATAACTTTACGCCGGACGTAACCCTTACGCAAATCGCTTAAAACATGCGCCGGACGCAAGTACGTTCGTAAATCGGCGTATCTTACTCATTTGCATATTTAACATGGGTACGTCGAATGCGTCCAGCGTAACTATGCGCCCACGATACGCCGCCATAGGCAATTTACGTTGGGCGGCTGAAGCCAAATTTTTCGATGAATCGGCGCAGAGATACGACAGCGCACATTTGTACTTACGACGGCGTATCTATAGATACGTCGGCGTAAGTCTTACGTGAATCCGGGCCATAATGTTTCGTTTCAGCAATTCTGCAAGTGGGGAAAAAGATTTTACTTTTAAACCTCTTCAGCTCCGGAAGATTTACCCCCCTTCATGACCATGCAATTTTTTGAGATATGGCACCGTGTTACATTGATAATTGTACGGTCGTGAAACATTGTACCCAAACAAAATTTATGTAATTTTTCCCCCACAAAGAGAGCTTTCTTTTGGTAGTATTTGATCACCACTGCTGCTTTTATTTTTTGAGCTATAAACAAAAAAAGTACAAACAATATTTTTTACTTTCTGCTATCATATCCAATAAAAAAAAGTAAAGAATCACATTTCTTCTTTTTTTGCGCGCTGTGATTGGCCAAGCATGCGGGACATACAGCATGCTTGGCAAATCATCAGCGCGCAATGCCGCAGTGAATTAAGGGCCGTTTTGCTTCACTCGAATTTGGCGCGAACGACCGCTTTTGTTCGAATTTCGCCGAACGTACTAACAGACAATGTTCGAGTCGAACATACGTTCGTATCGAACGCGAAGCTCATCCCTACCGGGAACTGTGAAGTGTTGGGAAAGCTTCACGAGAGAACTCATCCAAGCAGGTAGCTGTGAGTAAATGTATGTTAAAGTACTAAAGCGCAAACCATAAACAAATAATGTAGATGATAGTCAGTAGCTGCCATCATAAGGAGGTGCTCACACACTTAAATAGATAAAAAAAAGTAGAAAAAATGCACTTACTTATATAATAATCTGTAATCTATAATTAATAAAGTGCAATAATTCCAGAGGATACTCTTCATAAAACGACCACAAACAATAAGATAATATTAGAAATCAGTCCTCATTAACTCTGCAAAAACGACATAAAATGCAACAAAATATTCAAAAATTTGCAAATAAGCAGTCCAATATGTGCAAAAAGAATTTTCAACACTAAAAGTGCCCAAAAAGTGACAATAAATGTGGAAGTAAGTCCGTTCAAAAACAACAGTTCATTGGAAAAAAGTGCATGTGCATACAGCGGTGACATCCAATTTAATACCCTTTGATGAAGTCACGTGTTCAGTGACGCAACGCATCAAGATGAACAGTCTGATGACATGGTAAATACATAGATCACAAGCCCTATGCAGGGAGATGGTATTATGCCAGTAAGGCACTGTCACTCACAGTTCCATAGTTGACTGCTGAACCTGGTGGAGTGGACAGGTGCCACTAACCCTGGAGCCCTTGGGGATAGGTGGCGAGCCCAAGGGATGCCAGATCACTGAACGGAGTCAGCAACGGCCAGCGCCTAGGAAATGACTGCTGCCAACACGGCTCGTCACCGCTGACGTAGGGAAATGCCAGGAGCAGGGGCCGAAGGGCTACACTATGGACACAGTACGAAGAGGGAGAGCCAAATGACCCGTGATTCGTCAGCCACTACCCACCCCCAGGAGCTCCTTGGTTAGAGGCAGCCGTTCACTCCACCAGGCTCAACAAAGTCAACTATGGAACTGTGATTCACAGTGCCTCACTGGCACACTACCAAGGTAATGACTAAGCGCACATGAAGTGTGCGAAAAGCGTCTACCCAGCATTCTGATTCCTGCCATTTTTGGGATGTCCAAATAAAAAGGATTTGATGTACAGTGATGTGCGGTCATTTTTTCTCATTTCAAAGTCAACTATGGAACCTGTGAGTCACAGTGCCTCACTGGCACACTCCCATCTCCGTGCATGAGTTTGTGATCTATTTACCTAATGTCATCAGTCTGTTCCGTTTTCAGTACCACAAAGTATCAGTTTTGGTATCGTGAGCATCTGGGCGAGTACCAATACTCACACAAATGCCTGGTATTGGTGCATCCCTAATCTAAAATGTCCAGTACACAAAGCAAACTCTTCGGGCCAGATTCAGGTAGAGTTAGGCTGGAGTATCACTGATACTCCAGCCTAACTCTCACTTTGAGCCGGCGTTTCTGTTTTCAGTAAGCAGAAAACAAGAAACGCCGGGTTGGAGTTACTATACGAGCGGCGTAATTGTATTTCGCCATCGTAACTTCAATTTTAAAAATGGCGCGCGGGGCGTTCCCGCTGATTAACGCCGAGAATATGTTAATCAGCGGGAATCGGAAATTCACGATCGTATTCGGGCGCGACGCAGTGACTTTCCGACGTTTCCGTAAGAGATACGCGGCGCAAAGATAAAGCAGCCCCCTAGTGGAGTATCCTATGTTAAGTATGGCCGTCGTCATCGCGTCGCAAAAAAAATAAATCGAGTCGTTTACGTAAAACGTCCGTGAATGGGGATTGACGTCATTGACGTTCCCTGAAAGAATTTGGAGCATGCGCACTGACAGTCGACGCATGCGCAGTACGTTCCCTGCGGGATCGCGCATAGTTAACATAATACACGCCCCCTACCCGCCCAATTTCAATTCCGCCGGCTCATTTTTGCTACGCCGCTGCAACTTTAGGAGCAAGTGCTTTGTGAATAACAGTACTTGCTCCTAAAGTTACGGCGGAGTAACGTAAACGAGAAACGTTACTCCAAATTAAAGAAGCGCCCATCTACCTGAATCTGGCCCTATATCTATACATATGGTAGGGTGTAGTATGGCTCTGCAACCATACCAGGTGAGGGGGCGCTGTTTACAAATGGAAAATGGTACAGATTAGGTAAATATACTAAAGTGTGTAGTATGTAAGATCCTTTTAATGTAGTGTTTCTCAATTCCAGTCCTCAAGGCGCACCAACAGGTCATGTTTTCAGAAGTTCCCTCAGATAAAAAGGCTGTGGTAATTACTAAGGCAGTGAAACTGATCAAATCACCCGTGCAAAATAATGGAAATAATAAAAACATGACATGTTGGGGCGCCTTGAGGACTGAAATTGTGAAACATGGTTTTCATGGAAGGTGTATTTATCCTTAAAAGTCACGGTACATAAAACAGTCATACACTATCATGATCCAGCAGCTTTGTGTAGACAGAGTACTAAAATATGTTTAATGCATATTTAGTGCACCTTACGCATTGCTAGTTGCCTTATTAAACAAAGGGCCATAGTATTTTCAGCATCCAAACATGTCTTCGTTACCAGCTTCAGTGCTTCCTTATGAGTCAGCCAAGCAATATCACCCCAATTAGCATGCAAATGAACCCTGTAAATATCATCAAGAAATTGATGTACAGCAAAATAATGAGTCACACCTTCAGGAAGAAACACAAAGGATCATTACAACCTTAATGCATTTTAAAGTGTAACTCTATCCACACATAACACAGAGTTTAAATACACACAGTATGGGCCAGATTCATGTAGGAATTACGCCAACGTAACTTGAGATGCGCCGCGTAAGTCAAAATGTGCGCCGTCCTATCTGTGCGCCGTACCCACAGAAATAGATACGGCTGAAAATATGCGTGGGAGCATATTTACGCTGGACCCATCTGGCGCTCCTATTGATTTCCTATTCAAATATGCAAATGAGGGAGATACGCCGAACGTACGTGCATCCGGCACAGGTCGTACGTCCGGCCTAAAGTTACCCCTCATAAAGCAGGGGTAAGTCAGCAGCAGACGTGCACAGGTCAGCTGGAGAGCAGCTACAGCAGCACCGTTACGGACGAGCTGAGCAACCACACTTGCAGGACAACACATCTGTATGCCAACATGCCAGGGGCAGCCATGGTCCTAGCACTACTACTGTGGCCACAGGCACGGAGGAGGAGGGCATGGGAGAGGATATACCGAACGCGCATGAACGTCTTTGGCATGGGGGATTTGGAGGTGTATCGCATCTTCAGATTCAGTCCTGCTGCCATCCTGGAAATAGCCACAGCCCTGCATGATGACATCACCAGCAAGACACACTGCTCACAAGCAGTGGAGCAACTGGTCAAGGTACTGGCAACACTCCATTTCCTTGCCAGTGGATCTTTTCAGCGTACAAGTGGAGTTGTGGCTGGGATGTCACAATCCACCATGAGCAGATGTGTGCACCAGGTTGTCCCCGCAATCCTCACACGCATGTCCCACCACATCATCAAACCCATCTATGAGCATCTGCGGCAGAAGGCAATGCAGGATTTCTACAGAATTGCAGGATTCCCACACACCATCGTGACCATTGATTGCACACATGTGGCACTACGGCCCCCCTTGCCACAGAGCACATATATCGCAATCGTAAGCAGTAGCATTCCATCAACGTACAGGTGATAGCCGATGCCAAATACCTCATATGGCACGTCTGTGCAAAACACCCAGGGTCCAGCCATGACAGCTACATATACCGTTAAAGCAACATCCCAACAGAATTCGAACAGAACATGTACAAGGACAGCTGGTTGGTTGGTGAGTGACATGGGAGTCAGGCATGACTGTCTGACCCCATGATGCAGACATCACGAGGGGCACGTGCACGGCTAACATCCTCGTGTCTTTTCCCTTCCAGGTGACTCGGCATATGCACTTGGGCCCCATCTCCTGACTCCATACCGGGATCCCCAAACCACCAGAGGAGAGAGAAAATACAATGATGCACACATACGTACCCGTGCAGTAGTGGAGCGCACATTTGGCCTCCTGAAGTCCCGTTTCTGATGCCTGGATATGTCCGGGGGGGCCCTGTTGTATTCCCCAAACTTTGTGTGTCAGATCTTCGGTGCATGTTGTGTGCTGCACAACTACGCCATGAGAAAGGGCCTGGAGATTGACATATGTGAAGACCTGACCCCCAACCACACAGTCCCCCCCTGAACGAGGCTACCCCATCTGCTGAGGGAACAGCAGTCAGGAGGTGCCTCATGAGATATCACGGACCACCTGGGCTTTGAGGAAGGGGGCACGCCCCAGAAACACGTCAGCCACATTGATATCAAGGGTTTGACTGGCAGGTGCCGCGAGGTTCCAGTCCTAGCTGTTTTAAAAAGCGCTTACTTCAGATTGTTTGTGAGTAGGACCATTGCTTTTTTATCTTGTTTATTAAACTTTTAAGTGGTAATGCACAAGGTCGGTGCTCCCTCCTTTCTTTTCTCTTTTTAATTGGTGCCTCATGGTAGGCATCTTTGCATGTTAAACACACACATTCATCATGGCACACGGACAATGCACGCATGCATACCACTGTGGTCCCTAGATCACACACACCACATCCACCTCACACTGGATTAGCCCAAGTCTGGCATGCAGGACTTGGGAGCAGCAACGCCGGCGTCAAGGCCCCAATGGTGTCGCTGTCCATTCATACCACATTCACACGGCCGTGGGGACAACTTCTCCCGGACGACCCAGGGTGACACACCTTGCTGGCAGGAATGCCACCCCCACATTCGCACACCAGTCACAGTGTAGCCTGCACTACTGACCGTGTGCATACACTACAAAATAAAACGCTCATAACCTGAGCTAATAAAACAAAATAAAACGCTTATAACCTGAGCTAATAGAACAAAATAAAATGCTCATAACCTGAACAAATATGAAAAAAAATATCAGGCAATAAATTGCCCTGTTGTGGGCCAAGCTGGATGCCAGGCTGTCTGCCACACGACGCATCTCCATGGCGACAGCACCCATATGGTGGGTCTGGCGGGCCTGATCCCTGGCCAGAGTTTACTGGATGGCCTCAGGAACACCCCTGGTCTTGCGGGTAGCCTTCCCGGGGGCAGGAGAGGCTTGGGGCCATGTGTACGGAGAGGCCCTTGAGGGGCTTTCCCTGATGATGGAGGAGGGTGAGGGGCTAGCCCTGATTGGGGAAGAGGGTGAGGGGCTTCCCCTGATGGGGGAGGAGGGTTGGGAGGGCGCAGGGATGATGGGATCCTCCACGAGGTACAAAACTTCCTCCAGGTCCCCATGCTCCTCCACCACTTCCTCTAGAGGAGAGGTGTGGGCACACTCCTCTGGGGAGGCCGTGGGTCGCCCAGCAGCCGACGACGGCCCAGCTCCCTCCAGCACATCTGTGGATGACACAAAACATTCACATGTTGGTGGACCCACACACTTGACACATGTTCCCTTCCACCCCCTCACATGCTACACACCGGATAGGAGATAAAACACACTTACCTGTACTCAAGACCTGGTCACCGGAGTCAAAAACCCTTGATGCCCTCCACCTGCAGGCAGTGGGCGATGACCTCCTCCTCATCCGTCAATCGCACAGATGTGGCTGGTCCTCTTCCCGTGTCCCTGGCGTGGCTCCTCATAAGCGCCAGCTTATCACGGACCTGACGTCTCAGGTCATTTATTTTTTCAGAAATATCGTCTCATGCCCAACGGTATTGACCTGAAGGGTGATCTCCTCCAGAATCTCCCTCTTCCGTGCCTTGCTGGTCTGGGAACTGTGGGCACCATGGAGGAACTTGTCATATTTGGCCATTCCAGCAACAATAATGGCCCTCTCCTCCGTTGAAAAGTTCCTCTTCCTCCTCTCCTTGCCTCCATTTCCTGCTTCCGCCATCGCCTAGCAAAAGTACCTTGCTTCAGGGGGGGGGAAACAAGCAGGATGTGCTTTTGCGCCGGACGGGCGCATGTCTGGGCGTATTTATGCACTCGGCGTAAGCCGGTGGGCCGGCGTATCCCAGGAAGTTGTGCCGGCGTAGGTGTGAGCATGCGCATAGGGGCGCAAACCGTACATCCATGTCACTGCGCATGCGCCGTTTTAGATACGCCGGGCGTAAAGCATTGCACCACGCTCGGACCATCATTTGCATAAGGTCACATCCATTTACACTGCCTTATGCCGATGAAATTATGTTACGCCGGCGCAACGTTGGGAGCATTTCCATTGTGAATAGTGTGCTCGCCGCTCTGCGCCTCATCAGCATAGCGTATATTCGAAAGATGCGCCAATCTATCTGAATCTGGCCCTATATGTGTATTTTTACCACTACTACAATATTTGTAATTGTCTCTGGTCACTCTTGATGTGCACATGACTCTACCCTACCGCACAGCCAGGAGGGTGACACCGCTTTTCAAAGCCTTTGGCTTCCATTGTTATTGTCAGCAGGCTAGTCATTATGAATGAGCATTATCACTGCTGAGCTGCTCCCTTGCAGTGAGTGTCCAGTCTCTAAAGCCTTGTACACACGATCGGATTTTCATCGGAGAAAGCGTAGGACTTTTGTCCGAAGGGCATTGGCCAGGAACTTGTATTGCATACAAATGGAAAAGAATTGTAGGCCAACAAACTTGAAACTATGTGTTTTTCAGCTTTCTAGCGCTACCGTTTGGGCAACTTCTGCTAATGTTGTGTTATGGTGATGCATTTTTGTACTTTGGAGTTTTGTCCGACAGACTTGTGTACACACGATCAGATAATCCGACAACAAACCTTTGTTGGCGGATAATTTTAAAGCATGCTATCCCACATTTGTCCGTGGAAAATCCGACAATTGTCCAATAGAGCGTACAAACAGTTGGATTTTCCGACAACAGCCTGTCTTAATACCTCTTCCAGGATTAGCGATGGTGAGGTGCATGCTGGGTAGCCATTCCCGATTCTCTGGTTGCTGTAGCACCGATTGTTTGCTAAAGTTGCCATAACAACTACGGCGATGGAGGATGATCCTGCCCTGTTGTTATGGCAACCGCCTTAAATGGCATAATTTCCTGTTGGGAAAGAACACAAATTTTTGATTACAGTACTGCCCACAGACTCCTGGGAAATGATGACTCACATTTCCCAGGAGTAGCGGTGGTGGGAATGACGAGGAGCGCTGCAGACGAGAAAGTGGCAGATTAGGAGGACTACATAGCAACTGTTTCTGTAAAAGCGGAGGTTCCACCAATTTTTTTTTTTTTTAAAAGCCAGCAGCTACAAATACTGCAGCTGCTGACTTTAAAAAAAATGGACACTTACCTGTTCAGTGCGCCCGCGATGTCGTCAGCCGAGGACGAGCAATCACTCGTCCCTCGGCTGCACCCACTGACATCCTCGGTTAGGGAATCGGGAAGTGAAGCGTTGCGGCTTCACTGCCCAGTTCCCTACTGCGCATGCGTGAATAGCGCGCCACGCCATCACTGGCCCCCGAACAGTATGTTTCCCAGAAGACAGCGGGGGCTGCGGGTAGAAGCGTGACTGCTGCAGTTTCATATTCCCAGAAGTGGGTGCAAATACCTGTCTTAGACAGGTATCTGCATCCCCCTCCCCCTGAAAGGTGCCAAATGTGACACCGGAGGGGGGGGGGGGTTCGAAAAGAGGAAGCTCCATTTTTGGGTGGAGCCAACGCTTTAAGTATATATAAAAAAATAATTTCCCCAAATGTTTCTTTTTAGGTTTAAAGGTCTGCGATTATGTAAAAAAAAAAAAATTCAGGTGGAACTCCGCTTTAAGCTCACCACTCACATTACTATAAAATCACCTTTAGATCTACCAACAACAATGTAGTGACTGGCTGGATACAAATTGATTATATAGTAGGCTCTCATGTTACTTTGTTTTGGTAAATCTAAAGTCGATCATACAAAGATTGTAGGGTCAGACGGTAATGTGTATGATGAGCCTAAAATAATAAGATGCCACACTATGCAGGGCAATAAATCCTAAATGACACTACAAACAATAACTAAAGATGTGTACTCACGGAAAAGACATTAAGATTTCCCTTTAAATGTCTTTCCCATAAAATACTGGCTGGCACCTCGGCAGTTTTACTAACAATGACAAATGAAATGTCCAGCAGTCCTGCTGCTGCTGCACCAGTAGCCAGCTGGCTTGTGGCGAGCTGTGCGGTTGAATGTTGTTCTGAGATTGCGTTGTGTTTTATTGCCTCTTAGGCATTTATATTATGCAGCAATTTGTCAATGCAGCAAATGATCAACGCTCCCCTCCATTCACGTACTGCTGTGTTCACGAGGAATAATGATGGTTGGACTGTTTTATCCAGAGAATGGTTACACGCTCTGTATTGTTGCTGACTATACTACACTGATATGTACACAAAACTGATAATTGGCCAGTGCTGCAGTCTGCGCTGACTCAAGCCAATTGTAAACAGCAAATAATCTTATAAATCTTGATTGTCGGTCTGATTACTGAGGTGACATAGCGCTTACGTGGATGGAAAAACAAGAACAACGTGATTTATAATTGCAGTAAGTTGCTTTATACATCAGTTGAATCTATTTCATTTCAGTTTAAGGGGTAGGAAACTTTTGTTTAAAATATATATATATATTACACACAGTATCTGACAAAAGTGAGTACACCCCTCACATTTTTGTAAATATTTTATTATATCTTTTCATGTGACAACACTGAAGAAATTACGCTTCTCTACAATGTAAAGTAGTGAATGTACAGCTTTTATAACAGTGTAAATTTGCTGTCCCCTCAAATAACTCAAACATACAGCCATAAACGTCTAAACCACTGGCAACAAAAGTGAGTACACTCCTAAGTGAAAATGTTCAAATTGGGCCCAATTAGCCATTTTCCCTCCCCGGTGTCATGTGACTCGTTAGTGTTACAAGGTCTCAGGTCTGAATGGGGAGCAGGTGTGTTAAATTAGGTGTTATCGCTCTCACTCTCTCATACTGGTCACTGGAAGTTGAACACGGCACCTCATGGCAAAGAACTCTCTGAGGATCTAAAAAGAATTGTTACGCTACATAAAGATGGCCTAGGCTATAAGAAGATTGCCAAGACCCTGAAACTGAGCTGCAGCACGATGACCAAGAACCATACAGCCAGTCATATGCAGAGGTTGTCTTTGGAAAAATAGATGTATGAGTGCTGCCAGCATTGCTGCAGAGGTTAAAGGGGTGGGGGTGAGCCTGTCAGTGCTTAGACCATACGCCGCACACTGTATCAAATTGTTCTGCATAGCTGTCATCCCAGAAGGAAGCCTCTTCTAAAGATGATGCACAAGAAAACCTGCAAACAGTTTGCTGAAGACAAGCAGACTACTGCAACCATGTCCTGTGGTCTGATGAGACCAAGATAAACTTATTTGGTTCAGATGGTGTCAAGCGTGTGTGGCGAGGACTACAGAGACAAGTGTGTCTTGCTTACAGTCAAGCATGGTGGTGGGAGTGTCATGGTCTGGGGCTGCATGAGTGCTGCCACCACTGGGGAGCTACAGTTCATTGAGGGAACCATGAATGCCAACATGTACTGTGACATACTGAAGAATAAGGGGAAGAACTCTACAACAGAAACAAAGACAGGAAGTGAGGAGAACTCTACAACAGGAACAAAGGAAGGAAATAAAGAGACTCTCGCTGACAGAAATAAAGTCAGGAAGTGAGGCAAACTCTCCAACAGGAACAAGGTCAGGAAGTGAGAACTCTCCAACAGGAACAAGGTCAGGAAGTGAGGAGAACTCTCCAACAGGAACAAGGTCAGGAAGTGAGGAGAACTCTCCAACAGGAACAAGGGCAGGAAGTGAGAACTCTCCAACAGGAACAAGGGCAGGAAGTGAGAACTCTCCAACAGGAACAAGGTCAGGAAGTGAGGAGAACTCTCCAACAGGAACAAGGTCAGGAAGTGAGGAGAACTCTCCAACAGGAACAAGGGCAGGAAGTGAGAACTCTCCAACAGGAACAAGGTCAGGAAGTGAGGGGAACTCTCCAACAGGAACAAGGGCAGGAAGTGAGAACTCTCCAACAGGAACAAGGTCAGGAAGTGAGAACTCTCCAACAGGAACAAGGTCAGGAAGTGAGAACTCTCCAACAGGAACAAGGTCAGGAAGTGAGGAGAACTCTCCAACAGGAACAAGGGCAGGAAGTGAGAATTCTCCAACAGGAACAAAGGCTGGAAGTGATGAGAACTCTTTAAAAGGAGAGCGGATAGTAATAAAAATGTTTTCTGTTGTAGAGAAGGGGAATGCTAGACCCCCTGTCAAATTTGTATCTCTCTGTGTCCCTGTTGCAGTTTTTCCTAATTTTCTGTCTAAATACTGGTGCCATTTCTTTACATTTCTGTTGGAAACTGCGCTGGCCTGCCTAGTGTGGAGAAACCAATATTAGGTAATGCAGCGAGAAAAGGACAGCAGAGGGAAGCAGAGAGAAGTCATGGCTGAAGTTTTTTTTTTGAAAAGGTGAACTAACCATTTACCTTAAACTGGATTTAAAACACAGACCTATTTTAATTTCCTGTCACAGTGCAAGCTCTTGGCCAGACCCGAGTCTGTAGCGCTCCCCAGCATTTTGTGCCTGCCCCATATTGTCACTATACTGTATGTCCATTAAAGCATGTATAGCATAGTACAGTCTTTTTTGAACAAAAAGGTATTCATGTATCATTACAATTTTTTACAACAGGCAGCATCATGCATATATAGTAAGGTTGTCCCGATACCACTTTTTTAAGGCCGAGTACAAGTACTGATACTTTTTTTCAAGTATTCGCCGATACCAATACTTTTTTTTAATGTCATGTGGCAATTTGAATAATGGGCACTGACAGGGGGCACTGCCAGATGGATGACACTACACTGACCACTGCTCTGTCCACTACACTATTCCTATACTGACTTGTCTAAACTCTCTAATCTCTCTCTCTGGCTGACTGAGTCTCACCTGCAGCTTGCGTCTTCCATCAGCCTGGAGGAGGTGAAGAGAGGATGTCTGGAAGAGAGGGGGAGCCTGGAGGAGGGGAAGAGAGCACATCGGTGTGCGGGACCGGAGGAGAGGGGGAGCCTGGATATTGGGAAGAGAGCACATCAGTGTCTGGGACCGGAAGGGACTCAAGGAGGGGAAGAGAGCACATCAGTCCGGAGTCTAGGCGGAGGCGGGACCAGCCCCGCCGTGATCGTGGATAGGCCAGGCCAGGCTCACCCCGCCGTGATCACGGATTGGCCAGCCCCGCCGTGATCATGGATAGGCCAGTGATGCTGTATTAGCCGATAGCCCCGCCGTGCCGTTGGCGAATCACAGGGCACCAGCCACAAGGACACAGGAAGCCAACATTAGGGGGGACGAATCCGGCAGTGACACACACTGCCTGGCGCCCCCTAAATGTTGCACCCGGTTCCACTGCCCCCCCACGCTACCCCACTGGCTCCGCCCCCTCTCCGTCCGCCGACTTCCGGGTATCAGATCTGACATCGGGAGCATTTGTGCGAGGACAAGTACTCGCACAAATGCTTGATATCGGTCCCGATACCAATACTAGTGTCGGAACAACCCTAATATATAGTATATCTCTTTTACCCCTATTCTTACAGAGCCATTTATTCTAAACTGCACAATGCTAGTTCAGGCTTGTTTTGGCCATCATCGGTGCAGTGTATGAAAACTATGGCTTTCATGATATAGGGCTTAGAACCAACAAAGTTAGGTTGAGAAGGTACTAAAGAACACAGTAAAGAAAAAAGAACACCGGGTGGATTATGATGGGCATGATCATTATGTACCTCTGGTGAGTGCATAGATGACGGAGGAGTCACAGGAGTACTGACCTACCGTGTTTCTCCGAAAAAAAAAAAAAAAAAAAAAAAATATATATATATATATAGGCTACAAAAAATGCATTAGGGCTTATTTTCAGGGGATGTCTTATTTGTCCCCAATCCTCTCTCCCCCTTTCCCTCCCTGTCAGCTCAGGAGTCAGCCTCTCTGTAATCCCCAAAAGAAACCCTTGTTAAAGTCCTTGTAAAATCATTTAATCCGCTCTGTAAATGGATTATATAATGTCCAGTGTGTGTCTTTATGTAACATTATAGAAAATACTTTATTTACAGTGCTGCTGGCTGCTCACATGATTTGCTGGACCTCTTCTTCCCTGCTCCGAGCCCTGCTGAGGGAAATGCAGAGATCCCCGTTGACGTCAGCCCCGTCCAAGCACTGCAGAGGGTGGGGCTGCTGATGTCAGCCAGGAGGAAAAGAGGAGAGCTCCGGTGGGTCACAAGAATGCTCAGCAGCGCTGTAAATAATGTATTTTCTACAATAATGTTATCTAAAGACACACACTGGACATTATATAATCCTTTTACAGTGTAGATTACATGATTTCACAAGGACTTTAACTAGGGCTAATTTTTGGGGTAGGGCTTATATTGCAGCCATCCTAGAAAATCAAGATATATATTTTTGGTTAAACAGGGTATTTCACGCGGTGCATACATACGCTTATTCATATGCTATATTTACTTATATCATGGGAAGTTCCATTGGAACAGTGATTTAATAATTTCTCCTGGTGTATTTGAACATATATAGCAAAGTTTGTGAACCAAAAATCCCTGATTTTACTTAAATGGTGTATAGTAGTGTGCAGGGGCAAAACTTTTTAAGTTAATACCCAGTTGGTTGTTACAGGTTATGAACCTTTGCCCTTTTTCGTACTAAATTAATACCATGAGGGTTTAATAAAAATGAACCAGTAAATGTAAATGTATATATATAAAATTAAAGGGCTCAGAGGTCCCCAGGGCCCCATGTGGCAAACACCCTTTTTTATTTTTTTTATAAATGTTTATTTTTTTATTTTTGTTTATATATTTTTTTTATTAAAGGGCCCAGAGGTTCACAGGGCCCTGGATGGCAACCCCACTTTTTTTTTATAAGTGTTTATTTTTAATATATTTTTTTTATTTTATTTTTTATTAAAGGGTCCCGGATGGCAACACCCCTTTTTTTATATTTTTCTTTATTAAATCTTTTTTTTGTAAAGGGCCTCCCGCTTCTAAATTCGCGGCAGCCCCGCCCCCCCGCGTCTCAATTTAAGGGGGCAGCACCCCCCCCCCCGTTCTCTGCTCCAGGGGGCCCATGCCTGAAGCTGTGTAAGGGGCCCCATAATTCCTGATGGCGGCCCTGCCGCCCGTTAAGCCCCTGTGCTGCCCACAAATCAGGCTGAAAATCATCAGCGGCACGCAGCCAGGTGACAGTACTGCTTCCCTTCCCAGTGTTTTAAAATGTACAGAACACCTGGCTTCCCTTTAGACGTGCACTTCTCCCTTCCTGCCACTGGGTGCTGCTTGTATATAAAAGTGAATTAGAATGTGATTTTATAGCATTCCCAGTTTGCTCTTCCTGAGGCTGACTTCTTCATGTCCTGCTCCTCAAGGTATGTCACTGTTTGCTAATCTATATTGTAAATAGAAGTTTTCTGTAGAGTGTGCCCAAAGTCTTTATAATATTTGATGATTCACTGCAGGTCTGGTCAGTGTTTTAAAAAGTTACTGTATTTTACACATGGCATGGGGTCACAGCACCGTCTGTCCTATTCTGTTTTAGCACCATGGGACCCCATGCCATGCCATGTGTAAAATAGAGGAACTCTTTGGCCTCGTACACACGAGGCAATCTATTTGTTCAAATCGGTCGGGCCGACCGATTTGAACAAATCTGTCTGCTAGGATTTTGGTTTGCTCGCGTGTACACACGAGCAAACCAAAATCCCCGCCAGCAGACAGCGCGCCGACGTGGCGGTGACGTTGACGCCGCCACGTCACCGCACCAGGAAGTAAAACACTTCCGCGCATGCGCCGAACCCATTCGGCGCCGGTGCGAGACGACATGTCTGCTGGTAAGTGTACTAACCAGCAGACATGTCGGGCGGACGGGTTCCCACCCGATAGATTTCAAAGCATGCTTTGAAATCTGTCGGGTGGCCAAATCCGTCGGCTCGCCCGTACACACGATCGAATCTGTCTGCTGGGACGGTCTAGCAGACCGTTTCCAGCAGACAGATTTGATCGTGTGTACGCGGCCTTAAAAGTCACAGACCAGACCTGCAGTCCAGGCTGAGTGAGGCCTCAGAGCACATGGCATTACTGTCTTTATTTAACTGCTTGATGGGCTTATTTTGGGCCTGACTGGTTCACATGTATGTGTTTTGGCGGCCCACATTTGTGCAGGCACAGCAGCCCATTCATTTGATGCCTCATGTAATAGGCTGCACACACGGCACACCTATGCCCATCAAGCAATGAAATACAGCACTGTCTGTCCATTCTGCTGTCTGCTGTGACTTATCTGCAGTTCCTGCACTGTCAAACTTGCTGCATTTTTAGACGTTTAGGTCACGCTTTTAAAAACACAGTGCGTTTGTATGTGCAAAAACTGTAGGTAAGTAGCATGGTGCAAAAGCAGAATGGATTTCAAGGCAACTGATTTTTAAAATGCTGAATGCACCTTTTTTCTGCAGGAAACAAAGGCATGGCAGCCCATTCAAATCAATGGGCTGCTGTGCCTGCACAAATGAGGGCCGCCAAAACACATACATGTGAACCAGCCAGGCCCAAAATAAGCTGAAGGGGGGACCCAAAAAAAATGTTTGCCCAGGGCCCAAACCATATTAAAGACGGCCCTGCCGCTACATATATAATAAAGTGCTCCAGTACGCAAATGAACTTAATACATAATAATACGATGCTCCGTGTTCTCTACCCAATTACATAAATTCATATACAGAAAATCACATTAGGTGGGATATAACACATAAAAAGTGCTCCGTGCTTGTGAATAAATTCATATAAATTCAATAAAATGTATGAATAAAGTTCATATGCTTAAAAAATTGCTCAGTGCTTCAAAGTTCATAATTCCAATGCTTCGAGTGCAACACTCCACGCTCCCCTCTTTTGTGTCCACACTCACCAGAACAATAAATTATCAACGCTTTGCACAAGATCAACTGATTCTCCTTCAACTGTCCCCATTGTTCTTATTTGAAATGTCAAGTCTCCTATATATCATCAGTACTCCATCATGCATACATATACAGGGAAATATAAACTAAGCGAAATCCCATAGTATAATTCCATTTATTAAAATCGATTAAAAACATACAAGTTGCCACTCACAATGTGAAAATGCTCACATTACACGGGCTAAATACACATATATATCTGACATTTGCACTTCCCTTGCGTTTGTCAGATATAAATGCGCATGTAGCTGATGTAATGCGAGCATTTTCACATTGTGAGTGGTAACTTGTATGTTTTTAATCGATTTTAATACATGGAATTACTCTATTGGATGTTGCTTGGCTTGTATTTCCCTATATATGTAAGCATGACGGAGTACTAATGACAGCGGGGCTCGGGAGTGAGCCCGCACAAGTGTCCCATGGAAAACAGCTTCCTAGTGGGGGCACTAGCCAGAGAGGAGGAGCCAGGCGTGCCAGTGGGGGTCCAAGAAGAGGAGGTTTGGGGCCGCTCTGTGAAATTCTATTGCACAGGGCAGGCAAGTATAGACATGCTTGTTATTTTAAACAAAAAAACATTCCAACCACTTTAAAAGCAACTAAAATGACACAGTAGTGTAGTCGTAGGTTCTACATATTAACTTTATAAGCTTTTGTTATAGGAGGCAGGGCATAATATCCCTCTTACTCTAAAACCCTCTCCGTTGTGCTATATATTATTTTCTCCAAAATAACAGGTGCACTTTACTACTTCTGACCCAAGGAAGTTGGAGCCAGAGGCTTTAAAAATCCTGCTTATATAAATAGCAGGTACCCTTCACTGATAATGGTGAATTAACTGCCGCAACCCAACTTACATTATCAGTGATCAATACAGTGCACTTAATGAGCAGGAAATGCTTTGTTTAGTTTTACGGGAAGAGCGCCACATAAGATGCCAATATTAACATAAGACAAAAGATGCATCTCACACAATCTGACATGATAACTGCAAAGAGAACAGGTATTTATATTCTGCAATCAATATTCAAGTGTAGAGAAGTGCGACGATTTAAGGTTAATGGGCAAATAGGAAAAATAGCAAACTGTAAGTAATTTTAGCTTGAAACCGCAGCTCCCCACAGCCAATCCTAGTGTGGATGTACAAATGTGAAAGCCTCAGTCAATGCCGCATCTCGGCCATGCCTCCGACATGTTTCGTCCGACCCACCGGGGCTTAATCATAGGGGTACAGAGTAAGAGCAGAATAACAGAATTTATACATCATCGGCTGGGAAGAGTGAAGGACACAGGTGCATGTGATTACAATGAGAAATGTGTTGAAAAAGTGTGATAAATAAAAGGTACGTGGGATTTCGAACATGCCAAGCCCATCTCTACTGGCCATACACTGAATCGATTTCCCCACACATTTGAGGTGGATGGAGGAATCTTTCCAGCTGGGCTCTTTGTATTCTGACAGTGGGGAAACTCTCCTACTGTCAGAATACAAAGATCGGTGCTTAACCACTTGACCACTGGGCACTTAAACCCACTTAATAACCAGACCAATTTTCAGCTTTCGGTGCTCTCACATTTTGAATGACAATAACTCAGTCATACAACACTGTAACCAAATGAAATTTTTGTCCTTTTTTCCCCCACAAATAGAGCTTTCTTTTGGTGGAATTTTATCACCTCTGCGGTTTTTATTTTTTTCCGCTATAAATGAAAAAAGAACGGAAAATTTGTAAAAAAATGAATTTTTCTTCATTTCTATAATAACATTTTGCAAAAAAGTAATTTTTCTTCATAAACTTGGCCTAAAATGTATACTGCTACATATCTTTGGTAACAAAACAAAAAAAATGTAGATATTATTTAGTCTGGGTGAAAGTTATAGGGTCTACAAGCTATGGTACCAATTACTGAAAATGTATCAATTTGATCACATCTGATGTACTGAGAGCATCTCTCATTTCTTGAGACCCTAACATGCCAGAAAAGTACAAATACCCCCCAAATGACCCCTTTTTGGAAAGAAGACATTCCAAGGTATTTAGAAAGAGGCATTGTGAGTTTTCATTTTTTCCCACAATTCTTTGCAAAAATCAAGATTTTTTTAATTTTTATTTTCTTTCCACAAAATGTTCATATTAGCAGGTTATTTCTCACACACAGCATATGCATACCACAAATTACACCCCAAAACACATTCTGCTATTCCTCCCGAGTATGGTGATACCACATGTGTGAGACTTTTACACAGTGTGGCCACATACAGAGGCCCAACATGCAGGGAGCACCATCAGGCATTCTGGAACACCCAGGTCAATTCTGACATTTCTCTCCTACATGGAAAAATCATTATTTATTTGCTAGAAAATTACATAGAACCCCAAAACATTATATATGCTTTTTTAGCAAAGACCCTAGAGAATACAATGGCGGTTGTTGCAACTTTTTTTCGCGCATGGTATTTGCACAGCAATTTTTCGAACACATTTTTTTTGGAAATAAAACAGTTTTGTGCTTTTAAAAAACAAAACATTAAATTTAGCCCAATGTTTTTGCATAATATGAAAGATGAAGTTACGCCGAGTAAATCAATACCCAACATGTCCCCCTTCAATATTGCACACGCTCGTGGAATGGCGCCAAACTTTGCGACTTAAAAATCCCCATAGGTGACGCTTTAAATATTTTTACTGGTTACATCATTTTAGTTGGAGAGGAGGTCTAGGGCCAAAATGATTGCTCTCGCTCTAACGTTCGCAGCGATACCTCACATGTGTGGTTTGAACACCGTTTTCATATGTGGGCGGGACTTACGTGCACGTTCGCTTCTGTATACGAGCACGCGGGAACAGGGACGCTTTAAGTTTTTTTTTATTGTTCATTTTACTTTATTTATTTTAGTTTGACACGTTTTTCCCCAAAAATAAATGTTTTGATTACTTTTATTCCTATTACAAGGAATGTAAACACCCCTGGTAATAGGAATATAGCGTGAAAGGTCCTCTTCAGTGAGATATGGGGTCAATAAGACCCCACATCTCACCTCTAGGCTGGGAAGCCTGAAAAAAAAAAAAACGACCGCAGAGTATTGTGCAGGGAGTATTGCGCAGGGGGTATTGCACAGGGGGTATTGCAGAGTATTGTTCAGGGGTACTGCAGAGTATTGTTCAGAGTATTGCGCCGGGGTACTGCAGAGTATTGCGCCGGGGTATGCAGAGTATTGCGCCGGGGTATGCAGAGTATTGCGCCGGGGTATGCAGAGTATTGCGCAGGGGGTTGCAGGGATGGCTGAGCAGGGATGGATGAATCTGTGACTGCAATAGTCACAGATCCATCCACAGCGCTGCCGCCATCCGCGCTGCCCCTCTCACACTGTACCGATCGGTACAGAGAGAGGAGGGAGGAACCGGCGTCATCAAATGACGCCGGTCTGTTTACATGTGATTGCCGCGTCATTGGACGGCGCGATCACGTGGTAAACCGCCGCTATCAGCGGCGATTTACCGTGATCCGTGACCCGCCGGTCACGGACATTCCCGTGTGTGCACCCCAGGGGGCGCGCGGGAGCGCGACTCTGGAATCACGTTATATATAACGTGATCCCAGAGTTAAGCAACCACCTTGCCGCCGTTATTTTTCGGCAGGTGGTTGCTAAGTGGTTAAAGCAGAGGTTCACCCAAAAATCTACTTTCTGCCATTAGATCCAGCATACTGCTGACATCTGCAGTATGCTGTTTTTTTTGTACTTATCGTTTTATCAGCCGTTGTTATCCGGCTCCGAGCGGGGAATAGGCGTTCCTAAGCCAAGCGTAGTTGATTGACAGGCTGCTAAAGCCCGTCACGCCTTCCGAAAATACCCGAAGTGACACTCGGGTGTTTACGGCGCCTGCACCTGCCGTGTAGAGCTGACTGCGCAGGTGCCGTAAACACCCGAGTGTCACTTTGGGTACTTTCGGAAGGCGTGACGTGCTTTAGCAGCCTGTCAATCAACTCCGCTTGGCTTAGGAATGCCCATTCCCCACAGAAATCCCCGCTCGGAGCCGGATAACAACGGCTCATAAAACGATAAGTACAAAAAAAAAACAGCATACTGCAGATGTCAGCAGTATGCTGGATCTAATGGCAGAAAGTTGATTTTTGGGTGAACCTCCGCTTCAAAGGAGTTGTAAAGGAAAAATTAGTTTTCACCTTAATGCAATCTGTGCATTAAGGCAGGGGTGTCCAAACTTTACTGTCCTTCAGAGTTTAGGGGGGCCGGATTGTGGCCATTGGGAGTAGAAAAGGTCCAGGCAAGAGTCCATTGGGCCTGTACTACACTGCACTATGTCCTTCTTGATTGATGGTTTCCTGGCACTCCTAAGTTCCTTATGTGACTCCCTTCTTACTGGCGTAATCTGGAGGCAGTATCTGTGGACTCATTCTTCCCTAAATGTCGTACCCTATGCCTTCCCCCTCTTGTTGGAACTACGGTATGTACTCGCACCTTTTTCTGTATGTTTTATAGTACTATGTATATACCATCTGTGAAAAAAATGTCAATAAAACTTTTGTGGAAAAAGAAAAGGTCCAGACGACAGTGGGAATAAACAATGTCCCATTGTTGGTGTCATTGGGAGAAATTGTTCCCCATCATAGGTGTCATTGGGAGGAATAGTGTCCCATCATTGGTATCATTGGGAGGCATTGTGCCCCATCATTGGTGTCATTGGACACCATTGTTGGTGTTAGTGTCATTGGGAGAAATTGTGCCTCACAATAGGTGTCATTGGGAGAAATTGTGCCTCACAATAGGTGTCATTGGGAGAAATTGTATCCAATCATTGGTAGGCATTCTGCCCCTTTATTGATGTCAGTGAGGGGAATTATGTTGGTATCAGTGGATGAAATAGTGCCCCAAGGGCCACATAAAAGCAAGCAAAGGGCCGCATCTGGCCCTCGGGCCACAGTTTGAAGACCACTGCATTAAGGTGAAAAAACATCTGATGTTGCCGCCCCCCACCCCCCGTTACTTACCTGACCCCTCGAAAGTCCCGGGCTCGGTCCCGAGATTCTCTTCGCCGCTCAGCCTGGCTGCTGATTGGCTAGAGCGGATTGACGTGGCATGCCGAGGGGCGGGGCCGAGTGATACAGTGAGGGGCTATGGCCGATCGCTGTATCACGGGAGCGCGCCCGCAAATACTCACCACCATGCAAGCGCTCTCGCAATACTGTGGTGAGTTCTTGCGGCAAGGACCAGAGACAGCCGCCGAGGGACCCCAGAAGACGTGGATCAGGGCCACTCTGTGCAAAACAAACTGCACAGTGGAGGCAAGTATAACATGTTTGTTATTTTAAAAGGATTTTTATTTCCCCTTTATTAACCCTTTAAGTTACTGGCTGCAGCTGCTGATGGAGTAACTTTAATCCGACAGGTCGGTTGAAAAATCACAATAATAGCAGTGGTGGAAACTTTTACATTTTAGGACACTAGATCGAAAACACTACTGTACACCATATCAGAAATACACAGATATTCAGCTTGTTTAGCTGTGATAGAACAGATGGACAATTACATCACTATTGCCTGAAAAGACCAGCAAGCAAGCTACAAGCTGGATCATGCTAATGTAGCACTACCCCCGCAGGAGCTGCTGGTTTAGATTTGGGCCTGCCGTTACCTTACTATTCACCATGCTTGTCCTAGGGGTCCTTCTTGAAGAGTTACAAATGTCCACACCAACACTTGGTTTCTTTTTCTTCAAGGGTTTTATTAAACAAGTTCCGTCAGAGGGGTAGAGGGTTAGGGAAGATTCAGGTACCCTGCTTTGCAGATCACGGGTATGTTATTGGATCCAGAGGACAACTGTTTTCACACTGAACCCAGCATCCCCCGGACAGGCCTCTCTCTGACCTGGCGAAGCTCGTTCAAAAGTCTCTGCCACTGACTTGATGAATGCTGTCGCGTCGTTACCAGGTCCTCTGCCACAGGACCATGCAACCGCACATGCACTTTGCAAAGTTTCAAAGAAATTACAAAGCTCACGGTGCCAGGATCTTTCAGCCAAACCGGCCGCACTGTGAGGCAGATTAGCCAGGATGTGTCCTCTAATTCAATCCTCAATTGTTCAGCTCCTTCCTGCAGAGAAGACAGTACAGGACCATCCCTGGCCCCAGAAACTCCTGGGCCTACTCTCAGTAGCAGAGCCTCGGGCCAGCAGGCTCCGAGACCAAAAGGCTGATAACACATCCCCGAGGCCAGGAGGGCCATCAGGTAAGGATTGAAAGGCCCCTGCCAGAACGGCATCCGTCCTTTAAGTACCCCTCCCCAGAATGCACAGCGGCGGGGACCACGTCACTGGGCTGCTTCTGCGCAAGAGGCACCCAATACACCCAGCCTATTGCATTTCCAACCCTGACTCGACACCCACAGTGAGGTGGAACATATGCAATGCAGCTGAACAGGAACAGAAACCATAATTTGCCATAAAACTACAGCTCAGATAACTCAATTTACAAATAGCGCCTACTCAACAGGAGCAGGGTGATACACTAATCATGGATGATTGAAAATGTATATTTTTCAAACCAGCTAGTTCTGCAACTGTTTTACTTTTTGTAGATAAATTATGTGAATGTTTCAGGAAAGAAGATATTTAAGTTAAGTTGTTTGTTTTTCATTGTCTATGAAGGTTTTAAATTAACCAGGTCATGGTATACTTAGTAGCCATTAGACCCCTTTCACACTGGGGCAGTTTTTAGGTGCTTTAGCACTGGAAATATCCTGTGCTAAGCTCCCGAAAACCACCTCCCATTCATTCAAGTGTGACTTTTCACACTGGGGCGGTGCATTTGCGCTTTACCGCGAACGCGGCCCCAGCGTGAAAGCGGTCTTTATGACATTCAACTCACTATTCAACTGAATAGGAAAACATCTGTTACAGAACAAGTCTAGTTGAATGTGACCAAGTATCACTAGCTATTCATTAATCATTATAAAGTTGCAAAGCTCACTGACCACTTTGGTGCTTCCTTTTTTCCCCCAGCAAGTCAGACAATTTAGAGAAATGGGCTGCAAATCAAAGTGCCAAAATAATATCCCTGATTTGGTACAGATATGGAAATACTTATGCATACCTGGTTGTAAGCATTACCAAATTTTTATATAGCTTCTTAGTTTACATTAAGTGGTTCTATAAAAGGAAATGTAATCTTTTTTTTAGTCCTTTTTCTTAATACTTAAAGTGGTAGTTTACTCTATACTACCACTTTCACTTACATGTAAGCCTATAATAAGGCTTACCCGTAAGTATAAAGAATATCTCCTAAACCTGTACCGATATTCCACCCGCAATGCGCCGCTGATTGCAGTGGCGCAATGCGCAGCGGGGATCCTCGGCTAAAGGGCCGGCGGCCGCAGGACCTTGCCGAATTGAAGTCTACCGCGCGCTTGCGCGGGAGTGATGACATCACCGATCCAGCCAATCACAGCGCTGGAGCGGCGATACCCGGAAGACACGCCGAGTCAAGATGACATCCCGCTCGGCGTGGACCAGGTAAGTTCTCTTCACCTCGTTCCGAATAAAGTATTTCATAATAAGATAGTATGCGGTGCATTCTAGCTCATTATGGCTTTTGCCTTTCAGGTGAAAAAAAAAATAAAAAATTAATCGCAGGTATACAACCGCTTTAATGTTAAACTGCAGTCTGCTCACATAATTTGTAATAGAAACATTTTGCCATTCTGAAGCTGCCCTCCAACCACTTTGCCTATTATTTTATATATACTGTTATTCTGTACTTGCCAACTATGCTTCAGAAATCTTCCTCCACTTAGGCTCCATTCAGACCTAGGCGTTTTGTCGCCCTACGCCCGACGCTGCAGCAGCCTGTGATACGCTGGAGGGGCGAATTTACATTGTCGGCTATGGAGATGGTTCACATCTCCACGCCGAGCGCCCAAACGCCCGTACGCCTGAAGCTCAAACAAGTCCCGGACCCTTTTTTTCAGGCGTATCGGGCATACGGGCATAGCCGGCAATGTTAATTCACCTCTTCTGCAAAAAATCAATATGGCGTTTTGTCGCCGCAAATCGCGGGGACAAAACGCCTATTGATTTGTCGCCGCAATACGCCGCTACAGCGTATGCCTAGGTCTGAATGGAGCCTAAGTCTGACTGCAGCCATGTTAACTGTTGGCAGCTAAAGCTGTTCACTTCCTGGATTTACACAGAGGCACACCCCAAGCTCTGCAGCTTTCTTTGGCCCTCATATGACTTATCCCCCTCCCTGGAAAACTGGAGTCATAAGCCTAGGCTAATGGCCAGACAAGAAACAGGGAGTGGGCTGTATAAAGGTATTTACTGGCAGAAAAAAAAATACTATCCAAAGTTAAAACAACAAGGGTAGAGGATTTCATAGATGAAAAGTTAAAAAAATGACTGAAGAGCCGCTTTAAAAAATAGATTTTGTATTTTAATGCTTTTTGAAATCTTTATATTAGTATTTATACAGGCCCATCTATTTCCCTTTGTTCACACAGAAGGTCCAGCACTAGCCAATAACCTTTTCACTATCTCTCGCTGGGAATCTGCTTAGGGTGCTTCTATTACATGTCCTTCACAGGGGATGATGGGCTTTCTTATAAGAAAGTCCAGCACTTTGTATATCCCTGAGAATTTGTCCAGCTCCGTAGGAGCTATGGATAGTCTTTCCTCTGATTATTTAGCTGTGCGTTGTAAATAGCAATAGGCAGCAAGAGATCAAATCACAAACTTCACATCTTAGTAGGAAAGTGACTTAGAGTACTGATGAGGGAAAATTTGAAAAATTGAGTTTTCATGCTCAATATTTCTCATGTATTTCAAAAATGAATTAAAAATTATTTAGTCTTCGGGCATAAGACGCTACTACCGAGTCATAGCTCTCCAGAGGATACTTAACTGGCGTTTCCATACTCACTCGAAGCTCTGTGTCTCCCTGGAGAAATGTTTGGCGGGTAGGAACTTGTCATATGCGCCATGGCTGCCCCGGGAACATAGGGGGCTTTCTGAGATGACAACCTGACAGCCCAGGTGCTGTCGGTCTGGGACAAGATTAATCCGCTGTTAAAATTAGCACCCTCATGTCCCCGCTGGGGGGTTTACTATGGTTCCCCCAGGGCGAACAGATGGCCTTTTTTGGGCCATGGGTCGATAATGGAAACGCCAGCTGTGGCAAACTCATGAAAGATGGCAGACTCCTGAGCTTTGAAGCGCTACTTTCCGGAAGACAGGGCCCACAGATAAATTTTTGGAAATATAGGCAATTACACCACTTCTTCGAGGTACATGGCCATACAATTAGAAACCCCTCATCTGTCACCCCGTTTGAACGTCTCTTCATTGAAGAGGATCCGACCCCTCATTTGGTGTCATAATTATACCAACTCCCGGGTTCAGCTGCCCCCCAGACCAGACTCACCTTATTTGGAGGTGGGAGACTGACCTAAAGCTAACACTCACAGAGATGCAATTATCTCACTTATACCACCTCACCCACTCGTCCTCCATGGACTCCAAGACCCAGGAGACAAACTTCAAGATACTGTCCCAAAGGTACCGGGTGCCTGCGGATTTAGCTTGTATCTACCCCTCTGCTTCTGAACTATGCTGGGGAGGCTGTGGACACAGAGGCACACTGATCCACATATGGTGGGACTGCCCCCTAATCAAACCCTTCTGGGAAGACTTGCAGGACCAGGGATAGATGGGGATAGATGTCCCCCTCTCTCCGAAGCTTTATTCTACATGTCCCCCCGATCCCACTCAGCCAATATAAAAAAAAAGTGTGCTGCCAAGTTAACCAAATTCCGACTCGTGAGGAATGGATTAGCGGGGTAAATGCAGTCCGAGAGGCTGAGGACTGGGTAGCTACCTGTAAGGGCTTCCAGGACTGTTTTCAGTGCACCTGGGCGCCCTGGACTGAATAAGTTTATGACCCTAACCAGGTACCCTCTAGCTTAGATATTGCTTTACCAGAGATGGCAGACCCCACACTCAAGGCCCGCAGGTTGGCGGGAACTTTGGGGACAGCGGCAAACCCCCCAGGTGGGACGTAGAAACTGGTCTTTCATACACAGATACACAGGTTCTGACCTGGTGTGCTCGGTGTGGATGTGGACGAAGCTTCTTCCTAACTTGCAGGTAAATCAGGACCAACCACCCTTACCTCTCCCCTCTCTATCTCCCTCTTTTTCTTTTCTGTATTTTTCAAAAGTTGATGAGTTGTTGGTTTATGCTATCACTCCACTAAGAGTCGGTTCACACTCCAGCGACACAACTCCGGGGGCGGCTCTGCAAGGTGTCCTGAGGACGACTTCAGAGGCGACCTGCAAAACGACTTCTGTATAGAAGTCAATGCAGGTCGCCCCAAGCCGCCCCCGAAGTCCTCAAAGGAAACTTTTTCTAAGTCGGAGCGACTTGCGTCGCTCCTATTAGAACGGTTCCATTGCCTTCAATGGGACGCGACTCAGTCGCCCCAGTGTGAACCGGGTATCACTATTGGACATGTCTTGTTCTATGTTATTTTGTAAAATAAACACTGATTATATAAAAAATAATAATAATTATTTAGTCTTTGTCACATTAGTGAGTCAAGTGAGTCAAGGGTCAAATAAAAAAATCCTAAAAAAATGTAAAATTTGTGTTTTTAAAAATTCCAATCTAGCATTTGTTCAATAAGAGCTGCATTGTGTGTCAGACAGTAAATATTGCTGGTTTATCATTTAACAACTTGATCCCAAGTTTTATATCAAGAGATTAGCTGTCAGACTGAAAACAATTTACTAAGCTTAATGTACACAAATAAAGTTGTTGCTGTGTGTGCAGACCAAAACACATTAGCAAAATGGAAACAGATTAGTGAACATTGTTTTGGATACCTAAAAACAGATCTGTCACAATGGAAAATGCAATACTTAAAGGGAACCTTGCAAAAAAATGATCTTTAAAGCACATCTTTCCTTGTCAAAATATCTTTATTGAGAAGATAATGGTTCGTACAAGATCAGTGAGTAGATAGAATACTTAAAAAGCATAAAACATGTAGACAAGAACATTGTACATCTGATGATGCATTTTTCCAGTGGTCTATAAATGGGTAAGTATGTTGTGGAGTCCATATGGTTATTTATGCCTGACCTGCTATAAGGTGTAAAGCACATCTTTCATTAGGGAAATATGAAAGCTACTGTGGCTTATGTCTCTCTAAAAATGCTAGTTGCCTGGCTGTTACACTGACTGTGAAGTCACAAACATAGAAAAAGTCAGGAGAGTTGTGCCGTGTACACACGATCGGAATTTCCGACCGTGTAGTAGGCTCCATCGGACATTTGCTGTCCGAAACTCCGACAACAAATATTTGAGAGCTAGTTCTCAATTTTTGCAACTAAAAAAGTTCTTGTCGGAAATTCCGATCGTCTGTATGCAATTCCGATGCACAAAAATCCTACGCATGCTCGGAATCATTGAACTTAATTTTTCTTGGCTCGTCGTAGTGTTGTGCTTGACCATATTCTTGGTGATTGGAATTTCCGACAACATTTGTGTGACTGTGTGTATGCAAGATAAGTTTGAGCCAACATTCCGTCTGAAAAAAATCCACGGTTTTGTTGATGGAATGTCCGATCGTGCATATGCGGCATTAGAGAAAAGTCAGCGGTCCTAACTGCATGCTAGGCAACTAGTGTTTTCAGAAAGAGAGGTTAGCGTTGGCAACTTCCTGCTATATTTCACCCATACCAGTTTTTTCCCCAATACATTCGCCTGTGTACAGGTGCTGCAAGGTGTATCAAAAAACGAAGAAGAGGGCCTCTAAGTGCAATATTTGTTAATAGAATGGACACAATGCGCTTTAGAGCATGCGCAAAGTGACAAAAAGTTATGCGCGCTCCATTCTCAAGTTACAAGGGGATGGCCAAGAGCCCAGTTTAAATGCAGTAGTACATTTTTCGAATACACAATTGATGTGATTAATACAATTGAAGAAGAGGAACAAGGGGGTGGATCATGTAAATAAAGAGGTTGATTTTTTTCTCATTGACGATAGTGAATAAGAATCGCTACTAATAGATGAAACCGATAGTGACCTTAATAGAGAACCTATAGAACAATGTGTCTAAAGACACTATTAAAATATCATAATAATAAAATACTGTAATAAAACATCAATGGTACACTATGTATAACAATGTAAATAAATGAATGAAAGAAATACTAATAATGTAATCTCATAAAATAACCTACTAATATAATCAAATCCAACCAGGGGTGGTATATATTAGGGCCGAAACAACAAATCGATTATTTGAAAAATAATCGATAATGAAATTAATCGATTACCATTTTCATAATCAATTAATCGGCCAGTAACATAATTGGGTTAAAATAAAAGTAAAAAATTAACCCCTTACAGTAGCAATTATTTGCTCTTTTTGTACAAATTTTAGTTTTTTTAACCCCCTTTATGTTACTAAACATCTCAGGCCGGGGTCACACACTTCTGTGTGTTTATTGGTGCTTTTTGCAGAAACACACTACAGTTCATTTACATGGTTTCTTAAGGGACACGTTCACATCCATGATTTTTTTCAGCTGCTGCGTATTTCGAAAGGGAAAGGCCTTTTTTTTTTTTTTTTAACGCAAAACAGTGCCATTTTGTTTTTTTGGTTCAATATACTTCAATGGAGAAGCTGCAGAAAGGCATGTAATGCGTTTTTGCAGCAATTTGTGTTTTTTAATCTGCCCAACAACAAATTGGCACAAAAAAATCACCACAAAAATTACTTTTTTTTTTTTAAACGTTATTAACCGATTAATCGAAACAATAATCGGACAACTAATCGATTATTAAAATAATCGTTAGTTGCAGCCCTAGTATATATTCAAGGCAAGACTTGACAATGTGTAAGAGCCTATATGTTATTATAGAGTACTAAGTATGTTAGCAGTCTTGAAGATTTACTACTGCATTTAAACTGGGCTTTTGGCCTTCCCCTTGTAACTTGAGAAAGGAGCACGCATGACTGTTTAGCACATCACACATGCTCTGAAACGTGTTGTGTCCATTGTGCTAATAAATATTGCACTTAGAGGTGCTCTTCTCTTCTATTTTATCTTGGCTACAGAGTTGGCTTCTTTCCTGGAAGAACTTGCGCTAGTCTTTTTTGTCCCCTGGATGAGCCTGTGAGGCTAGGATACAGACTTTCCTTAATATCTATATACACTTAAATATTATGGACATTCATGAACTGCTCATGATCTCTTTCCACACTTCATATCCTGAGCGCATGCAACCTTTTCTCTTTGCTGCAAGGTGTATGTATTCAACGTAACAGTCACAATACAATTCAATACAGGAGGGATCAGAGGGCCCTGCTCGTTAGAGCTTACAGTCTAGAAGGGAGGGTCAAGTGGAACAAAGGGTAGTAGCTGTGGGGGATAATCAGATGGACAAAATGAAAATACAGTTATTATGTGTGGGTAGAATAGGCTTCTCTGACAGGAAGGTTTTCAGGGATCCTCTAAAATGAATGAATGAATAAATGAAAACTTATATAGCGTGGCACATGCGAACTTAATCGCCTCTGGGAGCTTGTTGTTCCGGTCTCCTTTGATATCAAAAGAGATGAGTCTTGATCTTTCTCCTGAAGGCTAAGTGGTTCTCCTCCAAAGCGTTCCATAGTGTGGGACCTTGGACCGCGAATCTTCTATCTCCTTTGGACTTGTATCTGGAGATTTTGATTGGTGGATCGCAGAACGCGATTGGGGTTATGGGCTTTTATTTTTTCGCATAGATAATGGGGAGCATTCCCATGGATACATCCATGCGTTAAGACAGAGTTTTAAAAGTGATTCTGTCTTTTACTGGTAACCAATGAAGGGTTCTCAGTGAAGGCGAGATTGATTCCCAGTCACAAGTCTGGCGGCCGTATTTTGAACGACTTGCAGACAAGCGATTTGGTACTTTGGGAGTCCGAGGTAAATGGCATTTGCATAGTCCAGTCTGGAGTACACAACTGCTCCCACCACGACCGCTATGTCTTCTTTGGAAATAAAAGGAGTAAGTCTGCGTAGTAGGCGCAGCAGATGGTGAGATCCGCTGACTACAGACCCTATTTGTGCGTCCATTGTCATGTAGGAGTCGAAGATGACCCCGAGTCTTTTGACTGGCGCTAGGGGTGATGATTTTGCCCAGAATGGGCGGGGGTATCCACGTTGTTGCAGGTTGATTCATACGCTTGGCGTGAAACAGGAGAAGTTCTGTTTTTGCTCCGTTGAGTTTACGGTAACTCTTTGTCATCCAATTCTCTATCAAATAGAGGCATGTCTCTAGATTGAGGTGGTGATCCTTACTATTGCAAATGCGGAAATATAGTTGCGTGTCATCTGCATATGAGTGATAAAGCAGTTTTTGGCTGCTGATGATTTCAAAAAGAGGACGAAGATAGATGTTGAGTAGCACCGGCGACAGAGGGGATCCTTGAGGGACTCCATATGATACTGTGCGTTTCTCAGAAGTGAAGGGTCCTAACTTCACTATTTGCGATCGGTTCTCCAAAAAAGAGGAGAACCAAGATAAATCGCCTTCTGCGACTCTGGCTACTTCAGCTAGCCATGTCAATATTAGTTTGTGGTCTACAGTGTCGAAAGCTGCGCTTAGGTCCAACAGAACCAGAAGACAAGATTCTCCTTCGTCTGCGGCCTCGAGAGCGTCGTCCCATATTTTGAGCAATGCTGTTTCCGTCCCGTGTCCAGGACGGAAACCCTATTGAAATGGATCAAGTAAGTTGTGGGTATCTAGATGCTGTTGCAGCTGTTGTACCAGTACTTTCTCCATTACCTTTGAGAGTACATTTAGGCCTGTTATGGGACGGCGGTGGACTGGGTTCTTGGGGTCTAGTGTGGGTTTCTTCGAGATGGGTTGGATTATGCCCTCTTTCAACTTGGAGGGCACTATGCCTTCCTTGAATGACTGGTTTATAAGCTGCGTGATAGGAGGCGCCAGGATGTCCTTCAGCAGTTTAGTGGGGATGATATCATTCGGCGATGTGCCGTTACGCAAAGTACCGACGATATTCTTTGTGGCATGGATAGAGATGGGTTCCAGTGTGAATTTACCTGATTGTGGTGAATTGCTCTGGGTATTATGTGAATAATTGCGGGGGGGGGGGTTGAGGGGGGTATTGTTTTGCCGAATGCTTTCTCGGATTCCCTCGATTTTATTAATGAAGTAATCCGATAATTCATTGCAAAATTCCTGGGTGTCCGAATTGGGGACTTCAAGACATCCTGGATTCGTGGTCTGAGTGACCAGCTTGAAGAGTTCGAGGGGGCGGTTGAGGGCGCTGTTGATAGCCTCGGAAAAATAATTTTTATTGGCTTTGAAGAATTCTTTGTGGTATTTTCTTGTTATTGCTTTGTAGGTGGAGGGGTTTTCCTCCGACTAGCTTCTTTTCCAGACGGCTTCCGCCCTTCTGCGCTCTTGCTTGAGTACCGCCAGTTGGTTGTTGAACCAGCTGGAGGTATTTTTCCGGATGCAGGTTTTATGTTTCGGCGCTATTAAGTCCGCTGACTGTAATAGTGCTATGTTTATGGCATCCAGTGTTTCTTCGGCCGTTTGATGCCACTGAATTGTTTTTATTTTTTCCCTTAAAGTGGTTTTGAAGAGTTCCGAGTGGAGCTTCTTCTGACATCTAGTCCAGTGTGTTGTCACTGGTTTTTATGTTTTTGTCAAGGGAGGGGGTTTCGGAAATAATGAATTTAATTTCATTGTGATCTGTCCATGGCAACAGTTCATTTTCAGGTGACAGGAGATGGCTGGGAGAAAGGTATAATGTTTGGGATGCGGAGGGGGGGTGGCGGTGGTCATCCGATTCCCGGGGCTGGAGACCGCGGCTTATCCTGAAAAGGACGGCCGCATTCAAACCCGAGGGGGACAGACCAGGCAAGGAAGCCTTGTAAGAAAGCTGCCGGGGAGCTCCTTACCTTGGGGATATTGCTGGGGGAAGGAGGGGAGCCCAAGGAGGAGGAGAGAGCAGCTGTCCTGGATGAGAAAAACACCTGCCTGCCTGCCTAGCTGTCTGCTGCTCGAGGGGGAGCGTGCGAGGAGGATGGAGTCACTGGAGGTCAGGTGAGAGGAGCTCTTAGGCACACTTCTGTCTGATAGACCAATGTGCCTACTGACTGTCTACAGGACTCCTGCACATGCTCAGATCTGCGTGAGAGCGTTCATGAAAGGAGGGGGTGAGGGGGAAGAGAAGGATATAAGGCAGACAGATTGGGGTAAGGATTTCCATAGGTTTGGAGAGGCTCTGGAAAAGTCCTGGAGACGAGCATGGGAGCAGGAGATGAGAGAGCTAGAGAGCAGGAGGTCTTGAGAAGAACGAAGAGAACGATTAGGTTGGTATTTAGAGACTAGGTCAGAGATGTAGCTGGGGGCAGAATTGTGGATGGCTTTTTAGGTGGTTGTTAGTATTTTGAATTTAATTTGTTGGGTGAGCAGCTAGTTGGAAGGTTATGGCTTTGCTTCAGCTCAGAGCTGTTACACTCTCCCCACCTCGCCAGCAGCCAAAATGGGCAGTATAGAGAGGAGCTAAAATGCCCGTATTCCACAATACAAGGTTCAATGGATTTAGATTCATTCACGCTGGGCAGTGTACAGAGGGGAGAAAGAAAAGAAAGGCGCACCAGCCTAGTGTATTACCGCTTGACAATTTACTGGATAATAATAATATTAAAAACTACTCACAAAAGACATGATAGACAAGCTTGTCAACAAGCAATGAGGTATATTTCCCAGGCTGAGCTCTGATGAAGAGGCCCAGACGCCTCGAAACACGTCAGCCGGCAGCAACATATTTCCAATGCCCCCATTGTGGAGTCCGGTCTGAAGGGAATATACCTCATTGCTTGTTGACAAGCTTGTCTATCATGTCTTTTGTGAGTAGTTTTTAATATTATTATTATCCAATAAATTGTCAAGCGGTAATACACTAGGCTGGTGTGCCTTTCTTTTCTTTCTCTGTTTTCTGCCAGGACTTTCCCCATCCACGAAGGGCAGCAAGGCCTCTGTTATTAATATTCTTGACATTTGACTTTCTATGAAGATCTTCGAAAAAGTGTTGGACAATCCACCTGTGCGCAGGAGTTTGCTTGTTCGTTCAGTATACAGGGGGTTAAAATGCCCATATTCCACAATACAAGGTTCAATGGATTTAGATTCATTCACGCTATCTGCACATAACTGCATCAAAGTACGGTGTGCTCAAATAACCTTCTATCTGCTCCCTTATGGTCTGTTGATTTTATCATTAACTGGTGTTTTGTTACAACTGCAAAAATAAAATACTGGTTGATCCAATGCTGTCCTGTGCACTCTCCCTCTACTGCAGCCATTCTCAACCAGATTTCTGTGGAACCCTAGGGTTCCTCCAGAGGTGGCTAGGGGTTCCTTGAGCTGTGGCTGATTTACCTCCTGTTTGATGGTGCCTACATAGTTCTGAGCCAATTCCACTTGGAGGAGCCAATGGTATTACACCAATGATCTTCATAGTTCTCTGTAAGGGGGGCATTCTTACCACTACTGTAAAAAAGGGCATTCGTCTCACTGACCACCAAAGTAAGGGGCATTGTTCCCACTGACCGCCAATGAATGGGTTTTATCAGGGGTTCCCCGAGACGTGAAAATTATTTTTAGGGTTCCCCAGCAGTAAAAAGGTTGAGAAAGGCTGCTCTACTGATTCTCACTGGTTTGCATTGTTTCTAGATGTATCTGATTTACAGAACACCTCCCCCTACTTTATAGAAAAGTCTTGTAGTCCTAACACATTTCCTGTTCTAGGGTGACAACACCATTTCCCCATAGATATAGATTGGTACGTGAGCATTGTCAACCAATGATACAGCAGCACCAGGTGAAACAAAAGAAAAAAACATAAAAAAATAATAATGCAGCCGTCACATTTAAGAACTGGTAAGCTGTAATATATACAGTAGTTTATTACATTTGCATTGTGGATGTGAAAGTACAGTAGAGCTGCACAATAGTTTAAAAAAAAATCACAATCTTGATTCAACCCCCCTCACAATCTCTCCCAATTCTTTCATGTTGACAAGTGTAGACTTCTCTGCTCCTCTGGCAGTCTGCCAAACCGGGCAGTCTGCCAAGTTTTTAACAACATTGTCTGTGCTAGTAGATAAGTAGAAATGTTGTAACTCTTCCTTCTTAGACAAAGGGATAAAACTTCTGTGTTTAAATACAGGAAGTTTAACCACTTAAAGTCTAAACCTTTTTCTGACACTTGTTTCTTACAAAGTTAAAATCAATAAATTGTTTGCTAGAAAATTACTTGTAACCCCCAAACATATATATTCTTTTAGCAGAGACCCTATAAAATAAAATGGCGATTGTTGCAATGTTATTATGTCACACTGTATTTGCACAATGGTCTTTCAAATGCATTTTTTTGGGAAAAATACACTTCAATGAATAAAAAAAAATGAAACAGTAAAGTTGGTCCAATTTTTTTGTTTAATGTGAAAGATGATGTTACGTTGTGAGAATCATGATCTATCCTCTAAGCCAGGAGTCTCCAAACTACGGCCCTCCAGGTGTTCAGGAACTACAATTCCCATCATGCCTAGTCATGTCTACGAATGTCAGAGTTTTACAATGCCTCATGGGAAGTGTAGTTCCACAGCAGCTGGAGGGCCGTAGTTTGGAGATCCCTGCTCCAAGCAAAAAAATTGCGATTCTCATTTTTGCCAGAATCATGCAGCTTAGATGTGAAAAGACAAAATGGGCAAGTGTAATGCCGCGTACACACGATCGGATTTCCCAATGAAAAAAGTCTGATGGACTTGTTTCATCGAAAATTTCGATCGTGTGTGGACCCCATCAGACTTTTTTCCATCGGATTTTAGCTCATCGGATAATCCAATCGTGTGTATGTGGCATAAGGATTTGAGCCACTTTGACAAGGGCCAAATTGTAATAGCTAGACAACTAGAAACTCCAAAACTGCAACTCCTGTGGGATGTTCCCAGTCTGCACAAGTCAGGATCTACCAAAAGTGGGCCAAGGAAGGAAAAAAAATGGGAAACCAGTGACAAGGCCACGAGTGGCCAAGGCTCATTAATGCACATGGGAAATTAAGGCTATTAGCTCAACTGCCTGAAAAAGTAAATGTGGTTTTTGATAGAAAGGTGTTAGAACACACATTACATTTCAATTTGTTGGGAATTGTGGCTGCATCTGCTGATGAATGGTGAGATGCCCATGTTGGCCTATGTCCACAACCAAAAAAATTCCCAAAATGGGCACGTCAGCATCAGAACTGTACCACATAGCAATCAAAGAAGGTGGCCTGGTCTGGTGAACTCAAGAATAGTTTGAGGAATACAAGTTTGTGGTGTTGATTTAGTGAGTTGAAGGTCATTAAACCGCCTCTGATCCATAGAGACCCAACCCTGCACCTTTCAGGACTTAAATAATCTGCTCCTGACAGCTTGGTGCCAGACACCACAGCATACCTTCAGTGGTCTAGCGGAGTCCATGCCGCGACAGGTTATGGTGGGTGGTCATATAGTTATAGCCGATCAGAGTGTGTATATGTATTGTGACAGGAAGTCAGGTAAATCTGTGTGTGTTGTCCCCGACGGAAGATACTTTTCTGCCTTGTGTAGGCAATACACCAATTACTATTGGGCGTCGGCTGTAGAAATGGCCAGAGATTTGGGGAGTTAGAAGCCTTCAGCTGTTCAAAATGAAGCAATTAAAGCCCCTATAAATAAAGCCTAAGGATAACGGTTGTTTGCTGCATCCTGGAGCTTTGGGAGTGAAGGAGCAGTCACAAGCACTTCTGAAGAGGTGAGGTGCTGAAGGATATTTCTGTGTAAGAAATATCAAAGAGACTTTTGTTGTTGTTTTCTGCTGTAGGACCAGCAATGTCTGCCCAGCAGCAGGCTGTGCCAGACTCCATAGGTAGGTTCCTGTCTTGGGAAGGTAGACGCCCCAAGTGGCAAGGTTTGGTTTTGTTTTGTTTATGCTGTTTTGATGCTTGCACGTGTATCCCGCAAGATGGAAAAATAAACCATATCATTTGTTTTCAGTCATCCTCAAGTGCCGTTTTGTACAGTTCAGCGTGTAGTGAACCCATCCAGGGGGGTCACACACACCCGCTACCGAGTTAATCCCTCACAGTATATATATTTATATATATATATACATATATATATATACACACATACATACACATACAGGTAAAAAAATGGAAATGAGTAGGCACACCAGTTTTTGTTGTAGCTCCACTGCTTTTGACAAGACTGGCCTAAAACTAGATAGTAGTTCAGGTGTCTGGCTCCCTCATTGGAAGTTTTTTGCCTAGGTAAGAACCCAAATGTTAGGTATCTTCGTGTAGCGCCTGTGAACTTTCAGTCCAGGTGCAGTCTAAAATTTAGAGGGGGATGAGAGAGTTATGTAGCTCTCATCCATGTGATCAGTGTAAATTCAGCTTCTGTTCTAGCTGGGCTGTACTGTCAGTTCATTCTGTGTTCCTGAGGTGCCTTTCCACCCCAGGACGACAGGTGGCGGCAGTGGAGTCCAGGCCAGAGCACCTTCCTGTCAGCAACCAATCAGAGGGGTTTTCCCCTCGCGGGGCATGCTGGGGGAGGTTACTTCTAGAGGGACACCATGTTGGGCGGGGGAAGTTTGTGATTGGATCCGGGTGCGGCACCCACCTTCAGGGTGTGAGCACATCACGGGCCCGGCGATATGGCCTACCAGGCCGGGGCGCGCGTGCCACACGTTGTTGTTGGTTCCGGGACCATCTTGGCCAGGAGCAACTGAAGCTGTGATGAGACCCAGTGACTTATTGGGTCCCCCATCTATGAAAAGAAGATCCCAAGCGAGTTGTGCTGTTCGGTGGGGAGTCATCGGGGATCAAGGTGACCGGACACTGGGTGTTTGTCTAATGGCAACCTGTCAGTCGGTGACTAATTGAAGAAAACTACCTGAGGGAGATTCAGGCATTAATAATATTGAGAAGGATTCACCTCACGAATTGCATTCTAAAGCAACTGGCCTGTGGCAGGTCTCATTCCTATTTCTACTTTCAGCCAAGTCTGTGGCAGACACTTGTTTTCCTTCTCAGTGATATTCTGTCTGCCAGTTCTGTGAGAGAGACTGTCCAGGTACGCTGTACCCACTCCGGCTGGAGTGGCGATGAAGTTAAAGTCCCATTAGGAAGCAGGACTACCCCTGAGGGGGTAGCGCTACATATAATTTTCCAAGGATTATGGAAGAAATTTTAATAGGAACGGCTCATAAAACTGTGAACGATATATTTCATACCTCTTACTAACTTGTTTGTGTATCTCGAATGTTATAAGTTTTCAATAAACAATCAGAAAAGTAAAAAATAAGAGCGTGCATCAAGATCTGTGTTTTTTTTTTTTTTTGATAACGCAGCATCTTGTCACCTTGTACAAACTCTGTAAAGGACTTGATCTATGCAGAAAGAACAGTCGAGAAGCCTGTTTATAGGGTGAAATTCAGCTTGAGGACTTTATGAATGTGCCTGCATTGCAGTAGCAGCTGCACAGAATGTACACGTACACGGCGGCTCTGACTCTGCGCTTCATTAACACAGTGCACGCTACACTGGGCACTATACTGCAGAGTCCGGGCTACAATGCTGGATGGTGAGAGGACAAAGACACCGCAAAGTCACATGGCAAAATGTACCCTCAATACAGTTTAAAGCTATCCATGTGACAATACAGTCTGGTCCCTTCACACAGTCCATACAAGTCCTTGATCTCTGTCCTATACTAAAACATATTCCTAGAAAGAAGAAGCTAGCCTAGTCTGCACATCAGATAGCTGTTCACATGCGAGCAGTAGAGAGGCTCATCTCAGGATCTATTTATTGGATATTTAGAGCTTCTGTAATACAGCACAATAACATGCCAATAGGCGGAGACTGTAAAAATAAAAATGGATGGACTGTCAGGGACAGGAACTGAAACAAACATGACAAGACTGAGGTGCAAGGGGTAAAATGATTCCCGGTCAAAGCTGGCCGTTTGTAGGGAAAGACTGAACCAAGCAAGTTCTCGGCCTTTTTCCTCGGGAACTTTTCCAATTGGAAATCCTGCACATGTGTAGGGGGCATAAGGGTTCATTTACACTTGCTTTAGCTTCAACACACATAAAAGCGCCTACCGCTTAAACATGCTTTTTGGTGTGTTTTGATGCTTCAGTGATGCTTCAAGTTAGCTTTGTCCAACTTCTATGGAGGCTTTAAAGATGCTTCGAAGCACCACTAAAGCGACATGGGATATAATTTTTTAAGCAAAGCAAAAGCAAGGTGTAAATAGTACTGTAAGTTAACCATTTTGTTTAGTGACAGGGGCTTTGACTGGCGTTCAGAGAGCTTTAACAAAGCGTAAACTAGTCCTAAGGGCATTTTTGAACTGTCCAAATGAATGAGGAAATTGTTTTCTCTTTTAGTGATTTTAAATGTTTTCGGCAAGAAAAGGGATTGAAAATCCTTATGAAGGTTGATGGATAATAACGTATATTTTTGTACTTCTCCCATCTTATCCCAACTGGACTAAAAAATGTATTCTACTATTTGGCATTTCTGGTCCAAACACAGAGGGGAGGACACAGAGACTAAGCAGGATGGATATACTGTATGTTAATGATAAAAGTATTACTCTGCAGAGATGGGAATTCAGAAAGAACCTTGAAATAAATAGGGGTTGGTTTTGGCTGCACCATATTTAAGTTAGAACTATGTACTACCTTCGCTATTCCTATAATTAGCCAGTCTGTCAAAACTCTAAAAATATTAATGGTGATAATAGAATAACAAAATTAGAGATAAAATAACCACAATGCTCCAGGAATCAACGGTCATAATAATCTAATAGAATATTACAGAGCATATAGAAATAAAGAGTAGAGATAATACGTGGTGTAAGTTCGTCCTTAGTGTTCTGTATCCTAGCTGGGCTCAAGGAGAAAGGAGAGCCAGCGTACATGGCCCTTGCATTTATGCCACTCACAAGCAACACCCATATCGCCACCCTGTATAGTTCTGGGTCCAATGAGCTACAATCCATAAGCTATAAAGGGGCTGTCCTTCCTAATCACCTGAAAGTATGGTATTATCCCGCGAGTCCTCCAAAAAGTATGTTGCTGTCCTCCATTAGGTGGCATAGTTACCCTGCGAGCAAATGCCTTGATCCAGGTCCACATCTGGCTCCCAACTTTGCAGGTTCACACCTGATATATACCATAGTCTGTGGACCCTATAACTGTCCTCTAGGCTAAATATTATTACACTAATATGGGTTATTTTCACCCAAAAAATGTAGAAAAATACATTTTGGTCTAAATTTATAAAGAAAGATAATTTATTCTCAAAATTTTATAACAGAGACTAAGATAACGCGTTTGTTTTTTTCAAAATGTTTCAGTCTTTTTTTGTTTGTTTAAAAAAAAAACAGTGGGGATTAAATACCACCAAAAGAAAGCTCCATTTGTGTAAAAAAAAAATCATATGGGTATAGTGTTGCATAATCGCTTAATTGTCATTGTTAAAATTGACCTGGGAAAATATGCCTGGCATTGATGTAGTTAAAGGTGTTTTTCTTCATATTGCTGCCCAACGACCAGAGCACTTTTTGCGATTTGGCACTGCGTCGCTTTAACCAACAATTGCGCGGTCGTGCGACGTGGCTACCAAACAAAATTGGTGTCCTTTTTTCCCACAAATAGAGCTTTCTTTTGGTGGCATTTGATCATCTCTGCAGTTTTTATTTTTTGCGCTATAAACAAACATAGAGCGTCTATTTTGAAAAAAAAAATGCAATATTTTTTACTTTTTTCTGTAATAAATATCACCCAAAAATATATAAAAAACGTTTTTTTCCTCAGTTTAAGCCGATACGTATTCTTCTACATATTTTTCATTAAAAAAAAAAAATCGCAATTAGCGTTTATTGATTGGTTTACGCAAAAGTTATAGCGTTTACAAAATAGGGGGTAGTTTTATGGCATTTTTATTATTATTATTTTTTTGTCTGGGTTCAGAGGAAGATGGTCATTCTTCCTGAAAGACAAAGGACATATGATGGTAGAAAATAAGTAATGTGCAGGACTGACCTGGATTGAGGCAGAAAAAGCTTTATTTTTATTTGAACAATAGCACAAGTCCGATATTAATTTGCATGTTTGCCTTTTTGTTACAGCTGTCCAGTAGAGAGGTTGGGCTAAGCTGGGCTGCAAGGACAGGTCTGTGCAGGATTTTCCAGTTATTCCCAGGTATGTGGTTTGGGCATTAGGTAGAGAAGTGATAAATCGGTGCCAGAATAAAATACCTGGCCTTTTAGCAGCTGCCACAGGCTGGACATGTGCGCTTTGGATGGTTAAGGAATCAGAGCAGACGGATACAATTTAGGATAAACTTTTCTAAGGTACTGGAACACCTTAGCTACTGGGGTAAAATCCAGTAACACAGCACACCCTGCATTCTGCTTCCAATTACAGCATGCTGAGAGCTGAACTATGGCCCATTTATCAAATATGTCTGTTGCCATAGCATCCAGCCACATATGCGCTCTTATTTGTAGAGGAAAAAAAGAGGAAAGCATAGAGTTTGCCATGGAGGGGGAGGTTTACTAAGACTGATGGATATGAAGACTTCCTTCCCTTCTTCCTTGTTATCACCATTACCTTTGTAGTATTCTTACATATTCAGCAGTGGATGTGGCCACAAGATAACAGCTGCTCCCATTTCTCTATAGCTAGCCTGTTGCAAAACATGCTGGAATATGCCACATCACCCACATTTAGAGGCCACTGTAAGTACACTGAAAATGGATATTCCACTAATGACTTTCTAATACAGGCATTGCACTTTACCCAGGATCTACTATTAATATGTAGGAAATGCCATAGGCTAAATTAGACAGCCTAATATAGCTTTACAATGAACAAGGTTTGGTAGCAGAGCCTGAGAGCCTGAGAGGTCATTGAGTATATCTTGGCACCAGGATAGTGGGTTAATGCCCCATTGTCAACAAAAGTTGGTTGGTGTCAGACACTTATGTTAAATCATGTCCATTGTTACTGCTTCTGTCTCTTCTTGTGATATGACAGGTGACCTATGTTCTAAGCTTACTACCATGTTTCCCCCGAAAAGAAGACCTACCCTGAAAATAAGACCTAGTGTTATTTTTCAGGAAGGCTGCAATATAAACCCTACCCTGAAAATAAGCCCTAGTTTGCGGTGATGGTGTGCTTTTAGAGGAAACGCGGTATAATCCTATTACGGCAGTGTTCTGTGTGTGTGTGACTATCTCTAGCAGTGTCAGGTGACTTTGCTACAGAGTGGCACTCAGCTAATCTCCCCCCTGGTCTCCTCTTCTCCCACCTGTCTGTGGGGGATCTCCCCCTCCGCAGAGCTTCAGCGGGTCACTGAAGGTACGGTGCAGAGCCTCTGCAATCAACATGTCATACAGTACTGTGTGCGGTATGCAGCAGGGCTACTCCACAAGATATTTACAGATTATTTTTCTTCACATGCTGGTGTGCTCTCTTCCCTGCTTCGAGCATTACAGAAGAAGGGGGGCCAGGGTCCCTCGCTGGTGGCAGGGAGAGGTGGAGGAAAGCTGAGGTGTTTGGCACTGTTGAATTGCAGGGGCACACACATTCTGTATTGTGTGCTACTGTAAAAGAAAGTATTTGGGCATTTTAAGTTTGTTCAAACTGGGGATTCCTGAATATGTTAAAACCTTCCCTGAAAATAAGCCCTACTGGGTATTTTGTTGGCAAAATTAATATAATATATTTTCGGGGAAACATGGTAGATGCATAAAATCCTTCACCACATATAACATATTCCCGAAAGACATAGTTCATGTTAGTCCACAGCTTGTTAAACTTACATTTTCCTTACAGTTAACAATAGAGAGAGAAAAAAAATGAGGGTGCAAGCAAGAGTGTCAATCACAACGATTCAGTAAAACATAGCATCTGTTCACACTGTAAAATTCACTTGTGTTGACCACCTCTGCGTGTATAATAATAGCAGATGGTGGTCATCTAGTCTGATGATCACACTCTGAAAATAAATAAATAGTACGCGAAGTATCTATCTGTCCAGCAATAGGCAGAAAACTATGAACAAGAGAGGCTCTTTTGTCAAAAATGCCAGGTTGTATATATCTACTGCACAGCAGATCAAACCTTGTGGTTTACCCTTGCACAACTTCATGCTGTTGTAATCATTTGATAAAAAGCCTCTAAATATTCCACCCAAAAGAAACCTTTATTTAAAAAAAAAAATAACTTGACATGTTTTGGAGTGGATTTCCACTTATTTAAAAAAAAAAATACAATTCAAGAGTACAGTTTTGTATCCTATAAAATGAAAAGTAGGGTCAAAGCTTGTTTGGCCCTACTTCTCCTGGGGTTCCCAGGAATGCACTTAGTTCTTAATGTCTGTGACCCAGATTCCACAGTTAGCAGGCTAAAGTCCCCTGTCAGCTGATGTCACAGCCTTGGTTCAAGATCTGCAGGGATCCCGACAATATCGGGATCCCCCCAGATTCTTGACTGGCAGCTGGCTCAGCTTGTCAGCTGAAAAACAGAGCCACCGGTCGATCCAGTGAGAGCTGGAGGGGCAGAGCAGAGAGCAGGTGACTGACAGATACCACTTTGTGCTCAGAGCACACAGAATTTTCTTGAGCAATTAGCGGTCTTTGATCACTTATGAATGAATGAATGAAAACTTGTATAGCGCGACACATGCAAACTGAATCGCCTCTGGGCGCTTGTTGTTCCTGTCTCCTTTGATATCAAAAGAGAAAAGTCTTGACCTTTTTTTTAAATGCTAGGTGGTTCTCCTCCAACCGAATGCTGGTTGGTAAAGCGTTCCATAGTCTGGGGCCTTGGATCGCGAATCTCCTTTCTCCTTTGGACTTGAAGTTGGCCTTCGGAACCTGGAGTAGGTTCCGATTCGTGGATCGCAAAACGCGATTGGGATTATGCGCTTTTATTATTTCGCATAAATAAAGTGGGGCATTCCCATGGACACATCTATGCGTAAGACAGAGAGCTTTAAAAGCAATTCTGTCTTTGACTGGGGCCTTGGATCGCGAATCTCCTTTCTCCTTTGGACTTGAAGTTGGCCTTCGGAACCTGGAGTAGGTTCCGATTCGTGGATCGCAAAACGCGATTGGGATTATGCGCTTTTATTATTTCGCATAAATAAAGTGGGGCATTCCCATAGACACATCTATGCGTAAGACAGAGAGCTTTAAAAGCAATTCTGTCTTTGACTGGCAGCCAATGAAGTGCCCTCAGTGATTCTGTTTTCCGTTATGATACGGTAATTTTCTGGCACCAGTTCTCCTAGAATGGTGTTACAGTCGGCTGTGAGCCAGCTCTCTGTAATAAAAAGACAATCTAGATCTTTTTGTTGAATGAAGTCGCGGATTTCAAGTCGGTGTTTTACTGCCGATCTTGTGTTGATCAGAGCACATGACATGTGCTTGAGCTGGGGTAAATGGCTGAAATGACTGACCGTCGATCTATGATCGATTCTCAATAGTCGCTCAGTTCTTAGGGCCTTTTTGGTGATGGCTGGCAGTATTGCGGCGCATTGCCTCAAACTCCAAATGGTTTCGGCAGAATATTGCCTACGTGCCATGATCGCCAATACACCCGGGGGGGGGGAGGGATTTCGGGGCAGTGGGGAGAGGAATTGGCTAACTCCTCTCTCCTGGCTTGGTCCAGAGGAAGGCAAAAAACCCTGGCGGCGCTCGGCCAATATGCTCCGGTAGGGAAAAAATTCCTTCCTGACCCCTGTAAGAGGCGATCGGGTAACCCCTGGATCAGGCTTCTGTGCTTTGGAAAGACAGGGGGGGGGGGCTGGGGCTGTGAGGGGGACCCTGTTGCTGGTCTGGCTGCTCAGGCAGTGGGATGAGGGCTGACAGGGTGTTTCTTTAATTAAACAAGGGGCTGAGGGGGTGGGAGACAGGCCGGGTAACTGTCCTTCTGGGGTAAGGGGGGTTTCCTGGAGGCTGAGAGAGGACCACAGAGGCGTGGGGAGCGGCGCGCCGTTAGGCCGCAAGTGAAGCCGCGGTCTTTCCTAGACCGCGGCCCCGCGATTCAGAGCGGCCTGGCGCGGTGCCCTCAACAGAGCCCCAGAACGGCGAAAACTTCACGGGCGGAGGATAGAGGAAGGGGGCCCTTGGGGATGATGGAGGTAAGGGAGGTGAGGGAGTGCAGGGAAACCAAGGATGGGGAAAGAAGATTCCTGTCTCTCGGGATAGAGAAGACTGCGGCTTGTCCTGACAAGGACGGCCGCTTTTAGTCCCAGGGAGAGCAGGCAGACTTACCTTCAGAGGATGGGGGCTGGAGCAGGGAAGGAGCTGGAGCAGGAACGGGGGTGGCCAAAAAACCCTGCCTATCCAGGGAGTATGAGCCACACGTCCCACTGCTGGGATCCGTGCGCCAGTATCTGCTACTCCCTGGTTCAAGCCCTAGGAGAGAGAGGGGGGCCGACACAACCAGCAGTAGACACCTGGTCGTGAAATCAGCACAGAGAGAGGAGAGAGCACGTCTTGCTGCTTCCTTCTCCTGCTTCTAGTTCTTAGTATAGAGTTGACAGGGGACAGCTGCAGCTAAGCTCCATGCTGAAGCCATCTAGGCCAGTATGTAGGTTTGTTTTTGTTATATTCCACACTTTTATTTTAAGAGGCAATAGAGATCTACTCTGAAATGCGTCTTTTTGAACTTGGGTATGTTGGCTTGTTTACAAACACTCCAATGAAAACTCAGAGATTCTGTCAAATGGATTATAACCCTTTTAAAATTAGAGCAGAATGGATAGCTCTCAGTATAGAAATGAACAGTCATATGAATTACATCTTTTTACCTTGAATTACATCTTTTTTTTTTAACCCCTCTCCTATTTATCCCTCACAGGTTTAACACAAGTTTTATATGGCCACTGGATCAAGATGGCCACTGGATCTAGGAGCTGTGCACTTGGCTGGGCGAATAAAACCTTCAACGGTGGTGCCCGTATTTCCGCACAGCAAGTTACCGGACGTCCCCGGCATCGACTGGATCACTTATTGAGCAGACTCTGGATGATCTGCTTTAATCACAACCCCTGCCACCAGTCTGGCAATTCTGGATTCTGCTCTTAGCCCTATCCCACTGGAGGCTGCAGACCATCTAAGTTGCTAGGGAGGGCCTGGCTAAGATGGTGCAGCAGATCACTATGGCTATTAAGGTGGCTCTGAGGGAGCTGTGGGCCAGAATAGACACCGTTGAGAATAAGCTGGAGAAGACGATTGGAAATCGTGGGGTGCGACTTGTCATGTGACTTTGCAGTCCCAAGTCTTTTGGCCTTAATGCAAAGGAAACAAATATAGATGTGCGTTCCCCTTTCTATTTGCTCTTCATGTATACCAACATGCAAAACTCTTTTTCCACCTTTACTGAGGGGGAGGCCTTATTACTATGACTTGGCCTCATCTCACAGGATGGCTTGCCCCCAAGGGCCTCACTGTCAGCTGGATCTTGCCCCTCTGGAAGGCCCACATGTCCCCTCTCTCCACTGTGGCACCAACCATTTTCTGGGCATTCTGGGAACTCTCGTTCTCCATGAAGATGAGAGGCAGAAACGTTTTATCCCTATTGTGGGGTAACCAGTGTGGTATTTGTAAATTGAAATAATATCCCCTCTCAAGCGTCTTCTCCAAAGAAAATAAGTTCAGTGCTTGCAAACTTTCTTCATAACCAATATCCTCCAGACCCTATTTGTTTTTTTGCCCTTCTCTGTACTCGTTCCATTTCCAGTATATCCTTCCTGAGGACTGGTGCCCAGAACTGGACAGCATACTCCAGGTGAAGCTGGACCAGAGTCTTGTTTGGTGGGAGAATTATCGTTCGAGTTAATCCCCTTTTTAATGCATGCCAATATTTGCTTTGTTAGCAGCAGCTTGGCATTGCATGTCATTGCTGAGCCTGTCATCTTATAGGACCCTTTAGGTTCTTTCCATCCTAGATTACACCAGAGATTATCCCCCTAGTGAGTAGTTTGCATTCATATTTTTGCCACCCAAATGCATTATTTTACATTTTTTCACATTAAACCTCATTTGCCATGTAGTTGCCCACCCCATTAATCTGTTCAGATCTTCTTGCAAGGTTTCCACATCTGGTGGCAAAGTTATTGTCCTGCTTAGCTTAGTATCGTCCACAAATACAGAGATCAAACAGTTTATCTCATCCTCCAGGTTGTTTATGAACAAATTCATAGTATTGCTCCCAGCACAGAACCCTGGGGGACCCCGCTTTCAACCCCTGACCATTCCAAGTACTCCCCATTTATCACTACCGTCTGAACTCGCCCTTGTAGCCAGTTTTCAATCCATGAACTCAGCCTATAGTCCATGCCAACGAACCTTACTTTGTACAGTAAACGTTTATGAGGAACTGTGTCAAATACTTTTGCAAGATCCAGATACAGCAAATCAACAGACCTTCCCTTAACTACCTCCTCATAGAAGATTAATAGATTGGTTTGGTAAGGACGATTCTTCATGAATGCATGCAGATTACTGCCAACGATACAGTTTTCATTACTAAAATCTTGTATGTAGTCCCTTATCATCCCCTCCAGGAGCTTACATACTATTGATGTAAGGCTAACTGGTCTGTAATTCCCAGGGATGTATTTTGGCCCCTTTTTTATTATTGGTGCTACATTGGCTTTTCTACAATCAACTGGTACCATTCCCATTAGTAGACCATCAGTAAAAATTAGGACCAATGGTCTGGCAATTACTTGACTGAGTTTCCCAAGGACCCTCGGGTGCAAGCCATCTGGTCTCGGTGACTTATTAATGTTAAGTTTTCCAAGTCTATCTCAAATTTTGTCCTCTGTTAGCCATGAGGGTGCTTCCTGTGATAAGGATAAACAATGCAGTTATGAAATATGACAAAAGAGGTATAGTGTGTATGGATTTTGCAAATTCAGCAGATAGGGTATTTGTATTTGTTGACGTAGCATTGTGGGGGAAAGGAGGGTTCTAAATGAGTTTGTACCCCAAAAAAACGGCCTCTCGCTTTTTTCCCTTAATGAGGACAACAATAACAGTTGGACATTATTTAGGGGGTGTTTAGGGTAAGCCAAAAAATGTAGTTACTAGGCTAGGTGTGTATGGGCCCAGAATATCATGCTGGGGAGGTAAGAGAAGGAAAATATGCATGAAGGACAAAAAAGGAGCAGAAAAAGCTTACAGCATGCATTAGGACAAAGAGGACATTCACAGCAAATTACACTAATGGTAATTATGGAATCAAGAAATTAATACAATACATTAGCAAACATTAAATACACAGAATGTGATGTTAAAGGCAAAAACGTACCCGAATATAGTCCTGCAGGATTTGAATAATGGCTGAGCAGGTCTTTGGAATAATGAGTCCCAGGAGATCCCAGTTGAAAACTTGAGGTCGTGGAGACTTCTCCTGTCGCCAAGAACCGCAAGGTGGCTATGAGCCTTTCCTCGGGAGTAATGGTAAGCCTCATGTATGTATCCTGCTTCTTAATATAGGGGGGGTCAACAATGCAAAGAGACGGTGAAAGCAGGGGTCCTTCATCAGAATTATTCTCCTGGAGATCCCGCAGCAAAGGCATATGACATAATTGGCCACCCCTGTTCCTGGGTCAAAGCAATAACTCCAAGCCCATTGATAGCACATTCTTTCCTCCGATTGCGCAACATGGCTAGTTAACGAACGACCATTCGGAAATGAATTGCAAATCACAAACTGAAAAGCGTGAATCAATACTCGCCCACATTCTAACACAAAATTAGCAGAAGCCCAAAGGGTGGTGCCTGACAATTGAACTTCCTCTTTATAGACTTGTAGTACGTCTAATACGTCACTACGTTCGTGTTCGTTGGTCGACAATTTTGCCATTTGTATGCAAGACAAATTCCTGGCCAACGCCCTTCGGACAAAAGTCTGATGCTTTGTTTGCGGAAAATCCGATCGTGTGTGTGTGCCATGCTTAACCTTGCTCTAGATTTGAGCTTGGATTAATCAAACCCTGCTTGAGCTTCTCTTAAATGGCCCTCTAGGGCAGGCACTTGCGTGGCTAAAATGTTATCTTAATGTAGCTGTGTGGCAGGAATCTAACCACTCGAGCTGGGATTATACCTTTTATTAGGCCCTTCGTTCTACTTACTCATGCATTTATCATGTTTTTGTCTTGTGTACTCTGGCACCTACGATCCATGAGGCCACTCTTAAGGCAACTGTGTGATCTGATCACGCAGTAGTGTCAATATATGTTTTGGCCCCCTCTTCCTCTCCTTGCACCCTCTTAAGTGGAGAGTGAATGCATCTCTCTTGTCTAAACTTGTTGGTGCATGAATCAGCCTTCAGCAATATTTTCAGGACAATCTTACAGATGATGTCTCTCCTGTGTCCATTTGAATGGCCCACAAGGCGACATGACATGTCAAATCGGTGGCAATTGCACCATCCTAATCAGTGCAGCGCTGCACCGATTTCAAAAAGTAGTTTCTGTTCTACTTTTTGTGATTTCGGGCTGTGATATACATTGACATCTGTGCAGAAACCTGCACAGATGACTCTGAAATCTCAGCCGAAATCAGGACTGACAAGCGGGAGTGAAATCGTGCAAGTTCAGCTTCATTCCCGCAGCCCAATGTGAACTTGGGCTAAAGTACATAAACATAACCCAGACCCCTCTACTCTTCAGCAGCTTGATAAGATTAGGCTGGAACATAATTTAGCATGGACAAGAAACAAAAAGAGTGCACACTGGTCAACCACAACATTTCACATGCATAAGGACAAGATAGAGTTCCTGCTAGCTCATAAGTTGAATCCCAAGATCCAAAGTTTTAACATCCAAAAATTAAAGTGTCCTGAACCCAAAACCCCCATAAGGCCTTTCAGAGTTTTTACTCTTTGCTATATAAAGCTCTAGTTGGAAAGGTCTTTTAGTATGAACGCAATATCTGGAGTGTGTCTTGCTCCCTACACTTACTACTGAACATCGTATGGAGGCCCCTTTCACAGAATAGGAGATCTTAGCAGCACCCAAATTTACAAAAAATGGGTCGGCTGTAAGACCTGATGGCCTCCCAGAAACTTTATTAAGGTAAATTCCAGGATATCTTGACTCCTTATATGGCTCAGTTCTTTAATGTCCTGCGTGCGGGTACACACCTGGATCTTTTCTAATATGGAGTATATTTCTGTAGTACCTAAACCCAACAAGAACCCTGGGGAGGCAGGTAACTACCAACCAATTTCTCTTATTGATAATGATCTTAAGTTATTTATGAAGGTTCTTGCTAACCAGCTGTCTTCCTTCATTGGCTGTTATATACATAAAGATAAGGTGGGATTTATCCCAAGCAGACAGGGTCCAGATCAAATCAGGAGGGTAGTCGATGTAATTTTCACTTTTGCAGTCTTGTTGGGATGGTGGTGCCCACCATGAGGGACCTTTGATTCTGTATTTATGTGTCTCAGGTCTTGGAGGCCTAGAAATGTGGACTACACTTTCTTCACATGTTGGGGTTCCTATATGCCCTACAGCGAAGGTTAAGCTGTAGGGACACCATTCTGATCCCATCAAGATTGCACAGGGCATTTATCAAGGTTGCCCAACCCGTCATCCCAGAGCATCAGTGTGAAGAATGGAGCTGGCTGTAGAGGAAGCATGCTTCTGGTATAGCAGCGGCTTCTGTCACAGGTTGAGTGATACCAAATACTCTCCACCTGGGAAAGCTGCAGCCAGCCATACCCACCTGGGGGACAGCAGCAGGCAGCCAGTCATACCCACCTAGGGGACAGCAGCAGCAGACAGCCACACCTGCCTGGGTGACAGCAGCAGGGAGCCATACCTGCAGGAATGCTGAGGAAAAAATCAAACAGCAATGGGCATATCTGTTCTCTACACTGGCTCTACTGGGCTGCTTTCAAACTGATCCACAGGCGCAGTGCACCTGTAGGTTACCTGCACTACCAAGTCATAGACTTCTAGACTACACATAGAAAGTAGACCACACCTGCAAGATATAATAGAATTCTTTGGCAAAGTGCAGCTAACCCGCAGGAAAGCTACAGGTGCACTGTGCGCACCCACTGTGCGGGTAAATCTGCCTACCTCCAATCCGCTCTGCATATGAAGAGTGGACATGGACACGTCATTCACCCCCTCTGCTCATTGTGTCCCACTGCCGGTTACTAAGTCGCTTAAGTGGCCCTCACTCTTAAAATGGTTACGCAACTCTGCTCAAATTGCTTTGCTGAATGACAACCCCCCCCCCCGGCAGGCTTACCACGCCCTACCCAGTGATTGTTTTTTTTTGGGCAGCTAAATAATTGTGGGGGAGTAGTCACTTAGTCTCGGGTGACCACTTAGGTTTTTCTTCTAGTGGTTATTAGGTTTTGACTTTTTTCCTATACTTTTCTCACTTTCTCTACTTTTGGTTCTTGTTTTCACCCCTGGGTTTTTCTGTGTACTCTGACCTTATTTTCCAGTGTGGCCAATTAGTTTTGTTTTATTTACCTGTTGTAGTGTTTTGATATATGATGATCATGTCTTGTCTTACAGAAGTGTCATCACCTCTTTTTTTTGTGTGTGACTAGGTTGTGTACTGAATTTTGGATCAAGGACTTTTATGGTCATGCTTCACGTATATATTCAGCCTGTATTTTTATATATCTTGGCTGCTTGTATGCGATACTTGAATACTTAAAAACTATTGACCGTTAAACATGTTCAAAAAGAACAGTCATTTTGCATCTAGAATGGAAAGTATAGGGTTCCCTAATTACGAGCGTAAAAACCTATGGTTACACAATGATTTATACCCCTCTACTTAATAAAAAGCCCCCCCCCCCCCCCCCCTACAGTAATGGCTGCAGGTGGTAAGATCTTGCTGCCCAAGTTCCAAATACAGAATCTGTGGATGATTTTACTCGCTGGCACCAACTCAAAACGGAAAAAAAAGGGATTTTTAATAACAGCTTACCTGTAAAATCCTTTTCTTGGAGTACATCACGGGACACAGAGCGCATAGTCATTACATATGGGTTATATGGGTACCTTCAGGTGTGGACACTGGTGTAATCAACTTCACAGGAAGTTCCTCCCTATATAACCCCCTCCCACTGAGAGTGCTTTAGTTTTGTAGCAAGCAATTTCTCTGAGGTTACACAATGTTCCCCAAAAGAGGGGTGGGAGCTCTGTGTCCCGTGATGTACTCCAAGAAAAGGATTTTACAGGTAAGCTGTTATTAAAAATCCCTTTTTCTTGATCGTACATCACGGGACACAGAGCGCATAGTCATTACATATGGGATGTCCCAAAGCAATGCTCCATGAAGGGAGGGAGACCGTAAGGCCAAAATTAGCCAAACAGAAATATATATCAGGAGGTAAAAAATAGCTCCACCAACAGAAAAAACAAGGGGGCGTGAACCGGGCCAGAGGATTCTATACTGCTGCCCGAAGGACCGCCTGCCCAAATGCTGCGTCCGTAGCTCTTGTGACGTCCAACTTATAAAATTTAAGGAGCTGTGGTGGCTCAACGTGATTGGCACTGCGCTGACAAGCCATTCACCTCTGCAGCCAAGGGTTCGGATCCCGGTCTCGGCTACATGTGAATTGAGTTTGGTGGTCTCAGCCCGGCTCCCGGTGGGTGTGCTATGCAAGGTACGCCTGTGCTTAGTACGCCCACCCCCCCCCCCACAAAAACCACCACACTTGCACGCACACAAAATTGGTTTAATACGCACGCACTTTGGCCATGCGGTCTCCTAAAGAGAGGCGAAGGACCTACGGGGCTGGCTTGGTGGGTTGGGCCCCCTCACTTCCTCATAGGGGGAGTCCCTCTGCCCCGATGGGGTCCTGTTGGGCCCCAGTTGGGCTCCCAAGTGGAGCAGGTAGGGCGGGGTGAGTGGGAGGCCCCCCCTCACACCCGCCATTGACACCGGGGGCATGGAGAAGGATGGCGATTGCCTCCGGGGGGAGGGTCTGCCTACTCCCAACTCCTGCAGTCCGGCTCCTCTCTCTCGAGTTCACGCACAAAAATACACTTATAAAAACTTATAAAATTTAGTAAACGTATGTACGGAAGACCAGGTTGCCGCTTTGCAAACCTGTGCCATAGAGATCTGATGGTGTGCCGCCCAGGAGGCACTCATGGCCCTCGTAGAATGGGCTTTAACTGATAAGGGAGGTGGAACGCGTTTCAGACCATAGGCCTGAAAAATCAGCTGCTTAATCCACCTAGCCAAGGAAGACTTGGCAGCCGGCTGACCCTTCTTGGGGCCATCCGGGAGAACGAAAAGCACATCTGTTTTCCGAATCTTTTCTGTAGCCTTGAGATAAACCCTCATGGCTCGAACCACGTCCAAAGTATGAAGCAGTCTTTCCTCTCTGGACTGGGGAGTAGGAAAGAAGGATGGTAGGACTAGGTCCTGATTCAAGTGAAAACTGGATATGACCTTAGGAAGGAAAGAAGGCTGAGGCCGCAGAACCACTCTGTCCTTATGCAGAATCAGGTATGGTTCCCTGCAAGACAAGGCTGCCAGCTCGGAGACCCTTCTGGCCGAAGCCATAGCCACCAAGAAAACCAACTTTCGGGTTAGCAGCACAAGAGGGATTTCTTTCAGAGGTTCAAACGGCTGTCTTTGTAAAGCTGACAAGACCAGATTTAAATTCCATGGGCAGAGGGGAGCTCTAATAGGGGGATTTACATGCAAGACCCCCTGCAAGAAGGTTTTTACAAGCGAATGCGTGGCCAAAGGCCTTTGAAACCATATCGATAAGGCAGACACCTGCCCCTTTAGAGTACTAAGAGCCAACCCCTTGTCAACGCCAACCTGGAGGAATCGCAAGATCCTGTCAATAAAAAACTTGCGAGGATGACCTCCTTGAGACTCGCACCACTCCACATAGGTTCTCCAGACTCTGTAATAGATATTTCTAGAGACTGGCTTTCTAGCCTGAATTAACGTAGATATGACCTGGGCTGAGAGGCCTCTGCCCTTAAGAATTAGGGATTCAGCCGCCAAGCCATCAAATTTAGCTGCTGTGAAGCAGGGTGGTAGATCGGGCCCTGAGACAGCAGATCTGGGCGCAGGGGGAGTGGCCACGGTGCCCCTACTGACATCCTCACGATGAGTGCGTACCAAGCCCTTCTGGGCCAGGCTGGGGCCACCAGGATCACCGGCCTGCGCTCCACCCTGATCCTTCGTAGAAGGCGGGGAATCATCTGTAGTGGAGGGAACGCATACAGGAGAGAAAACTGGTGCCAGGGGCAAACCAACGCATCGGTCCCGTAGGCCGAGGGGTCCCTGGCTCGGGATACGAATTTGTCCAATTTCTTGTTAAATCTTGTTGCCATGATGTCCACATCGGGAACTCCGAATCTTTGGCAAATCTCTTGGAATACCTGGGGGTGAAGAGACCACTCTCCCGGGAGTAACTGTTGACGACTCAAAAAATCTGCTTGAGAATTGTCTATCCCTGGGATGAACACTGCTGAGATGCAGGGTACATGGGCTTCGGCCCATGAAAAAATCAGGTTTACTTCCCTTTGAGCCGCTAGGCTCCTTGTGCCCCCCTGGTGGTTTATGTATGCCACCGCCGTGGCATTGTCGGACTGTATCCTTACTGGCAGACCCTGCAGGGGGAGAGTCCAGGCGACCAGGGCCAACCGAGCCGCTCTGATCTCTAGGACATTGATGGGAAGCAGACTTTCTGCCTCTGACCATTGTCCCTGCTGGGTCCGTTTTCCTAAGATTGCCCCCCAACCTGTCAGGCTGGCATCTGTGGTTACTATTTTCCACGAGATGGGGCAAAAGGTTTTCCCTTTTGATAATTTTTGAGGGATCAGCCACCAGTACAGGCTGCGCCTGACTCCTGGGGAAAGAACTAATGGACGGTCTAATGCCTGTATGGACTTGTTCCAAGCAGAGAGAATAGCTGCTTGCAGAATTCTGGTATGGATCTGGGCATAGGGCGCTGCTTCGAAGGCGGCCACCATCTTTCCCAGCAGTCGCATGCATAGGCGAATAGTCGGCTTCTTTTTGCCTAAGACTATTTGAATCGTTTGAATCAACGACCTGATCTTCTTTTGAGGTAAAAATACCCTCTGGCATTCTGTGTCTAACCGAAAGCCTAGATATTCCAACTGTCTTGTGGGTTGTAACCTTGATTTTTCTTGGTTCACAATCCACCAGAACTCTTCTAGATGCCGCACTGTGCGGACTACTGCATGATTGAGGTTGGAAGCTGATCTGTCGATAACCAGGAGATCGTCCAGGTATGCCAGGACCAAGATGCCTTCTGTCCTTAGGACGGCTAGCACCGGGGCTAACACCTTTGTGAATACCCGTGGAGCTGTTGCCAACCCGAAAGGGAGGGCTACGAACTGGTAATGACTTTGATTTATCGTAAAACGAAGAAACTTGTGATGTGCTGGGTAAATTGGCACATGCAGATATGCATCCTTTATGTCTATAGATGCTAGGAAGTCGCCCTGATGCAGGCTGGCTGTCACTGACCGTATGGAGTCCATACGAAAGGTCTGAATCCTTAGAAAGCGATTTAGGCGTTTGAGGTCTAATATAGGCCTGACGTCGCCATTGGGTTTTGGTATAACAAAAAGGTTGGAGTAGAATCCCAGACCCCTTTCTTGGGTTGGTACTTCTACAATTACTCCTTGGAGCAAGAGGCGGTCCAACGCCTTTACGAGAGAGGCCCTCTTTAACGGGTCGCTTGGAAGACTTGACCCCTGAAAATGAGGAGGGGGGATTTCTCGAAACTCTAGTTTGTAGCCTGAGGCTACTACGGACCGAACCCAAGCGTCGGGAATTCTGGCCTTCCAGACTTCGGAGAAAAACTGAAGTCTCCCCCCCACCCAAGAGAGTGGGGGCGCCCCTTCATGAATCTGACTTGATGACTGGTTTAGCCGGCTTGCGAGACCAGGGCCTCTTGTTTGCCGCGGCTTGTCCCTGTGGGCGGCTATTAACTGCTGAACGCCCGGGAGGCCGTCGATACTAACGGGAAGTCGAAGGGGCTGAGCCTGCAATGGCCTGTCGTTTAAACGTGGGCCCACGCGGTCTTTTCTTGACCGGTAAGGAAGTACTCTTTCCACTTGATATGGTGTGGATATATTTATCTAGGTCCTCCCCGAATAGTCTTCCCCCATGAAAGGGAAACCCTGCTAAAAGCTTTTTGCAGGGTGCCTCTGCTGACCAGTTCTTTAGCCACAAAAGACGACGCATATGAACCATCAGTAGAGATGAACGGGATGCCTGTTGGATGGAGTCCTTAATAGCATCTATTGCAAAGCAGAGAGCTCTAGGGAATTCTGCTAATTCATGAGTATGCTGAGCCGGCATGTCCTTTAATATATGTTTTGCCTGATCCTTCAGGGCCTGACAAACACCAATGGCTGCTACTGCTGGCTGAACCATGGCACCTACTGAGGTGAAAGCTGCTTTCAGTAGGGTCTCAAATTTTTTGTCGACCGGATCCTTGAACATATGGACATTTTCAACCGGACAAGGGATTTATTCACGCAAGAAATGGCCGCGTCCACTGTAGGGAGTGCCCATTTCTTTACATATTCCTCTTCCATAGGGTAGAGAATAGAGAATCTTTTAGGAGGGACAAAGATTCTATCAGGTCGAGCCCAATCCTGGTAAATCACGTTCCGCAGAAGGGGGTGCATTGGAAAAGACGCACAAGTTAATGGAGCCTTTAAAGAACCCAATGAGGATACCTCCGGGGCTACTAGTTCTGGCACTGGAAGTTTAACTACTTGTCATCTGCCCGCCGTCAAATGACGGCGGGCAGACGACTCCATTGTTCTGACATCACGTCATATGACGTGATGTCCCTTTAAAGCCGCGGGCGGGCGCGCGCGCGCGTCGCCGGCGGCGCGCGCGCGCGCACCCGCCGCTCCGCGGGGATCCCGTGCGAGTGCCCGGCGGCAACGATCGCCGCCGGGCACACGCGATTGCTCAGTAACTGAGCTGGGACGTGCAGCTCTGAGTGTAAACACAGAGCTGCACGTCCCTGTCAGGGAGAGAGGAGAGCGGTTGTGTCCCTTGTACATAGGGACACAATCGGTCACCTCCCCCAGTCACCCCCCCTCCCCCTACAGTTAGAACACTCATAGGACACATATTTAACCCCTTCCCCGCCCCCTAGTGGTTAACCCCTTCACTGCCAGTCACATTTATACAGTAATCAATGCATATTTATAGCATTTTTCACTGTATAAATGTAAATGGTCCCAAAAAATTTCAGAAAAGTGTCCGAAATGTCCGCCATAACGTCGCAGTCCCAATAAAAAAAATCGCAGATCGCCGCCATTAATAGTAAAAAAAAAAAAAAAAAAAAATGCCATAAACTATCCCCTATTTTGTAAACGCTATAAATTTTGCGCAAACCAATCGATAAACGCTAATTGCATTTTTTTTTTACCAAAAATATGTAGAAGAATACGTATCGGCCTAAACTGAGGGAAAAAATATTTTTTTTATATATTTTTTGGGGTTATTTATTATAGCAAAAAGGAAAAAATATTGCATTTTTTTAAAAATTGACGCTCTATTTTTGTTTATAGCGCAAAAAATAAAAACCGCAGAGGTGATCAAATACCACCAAAAGAAAGCTCTATTTGTGGGAAAAAAAGGACGCCAATTTTGTTTGGGAGCCACGTCGCACGACCGCGCAATTGTCAGTTAAAGCGACGCAGTGCGGGAAGCTTATATTTTGTCTGGGCAGGAAGGGGGTGTAGGTGCACAGTAGGTAAGTGGTTAAAGGCAGTGCGAACCATATCTGTCAAAGACTGGATCCACAGGCTCTCCGCTTGAGAGGCCGAAAAATATTCATCTATAGTGGAATTTTCCCTGTCTGAACCATCGGGACTTGGGTTTGCCTGATCCCCTTGTGGGTCCCGTTCCTCTGAAGAGGAGACCTCCGCATCTGAAAACCCCACACTGGGTGAGGGGGATCTAGCCCGCTTGCTACTTGGGCAAGGACGGGAAAACAACGCAGTTAACCTTTTTTCTAGCCCACTCATGGTGGCTGCTAGCATTTCTTCCGTCACGTAAACGGGAATGGGTGGATCGGGGGCCGCCTCTGCCCCCAGCACCCCCAATGGCTCTTGTACTATGCCACTCGGTGTCTGACTGGCGAGGGTGGGGCCGTAGAAGCCTGGCCCAAATCCTCTGACCCCGATGGAGACCCCTTTTGCTTTTTGGCACCTTTAGCCGCCTTGGCTGGTCCAGATCCCTTTGGAGCCATTGTACAACCTTGGGTCACCCCTATAGCCAACACCTGACTGTTGCAGCTAGGAGTAACCAATATGAGGGCAGGTATGAGAAAAATGAAAAAAAGAACTAATTTCTCTCTTTTTTTTTTTTTTTTCAAAAAATTTTTTTTTTTTTTTACCCGCCTGGGAGGTGGCAATACTGAGGCAACCTGTGAGTATTGACACACCAATGCCCGTTAGCCGGAGTCCAAGGTAGACTCAGATACTGCTGGATCTAAGGCTGAGTCCCTTTAAGCAAAAAACTTTTTTTTTTTTTCTGGTCAATAGTGGACCTAAGTCCTAGACCTGAAGATCCACAAAACCGCCACTAGGTGTCCCTGTGTGGCCAAAAGACCCAGCTGCACGCTCTGTATCCTTTCTTCCTCTGCCTCCAGGAGGGAAAGACCAGCCAGAGAAAAGTTTTCCCTTTTAAACAGACCCTGACGCTGCTGGCCCGCCCCCCCGACGCACGCCGACGCTATAAAAGGCGGCGTGCACGCGCGCATGCACGCGCACACGCACAATCGCGCACACCACGCTGAAACCACATGGAGGAAGCAGAGCAGAGGAACAACATGGACCAGCGTTATGCAGCACCAACAGACACCAGGTAAGCACTAATCTTATTGTAGTGCACACACAGCGAGGCAGCTGTCCCCATGGGCTTCCTAAGAAACAGGAGTTTTTACCAGCAATTTCCTCTTTAAAACATGTGGGGTTGCAGTATCAGTGTTAACAGGCAGACCTGGGGTGAGTAGCAAATATACAACTTACACAAGTATACATATATCTACATGTTATCTGGGTAAACATTAGAATCCCATCCTGCCTCAACAGACATAGTGGAGATAGTGGCTGATGCACAAGCATACTGTTAGCCAACCCAGAACCCCCAGGGGGATACCTACTGTCGAACCAAGTCCCGCAGGTTCCCTCTTACCTGCTCCACGCCGCAGGGTATTGCAAAATGCAAGAGGCCCAACCTTCCCCCATCTCCGTGGGTATTGTCTTGGACCTTCAGGGACCGGGGTCCTGTGTTAAGGAACCCACACCCCTGGACCTATAGAGCATCCTGGCATCAGTAGCGTTTAGTTCTTGGAAGAGACTAAGGCACTGGAGCCCAGAATCCAGCCCTCCAAGGAGAGGCATTATAGGCAAAACCCCACTCCAGCAGGGCCCGGGTACCGTACACCTTGGCTCTGAAGCACTTCGGACGGATCCGGCTAGCTATCCTGGGTCCCGAGACCTCCGAGGGACAGCTAGACGTGACCAACACCTAAGACACTGGCGAAAAAACTAAAGCACTCTCAGTGGGAGGGGGTTATATAGGGAGGAACTTCCTGTGAAGTTGATTACACCAGTGTCCACACCTGAAGGTACCCATATAACCCATATGTAATGACTATGCGCTCTGTGTCCCGTGATGTACGATCAAGAAAAGGGGTAATCTAAACTGCAAGTGTTTGAAGGAAAGTAGTAGCAAAGTCTTGTAATAGAAGAGGGGAGGGAAAGAGGCGCCAAGCTGCCATTGGTGTAGCACCGTTTATTATAATACAGGGAGTGCAGAATTATTAGGCAAATGAGTATTTTGACCACATCATCCTCTTTATGCATGTTGTCTTACTCCAAGCTGTATAGGCTCGAAAGCCTACTACCAATTAAGCATATTAGGTGATGTGCATCTCTGTAATGAGAAGGGGTGTGGTCTAATGACATCAACACCCTATATCAGGTGTGCATAATTATTGGGCAACTTCCTTTCCTTTGGCAAAATGGGTCAAAAGAAGGACTTGACAGGCTCAGAAAAGTCAAAAATAGTGAGATATCTTGCAGAGGGATGCAGCACTCTTAAAATTGAAAAGCTTCTGAAGCGTGATCATCGAACAATCAAGCGTTTCATTCAAAATAGTCAACAGGGTCGCAAGAAGCGTGTGGAAAAACCAAGGCGCAAAATAACTGCCCATGAACTGAGAAAAGTCAAGCGTGCAGCTGCCAAGATGCCACTTGCCACCAGTTTGGCCATATTTCAGAGCTGCTACATCACTGGAGTGCCCAAAAGCACAAGGTGTGCAATACTCAGAGACATGGCCAAGGTAAGAAAGGCTGAAAGACGACCACCACTGAACAAGACACACAAGCTGAAACGTCAAGACTGGGCCAAGAAATATCTCAAGACTGATTTTTCTAAGGTTTTATGGACTGATGAAATGAGAGTGAGTCTTGATGGGCCAGATGGATGGGCCCGTGGCTGGATTGGTAAAGGGCAGAGAGCTCCAGTCCGACTCAGACGCCAGCAAGGTGGAGGTGGAGTACTGGTTTGGGCTGGTATCATCAAAGATGAGCTTGTGGGGCCTTTTCGGGTTGAGGATGGAGTCAAGCTCAACTCCCAGTCCTACTGCCAGTTTCTGGAAGACACCTTCTTCAAGCAGTGGTACATGAAGAAGTCTGCATCCTTCAAGAAAAACATGATTTTCATGCAGGACAATGCTCCATCACACGCGTCCAAGTACTCCACAGCGTGGCTGGCAAGAAAGGGTATAAAAGAAGAAAAACTAATGACATGGCCTCCTTGTTCACCTGATCTGAACCCCATTGATTACCTGTGGTCCATCATCAAATGTGAGATTTACAAGGAGGGAAAACAGTATACTCTCTGAACAGTGTCTGGGAGGCTGTGGTTGCTGCTGCACGCAATGTTCATGGTGAACAGATCAAAACACTGACAGAATCCATGGATGGCAGGCTTTTGAGTGTCCTTGCAAAGAAAGGTGGCTATATTGGTCACTGATTTGTTTTTGTTTTGTTTTTGAATGTCAGAAATGTATATTTGTGAATGTTGAGATGTTATATTGGTTTCACTGGTAAAAATAAATCATTGAAATGGGTATATATTTGTTTTTGTTAAGTTGCCTAATAATTATGCACAGTAATAGTCACCTGCACACACAGATATCCCCCTAAAATAGCTAAAACTAAAAACAAACTAAAAACTACTTCCAAAAATATTCAGCTTTGATATTAAAGAGTTTTTTGGGTTCATTGAGAACATGGTTGTTGTTCAATAATAAAATTAATCCTCAAAAATACAACTTGCCTAATAATTCTGCACTCCCTGTAGACACAATGATGCAATAAAAATACACTCACAAAGAAGTCTGTGGTAACAGGCAGATGGTAACAGGGTGGGATCACTCATGGTAAAGCCCAGCGAGTACTGGCGCTGATGGAGAACGAAGCTACCTTTAGAAGTAGTACAGGAATCCGAACAATCCAAAGGGTAGTTTCCACGAGGAGGGGAGACTTGTACTGTTCATTGTTGGTAGAAGTAGAAAAAGTCATGCTTTAAGTCAAGACCTGATCTGTCCACAGTGTGTGTAATTGTAATCTACACAGATGGGCAAGTTATCACCCAAATCTATAATAAAGGGAGCCTCCCAAGACAGTCATAAGTGGGAGGAGCCATTGCTGGCTTGTTTTTCAAAAGGTGCAAGCTTCTAGATCTCCCAAGTCTTCATTCATTCACTATGTAAGCATTGACATAGAACAAGTATGTCAACAGACTTCACTGTCCACATACTTCTAGTTAAGCTTCCCTACCTTTGCAAGCATTTTTTTGCCCCACCCCAAAGGATGCATTAACAACCTGGTGACATTAGGGTTCCTTCTTCATCTAAGGCAAAAGCAGTGTGTGCTACCAAACATGTGATCACTGCTCAGTTGTGCTATGATGTGCCCCCCAGGGGCTTGTGAAACTTGGGTGGGTGGCAGCAGTGGTGGGTGGTACTCGATGTGTAAGCACTGCTCAGTCCAGCAGTACTGTAAGTCCAGGATGCCATATGAAGTGCCCCCAGGGGGCATGTCGATGACAGTCTGGGCTCCCAGGAAGTAGGTTGGGTATCCTGGAAGAAGAGTGGCAAGTCTGCATGGGACAGTACCAGAGAGGTGGTGAGTATTGGAGTGAATTTTTTTTTCTTTCCCTCAAACTGAAGGGGAAGACCTTCTCTTTGAAACAGGTTTCCAGTGATTCCTTGCAGATTGGACACAAACAGGAGTGGTTTGGATGGTTACCTGATGTGAAGGCACCCATTCCAGCATCTGTGGTTACCTTCACAGAGGCTTCAACCTGAAGACCAAACTCTCCGTCTCTGGTACTGTCTCCACTTTGTTAAATGCCGATTTTTTTCACCTAGACTTGGGAGTGGGCGAATTTTTATTTTTGCTACACTAAATGAAGCTTACTGTGCTAGGAGGCTACCCGGTGTCCTTTTTTTTCACTTTAATGTTTTATGTTTTTTTAACAGCCATTGGGAATTGCGTTTAAAAACCAGTACTGGAGTTCAGATTTAAAAGAGAAGGTTTTTTTTTTACCATCATACTTACTGGTCAGATGCTGCATCTGTCCCCCAGCACCAAGCAATCAAACACTGGCTTGGTTCCCTCAGCTCTGCCCCCCTGCTCTCACCAGAGCGCTAAGCTGTGGAGGGGCGGGGAGCGCCTGTCTCAGGCTCTCAGCCGCTGAGACGGGTATCAATCCAGGCACCTGGCAGATCCAGACTTTATTGTCGTGATGATGTGGTGCCTGGACTGATCTTGGTGATGTCAGCAGAGAGCGGACTTTAGACCGCTCTCTGCGGAAAACGAATTGCACTCCTGTGACCCATAGGAGAAGCCCAGCCAAACAAGCTTAGGCTGGACTTCTCCTTTAAGTGTCAAACATTACCTTAAAATACTGCAGATTATGTGCGATTATTGTTATGCTACATATAGATACAAACCAACTTAATAAATAAAATAACTTTACTATTAAACAATAGCTAAAACAGTTTTTCAACTTTAGACTTTTGAAAGCTGTCAGCATTCTCCAAGGATTCGAACAAAACATGGAAAATATAAAATACACAAAATATTTACAGAACCCAGTAAGAAAAAAACTGTGATATACAAAGTTTTGTTATAATAACAGGTGAATACAAAAACAGAAATATCTTTAAATTGAGCTATGGATGGCAAAGTTGAGAGCCTCTGATGTAAGACCTAACATTGCAATAGGGTAGAGTGCATTACCGAAGTAGGTATGCAAACTGAAGCTTCTGTAGGCCAGTATATGTATAGCTTAAAGCCTCATACGTACTACTAGTGTTTTTATTTGTTCAACCCAGTGGTTGAATGGGGGGTGGGACTGACTGCTAAGGTCTGAGCCGCTGTACTAACAATACAATGTTAGGTCAGCGATCTCCCATGCTGTTTTAGTGACAGGGAGACACCCCCCCAGGCAGAATACTCCGGTCAGCACCCTCAGACAATAGCCAATCGGCAGACCCTACGACAGAAGCCAGACGAACAGGCTTCTGATGGAACTGCTGCTGTACACATGGTCTGAATGTCGACCAGTTTTTATTAAATTTGGCCGTGTGTAATAGGCTTGAGGCACAGTCCCCATGTGTCAATGTCAAGGCCTGATTATTACATGGTAAGGCACTGTGTAATGCAGGGCAGGAGGAACACCTACTCTTCAAGGCTGGGGGAGAAACATGCTGAGCTGTAATATTTTTCATGTGCATACCTGTTTATATCTTAGCACTGCCACAATTTTGTATTATAGCCCAACCACTCGAACTTTTACTTTAAATTGGCTAAATACATTCCATGTGCTTCAAAAGAGAAAGTGTGCAAAGTCTATCAGATTGTTTTCTTTAAAAAAATAGCCACAGCCTATTTACAAAATCTGGCCCTTTGTCAGCAATGCTGCAGAGTGGGGCCCTCGCTCTCTGTGGGGAAGCAGGGATTTATTTTCAGTGATTTACCCGCCTATAGCTCTATAATTTGCAAGGAACATGGGTTTTGTCAATTACAGAGCTATAGCTTTGACTCGGTAAGGTGTGTGTTAGACCTCTGAAGATAGCCCACTGCCTCCGCACAGAAAGTACATTTCCTTCTCTAGAACTGCTGGCAGGGAGCAGAAATTTCTACTCAGGCACTGGCTGCTTTAGGGAAAAAAAAAAAAAAAGACGCTGATGCACCCGGAATATATTTGGCCAATTTAAACTGAATGTTCAATAGTGCTTTAAGAAATTGGTCATTGGGATTGGCGGCCTATGGTTGCTGAGGAAAGCCTGGCACCATCATGGCCTGCACATAGTGGTAAAGCTTGCTGGAAATGGAAGTTCCTCAGCTGCTGGCTGCCCACACCTACATAACCTGTAGGGCCAATGTATTGCACAATTTGTTTAAAAGTAAAACGGTCAGAAATGTATGCCATTTAAATTGAGTATTTCTTTTTCTTTCCCCCATGTGCTCACCCATTCCCTCCACCGAAAAAAAGGCATGTGTAACCAACATGTGGATCCAGGGATGGGAAGCTGAAGGAATTTAAAAGCCTCAGCTTTTCCTCCAAAAGTTCAACTTAACATAATAAGTTATAACTTCCATGAACAATAAGAGGTATAACACAACTTTACTAACAAGAGGCAGGAAGGGGAAAAGCTTAAGCTGGCCATAGATGGATCTACATATTTTCGATTCAGCAGGGACCAGGCTGAATTTAAATTTATTTATGGTTTCCACTCGAAAAAAGTAAATCTAACGATTGACTTCTGTCGAACAGGACTATTGCAAAACTTTCATTCAATTAGGGGGTGCAGACAATCAGCCGCATCGTTGATCAGTGTATTCTGACAGAAGAGGAGCCCCCACTGTCAGAATACGATGTCCCAAGGTGGAGAATTCCTCCATCCACCTCGTTTGTGTGGATGGGGGGAAATCCATTCAATTTTTTTTTCTGATCAACCTGCTTGGTAATCTGAGCTCTTAATTTTTTTTTTTTTATTCCCATTCAGGCCACTGGTTTGAATAAAAAAAATAAAAATACAAAAAGATCCTCTGTGGCCAGTCTTAGCCTTTCCTGAAAAAAAGTGTATAATTTGTCTACAACTTCAACTGCCTATATCCCCGGAGCAGCTGATCGTTTTTGTTTTTTTTAATAATCAAAATTTCACAGAAGGTAACCTCTACTGGTGCCTTTTTCAGCCTATGTTCTGTTTGAGATATCTGAAATTGTGACAAACAGCATTTAAAATGGACTGTAATCTTCTCCATTCACTTAGGTAGGGTCTTCAGGCAGCATGCTGAAGAATTTAATCTTCTGTTTCCTCATCTTGCTGGTTCGTTGGCAAAAAAGGTAATGTAGTTTGTCCTCGTTCTGGATCTTGCATTCGAAGAATTCGGATGAGATTGCTGGATGGCAGGGAGCTGCAAAGTAACAAAGGACATTACAATCAGTGCTGTCTAGTTATTTCTATAGTTCAGCAGCAGCACAGTGGCTTAGTGGTTAGAACTTTGTGTGTAGGGTCATCTATTTATATCCCAACCATCACACTACTTGCATGGAGTTTGAATATTCTCCCGTGTTTGTATGGGTTTTCATCCACAACCTAAAGACATGCTAGTAGGTTAATTGGTTTATGTCTAAAGGGCCATACACACAGGCAGATTATCGGGCGCCATCGGCCAGTTCAATAGAAACTGGCCTGACATTTGGCCTGTGTGTCCGGAGTCTGTCGAAGGGGCATGCCTATAAAAGGTCTGCTGATCGACATCTGATCAGCCAATGGTTAAGAGTGCTGAACAGTGTGTTCTGGCGGGGAGGGGGGCAGTCCCCCTGTCAGAACACAATAGCTCAATGGGTAGATTGGTGTACTAAACATCAGATTGTACAGGATCTCCTGCCAAGCTTTTTTTATTCCCAATCCATTCAGGGCACTGGTTTAATTTTTTTTTTTTAGTAAGAATGATAGTGTGTCAGACTGATTGATCACATGTATAGGGCCACCCTACGGGTGGAGGTGATTATGATTCATTGGGTGTTCAGGATTTTGTGTTTGTCTATTTTTATTTTTTTTAGGAATGTAATCTCTACTGTGGGTTTGTTGGTTATCTACTACTGTCCATTGGGTCTCGACTGAAAGTTCTGATCCTTAGTCCTTTCAATTGAGCAGCAGCCTGTGCCACACTAGGATGTATGTTTTTTTTTTCTCTCGTGGACTTGCTGCAGTAGTATGCTACTAATGACGGAAACAGCCCATTGCCGGCTGGCACGGTCTCCTGTGTGGGGCTAGTCCCCCTGCTGTGGCGGGTTCACTGAAGTTTGTTTGTTTGTATGCTGTTTGTATGGCATTATACTCAATAAAAAGATAAAAAAAAAAGAATGATAGTGTGTACCAGGCTTTAATTTGCCCAAGAATATGTATGTATGCATTTGAGATTATAAGCTACTTGAGGGTAGGGACTGATGTAAACTGTACAATATATTTAAAAAGTGTTCCATAAGGTATCGGCACTATATGAATACAGTAAAACCTTGGTTTGAGATTAACTTGGTTTGAGAGCGTTTTGCAATACAAGCAAAATGTTTTAATACATTTTACCTTGATATACAAGAAATGTCTTGATATAAGAGTAGCGTCATGTCTTTAACTGAGTTACATTTAATGAAGGTACAACATTTAGCAACTTATTGCTACACTTAGGAGGTGCCTCTCCTCTTTTATACCCTGAAAAAAAAAAAAATCGAAACCAAGGTTTTACTGTACGTGTAATAAAATATATTAATTTGATAAGGACAATTCCAACCAAAAAAAAATAAGTAAAAAATAGGTACCTAGACCTGACACACGCATAAGAACTGTTTTACCTACCTACAACACTGACCACTTATTGTGCATATTGCTGTACTATGCTTGCAAAGCAGAAAGAAGTGGGTCAAGATATTTCAGAGGCTGTAGTTCTGTGTATTCTGTACCACTTCTCCATTTATATTCTCTAACATCACTCTATTAGCTCTCATCAAGATCAAAAAATTGTGAACATATACAGTGCCTTGCGAAAGTATTCGGCCCCCTTGAACTTTGCGACCTTTTGCCACATTTCAGCCTTGAAACATAAAGATATAAAACTGTATTTTTTGTGTGAAGAATCAACAATAAGTGGGACACAATCATGAAGTGGAATGAAATGTATTGGATATTTCAAACTTTAACAAATAAAAACCTGAAAAATTGGGCATGCAAAATTATTCAGCCCCTTTACTTTCAGTGCAGAAAACTCTCTCCAGAAGTTCAATGAGGATCTCTGAATGATCCAATGTTGACCTAAATAACTAATGATGATAAATAGAATCCACCTGTGTGTAATCAAGTCTCCGTATAAATGCACCTGCACTGTGATAGTCTCAGGAGGTCCATTTAAAGCGCAGAGAGCATCATGAAGAACAAGGAACACACCAGGCAGGTCCGAGATACTGCTGTGGAGAAGTTTAAAGCAGGATTTGGATACAAAAAGATTTCCCAAGCTTTAAACATCCCAAGGAGCACTGTGCAAGCAACAATATTGAAATGGAAGGAGTATCAGACCACTGCAAATCTACGAAGACCTGGCCGTCCCTCTAAACTTTCAGCTCATACAAGGAGAAGACTGATAAGAGATGCAGACAAAAGGCCCATGATCACTCTGGATGAACTGCAGAGATCTACAGCTGAGGTGGGAGACTCTGTCCATAGGACAACAATCAGTCGTATACTGCACAAATCGGGCCTTTATGGAAGAGTGGCAAGAAGAAAGCCATTTCTTAACCTCCCTGGCGTTATGATTCTGTCTGGAATTTTGTACCAAAAGCGTTGCAATTGTTTTGCAAGGAAATGTGGTGTTATGTATTATAGGCCTGCAATTCTTAGTAAGTATAATATAATAAATAATTATAAAAAATTATAACAAATAATAATATAATTATAGTAAAAATTATTCAATAATGTAATCAAATCAAAATCACTGAAATTTGCTCAGTTGCAGAATTTTTGCTGTCATAATTTTTTTTTTTTATGACGAATTTCCCCACAGATCGCTATCGCTAAATTCTGCAAGTGATTATAATTTATTATCGCTGTTTTTTAGCTGCTCTAAAACAATTTTTGCCATAAAGGGACACTTTTGGTTGCTATGGGCAATCTACAGTTTGCAGGGAGAAAGAAAAGTTTTTATTATATAAAATGACATGCAGGGCACTGGGCAGACCACTAGGGACATGGGGGGTGTGTATTTTTTACATACAGTACTGTAATCTATAAGATTACATTGTACTGTATGTAAAGTGTTTGTTTACATTTTTGAATTTGGCGCCGTTCTCCGTCCCCGTGCGACGTAACGTCGCAGGGAACGGAGCTCGGCGGCACACGGGGACGCTGTGTGAATCGAGCGAGCACCCGCTCGCTCACACAGCGTGGATGCATCGCTGGATCCAGGGAGAAGGTAAGTAAACAGTCTCTGGATTCAGCGAGGCGAGCCCGTGTCTGACACGGGATCAACAATAGTAGCAGCAAATTTTTACCCCGTGTCAGACACGGGAAAAACGCCAAGGAGGTTAAAGATATCCATAAAAAGTGTCTATTAAAGTTTGCCACAAGCCACCTGGGAGACGCACCAAACATGTGGAAGAAGGTGCTCTGGTCAGATGAAACCAAAGATCGAACTTTTTGGCAACAATCCAAAATGTTAATTTTGGCGTAAAAGCAACACAGCTCATTACCCTGAACACACCATCCCCACTGTCAAACATGGTGGTGGCAGCATCATGGCTTGGGCCTGCTTTTCTTCAGCAGGGACAGGGAAGATGGTTAAAATTGATGGGAAGATGGATGGAGCCAAATACAGGACCATTCTGGAAGAAAACCTGATGGAGTCTGCAAAAGACCTGAGACTGGGATGGAGATTTGTCTTCCAACAAGACAATGATCCAAAACATAAAGCAAAATCTACAATGGAATGGTTCACAAATAAACATATCCAGGTGTTAGTCAAAGTCAAAGTCCAGACCTGAATCCAATCGAGAATCTGTGGAAAGAACTGAAAACTGCTGTTCACAAACGCTCTCCATCCAACCTCACTGAGCTCGAGCTGTTTTGCAAGGAGGAATGGGCAAAAATGTCAGTCTCTCGATGTGCAAAACTGATAGAGACATACCCAAAGCGACTTACAGCTATAATCACAGCATAAGGTGGCGCTACAAAGTATTAACTTAAGGGGGCTGAATAATTTTGCACGCCCAATTTTTCAGGTTTTTATTTGTTAAAAAAGTTTGAAATATCCAATAAATTTCGTTCCACTTCATGATTCTTCACAAAACATTTAAATTTTATATCTTTATGTTTGAAGCCTGAAATGTGGCAAAAGGTCGCAAAGTTCAAGGGGGCCAAATACTTTCACAAGGCACTGTATAAATGACAAAAAAAAGTCCTCAAGCCACCATATACAGGTGATAATACATAAATAAAATCAAGTAAGCATGTGAAAATAGTCAATGTAAATAAAAAAAATTGTGTTGGTGATTCAAACTACGATAAGGCGCGTTGGCCAGTACAAGACGTAATGTCACTACGCACCACGGCCGCTGGCCGAAACAACCTCTTACTCGAGACTCCACTCCTTTGCTGCAGCCATACAGACATGCATGTTTTTACCGTCTACAATGCAAGTGTTATTTTTTGCTTTTAAATAAACTATTACATACTACACTATGAGTGCTTTATATTATATATACTACCTGATATCACTAGTGGAACTGAGGATCTGATGGCACCCATAGCCATCACAACCAGCGTGGATTTATTTCCCAGGGTGTGATTTGGTTTTTCATTCATTTGAAAGCTACCATCTTTTGGTAAGCAGACACCCATATCTTTTACTTCCACTGGATTTCTTGGGGAGTTTTTTAGTGTCTGCCTATCCCTCCTTCTTCTGGAACCATTCCAGGAATCACCATCACCATTTTTTGCACATGGACTATTTTCACTTGCTTACTTGATTTTATTTATGTATTATCACCACCTGTATATGGTGGTTTGAGGACTTTTTTTGGAACAGTTTGTCATTAATATATTTTGCAGGATTTTTCACAAGTATTTGCTGACTCAAATGGACCCGGACCATTATGCAGGTTAAGGACCTTGCCCCTTTTTTGCAATTCGGCGCGGCGTCGCTTTAACTGACAATTGCGCGGTCGTGCGACGTGGCTCCCAAACAAAATTGGCATCCTTTTTTTCCCCACAAATAGAGCTTTCTTTTAGTGGTGTTTGATCGCCTCTGCGGTTTTTATTTTTTGCGCTATAAACAAAAATAGAGTGATCATTTTGAAAAAAAATTCAATATTTTTTACTTTTTGCTATAATAAATATCCCAAAAAATATATATATATAAAAAACTTTTTTTTCCCCCTGAGTTTAGGCCAATACGTATCCTTCTACATATTTTTGGTATATAAAAAAAAAAAAAATAAGCAATAAGCGTTTATCGATTGGTTTGAGCAAAATTTATAGCGTTTACAAAATAGGGGATAGTTTTATTGCAGTTTTTTTTACTATTAATGGCCGCGATCAACGTTTTTTATTTCATGACTGCGACATTATGGCGGACACATCGGACAATTTTGACACATTTTTGGGACCATTGGCATTTTCACAGCAAAAAAGTGCTATAAAAATGCACTGTTTACTGTGAAAATAACAATTGCAGTTTATGAGTTACCCCTATGGGGCAGTGTAGGGGTTAAGTGCGACCTCATATGTGTTTCTAACTGTAGGGGGGCGGGGCTGGACGTGTGATATCAGTGATAGTCTTTTCCTATATCAGGGAACAGACAATCACTGACACTGCCACAATGAAGAACGGGGAAGGTGTGTTTACACACACACCTCTCCCCGTTCTTCAGCTCCGGTGACCGGTCGCGAGCGTGCCGCCGCTGGCGCAGTCGGGACCCCACGGCTGGGCTTAAAGAGACACATACAGGTAAGCGACTGTGCCCAGCCGTGCCATTCTGCCGACGTATATCGGCGTGAAGGGGTCCTTGAGTGGTTAAACACATTTTCTTATACAGTATCTGCATAGAGTTTGGCTATAACGAAAAAGAAAGACTTTAACCACTTCAATACCCAGCCATAGTCAAATGACTTCCACAGATGGGATCTGCTGCGGGCCCCTAGAGCGGCAATCGGGGACACAGCCGTTCCCCCGATGGGGGTAATGGAGCGGTGGGGGTTAACATGCAGCTTACCGGCCCCCATTGTGCAGAGCTGAGCAGCGGCGTGCATGGAGCCCGCGTGCGCCCCCGGGGGCGCACAGCACGGCGATCGGGGATCCTGTGTGTCCCTCGGGACACAGCCAATCCCCGATCAGTGTAATGTAACAGCGGCGGGCAGTTGTACTTTTCCGGTATGGCTTACCGGATTTGATGCAGAGCTGCGCAGCGGCGTGCACGGCGATCGCGCGCACCACCGGGGGCGGGAAGTGTGGTGATCGGGGCTGAGGCTTTTCCTTTGGATACAGCACAGCCCCGATCGGGGTAAAGAGCCAATGAAATTGGCTCTTTACCACGTGATCGGCTGTGTCCAATCACAGCCGGTCACTAAATGTAAACATAACACTGAGTGTGTGTAACTTACTGTTGCTGTTCCTCTTCACACGCTGATCCAGTGTGAGGAGGAGATCAGCTAATAGTGAGTTACACACACCATCTGCAACCTACTACTGTGCCCAAATTGCCCCCCCCCCCTAAATAAATAGCACCTGTCATTTAGTACCCGCCGCCACACCAAAGTACCACCTCACCAGAGTACCGGCCACCACACCAGAGTACCGGCCACCACACCAGAGTACCGGCCACCACACCAGAGTACCGGCCACCACACCAGAGTACCGGCCACCACACCAGAGTACCGGCCACCACACCAGAGTACCGGCCACCACACCAGAGTACCGGCCACCACACCAGAGTACCGGCCACCACACCAGAGTACCGGCCACCACACCAGAGTACCGGCCACCACACCAGAGTACCTGCCACCACACCAGAGTACCTGCCACCACACCAGAGTACCTGCCACCACACCAGAGTACCTGCCACCACACCAGAGTACCTGCCACCACACCAGAGTACCCTCCACCTCACCAGATTTTCCCCCACCAGAGTACCTGCCACCAGAGTATCTGCCACCTCACCAGAGTACCCACCACCTTACCACTTGCCACCCCAGAGTACCCGCCACCTTACCACAGTACCCGCCACCTCACCATCTGCCACCAGAGTACCCGCCACCTCACCACCAGAGTACCCGCCACTTCACCACCAGAGTACTTGCCACTTAACTACCTGCCACCAGATTACATGCCACCTCACCAGAGTACCTGCCACCTCACCAGAGTACCTGCCACCAGATTACCCACCAACAGAGTACCCGCCACGTCACCAAAGTACCTGCCAGAAACCAGTACCTGGTTGAGAAATTAGGTGTAATTTATGCTTGTAGAACGCCTGACGGTGCTACTTCAATGTTGGGCTTCTGTATGTGGCCAGGCTGTGTAAAAGTCTCACACATCATACTCGGGAGGAGTAGCATAATGTATTTGGGGTGTCATTGCAAGTATGCATGTGCTGTGTGTGATAACTTGTTGTTAGGACAATTTTGTGGGGGAAAAAACATGTTTTTCCCCATGGATTTTATGAAAAAATTACACGTTCAAAAAACTCACCATGCCTCTTACTAAATACCTTGGAATGTCTACTTTCCAAAAAGGGGTAATTTGGGGGATATTTGTACTTTCCTAGATTGTTCGGGTCCCAAGAAATGAGGTGTGATCAGATGTGATAATTTTTCAATGATTTGCACCATAGCTGGTAGACTCTAACTTTCACAGAGACCAAATAATATACACTTTTTTTTTATTATTTTTACTAAAGATATGTAGCAGTATACATTTTGGCCCAAATTTATGAAGAAAAATTACTTATTTGCAAAATTTTAGACTAGAAACTATTTTTTTTTTTTTTAAAGGTCTCTCATTGTTTGCGTGTATTGCAAAAAATATAAAGCCCAGCAGTGATTAAATACCACCAAAAGACAGCTCTGTTTGTGAGAAAAAAAATGATAAAAATTTGGTTTGGGTCCAGTGTACCATGACTGAGTAATTGTCATTCAAAGTGTGAGAGCGCTGAAAGCTAAAAATTGGTCTGGGAAGGAAGGGTGTATAAAAGCCCTGTATTGAAGTGGTTAAACAATTATTATCATGTTACCTACCTCTCCAGAATAAGAGTACTAGGGACATGAGCAGCCAAAAGCCAGGCCATGGACATAGAAGCATTTTGACTTAGTGACATTGTAGTTGGGCAATGGCAATACCTATTTTAGATGCAAATTGGGCTTTTTCTTTAAAGGATCACTAAAGGAATTTTTTTTGTTTAGCTAAATAGCTAACCTATGAAACTAACCTGCAGGCACATTATATGATTGATTTGTATCTATTTTTAATCATTTTGAAAAGGAATCAGTTAACTTTTATGTCTCTATACCCTGTAAACAGTCATTTCAGCCAAAATTCCTTTAGTGACCCTTTAACTTTAAAAAGACAGTTGAAAAGAATAAGCCAGTAATGCACATTTCTAATCACATTCACATCTCAATTTCTAATTTTAGGCTTTAGCACTGAACTCAAAAGATAGGACGGCTAACAAAGCTTATCCGCTACATTTGACGTGCCTAGCGTTAATGCGCATTTAGACACATCAAGCGTGTTTGGGTCTTTAGTAGAAATATCTTACGTGTCCAAAGAAAACATATTGGTTGAGTGCCAGGCTGTAATGCCCCCCTAGAGGTTGACATACGTCTTGCACAAAATCAGGGCTGGTACCCAATCTACTCTACTCCAAGGCTGCCGGAGGAGATAAATACAGCTTGATCAATGCCTATCTGCAGCCTCGCAGGTGCCATCAATGCAGCCTCGCAGGTGCCATCAATGCAGCTTGATCAATGCCCACTTGCAGCCTCGCAAGCGCCATCAATGCAGCCTCGCAAGCGCCATCAATGCAGCCTGACCTTACTGCTACCTCGGAGGGGGCAGGACGAGCACCAACAGATTACATACAGTGAGAAGCTCCTGTTTACTCAGCAGCCTGTTTAATACTAAATCCTGCCTCCTGGGCTGGTTATGAAGACAATTGTCCAATGTCAGCCATGGAAACATGACTTCCTATAAACAGGAGATTCTCACTGTATGTAATCTGACTGCACCTCTCCCGCCTTTCTAATGAATGCTGCCCAAATTGAAAGATCAGCATACAACACACATGCACTATTTTCAGGGTCAAAAAGTGTGTGTTATACGCCGATAAATATGGTATATGTTCATAATTTGATTTAGCGCTGCAATTTTTTCTTCTACAGACATGGAGGGGCTTATAGGCACAAAAGAAAAAAAAAGGCCAGACATCTCGAAAAGCAAAATTAATGCTCAGTGTGCATGAGGCCTAAAAGAGACAAGCCTTGCAATAAGCCTCACAGTAGCTTTGCTACACAGCCTACTCTTGGATTTAAAGGAGAAAAAAAATGGACAAACCGAATCAAATGCAGAAAAAAGTCCAAGCAAGGATATCCAAAGCCCTATATATGTTTTTACCTAAAAATAGCATGCAGCTCTGGCTTTGCTTCTTCATGTAGCAGACAAGAAGAGAATTCCTGTTCTATACCAGCTGCTACTCAATAGCACATAAAAATGGGTCATGTCAAGAATAATTAAGAAACTACACAAAGAATTAAGAACTGCACTTCCCTGGAGAATGATGCTCTGGATTACCTATCTAGGGATACTCAATAAAATAGTGATTAATTATGTTATTCCGAGTAAAGAAAAAATAAAAATCACAGAAGACCGGTTATGTTTTCTGATTCTCAAAGAAAGCAATCACAAAAAATAAAAAGCACTATAAAATGTATAGAAGTGAACTGCAGTGTCTATGGTACACAATAGAACCTAAGAATAAGGGCCCATTCACACCAGAAACTGCATATAACTGCAAGTTTTTGACTGCATGTTTGCATGCATTTGAAGGGCACTTGACTCACACTCTTAAATGCAGTTTGTGCTGCACTTGGCACTGCGTTTGCAGTGCATTTTTCTATAAGTTTTTGGCTTAAAGAGGCACGGTGTGGTGAATTTGAATTGTGTTCCCTGCATTTAGGGTGCAGAAAAATGCAGCATGCGCTACTTTTTTTTCTCTTTTTTTTTTTTTTTAACTGCGCTGAACTGCACTGCAATAGTGTGAACTATGCCCATAGGAATACCTTGGTTTTGGGCTATCTATGTAGTTGTATCAAACTGCAGCCAACTGTGTTCAGTGTGAAAGGGCCCTTACAAGAGGGCCATGACAATGGTTAAGGACAACGGTGAAATCCTCAGTACCTCTGCTCAGCACATACATTTTAAATAGGACCTTAACTGTGGAAGCTGCGCCCAAAAAGGGCCTAGGCGATCCGAGAGGGAGTGGGAACCTGTCAAAAATTAGCTCACTATGGGGGCACTCAAGCTGAGCCACTGTTCTGTGTGTCCATTCAGACACTGAGCCACGCTCAGCCCCACGCCTTCACTCTCCTTTGACAGCAGAGGAAGCCAATGGCGCCCGCTGCTATTTCAGCCAATGAGGAGGGAGAGTCCTGGACATCCTCTGGAAATCTCTACCTCAACCTTTCTGGCTATCCCCTACTTTTGCTGCCTTCAGGCAATCCCCAAAAACTCATCTCTTCAGGGAAGCCTATCACACCTCCAACTATTTTTTTTTACCACTTCCATCAGCTCATTCCCCACAGTTACAACCTTTTGTACCACCTGCCTCAGTCTATTAATTGGTAATCTCTCCTGAGCAGGGCCCTAGTAATCCTCTTGTATTTTATTGTATTGTCTCCCTTTTATATTGTAAAGTGCTGTGTAAACTGTTGGCGCTATTTAAATTCTGTATAATAATAATAGATACCATAAATTTGCTTTCCAGTATAATTACATTATGAAGATGGTTGCACGCCAGTCTTTGTAAAGAGAGTCCGGATACTGCCAAAGACTCAAGGCTGGTAGGTCTTGTCCTGACATTTTTTTCCCCCAACCATTGTCATCTTTAACATATGCATGCCCACATTTGTAGCTCTCTTTCTATTATCTTATTTCTATATTGGGCTTGTCTAACCTCATATAATGTTGGAAGGGGAGCTCCCATTATGGCTATTATTTTACATCATCCTCTCTTTCTGCACAGTGTAGATGAAAAGGAAAATAGTAAATGGCAGATGCTCTCAGGCACATCCCCTCTGGCACCTCTTGTAAGAAACTGCTTGTCAGAGTTTTGGAAACCTGCAGCATCTCTGATATCACAAACAGCTCGTGTGGTGGTTTCTGCCACAAGCAATACACTCAGATGAGGAGTACATGAACAGCCACGTCCCTTATGATTTGTGTTTGTCATCTGCTGTTTTCTTATTCTCAAAGAAAGCAATCACAAAACAGGACTGCAGCATTTGCAAAGTAGACTGAGACACTGCAGAGGTTGCTTTTACTCTGATCTGCTAGCAGTGAGTGATGAGCAGTGGAAAACTGACCACTTACACATCTTTGTGGAATACATTTTAAATTTGGATACACAAAGAAAAGAAAAAAAAATTGCTCAAAACAAAAAAGTTTTTGGTGGGTAAAGCAGTGTCTGATCCCCAATAGATCTTTATTACTTTGACCCCAGTTCTTTCTGAGACAGTATGCAAGACTTCCAGAGATATTTTCTGGAGTGCTAGAACTTACTGGTAAAAGTAACGTCAGCTTAGACCCGTGATGCTTTTTGACCTTAAAAAAAGAAGAACTGGCAAAAGATGGACAAAGCAAGACCGTAGTGGTGTCAGTGGATTTTTACACCCAGTAGGTTGGAGGAACTCCCTGATCACATCACCTCCAAGACTGTCTGTCACTGTGGTCACATTTGAGAGCCAATTCCCAATCATTACTAGAAAACAGGAGAGCTGCCTATGATAGCTTGGTCACTGTGTTAAGAAAATGCTGTGATTGCACGCTCAGCACAGAAACCTTGGACACGCAGACACATATGTGCAGTATGCGGGCAATTAAAGCGCACTCTTTGATGCTGGCGAGAGGTTAATGAGAACATGGGAGGAGTAACCACACATCTTCCACTGCTCACAAGTTCACTTACCAACTTCTATATACACACACCTGTACCACACAATTGTCCCTTGTCATTAAATCCACTTTATTAAAAACTATCAAAAAAATTGCGTATTACATGCTGTTCATACTCAGTCACTATGGAATCCTTATTCTGTAAAAAAAAGGGGATTTTTAAATACAGCTTACCTGTAAAATCCTTTTCTTGGAGTACATCACGGGACACAGAGCGGCATATTCATTACTATATGGGTTATATGGAGTACCTTCAGGTGTGGACACTGGCAATCTCAAACAGGAAGTCCCCTCCCTATATAACCCCCTCCCCTAGAGGGAGTCCCTCAGTTTTGTAGCAAGCAGTATGCCTCCCAAAATGGTCACCCAAAAGAGGGGTGGGAGCTCTGTGTCCCGTGATGTACTCCAAGAAAAGGATTTTACAGGTAAGCTGTATTTAAAAATCCCCTTTTCTTTCTCGTACATCACGGGACACAGAGCGGCATATTCATTACTATATGGGATGTCCGAAAGCAATGCTTTAATGAGGGGAGGGAGACATCTTCCAAAGAAGGATTCAATATACTCAAATAATAATAATAATTCCAACTTAGTCAAGAAAAAACTTTTTTTTTTTTTTTTCTTTTTTACAACCAAGGGTGCTTCTGATCCGGAGGATCTTAAACTGCAGCCTGTAGTACTGCCTGTCCAAAGGCAGAATCCGCATTCCTTCTCACGTCTAGTTGATAAAACTTTGTAAACGTGTGGACTGATGACCACGTCGCCGCCTTGCATATCTGAGCCATAGAGATCTGATGGTGTGCTGCCCAGGAGGCGCCCATGGCCCTGGTAGAATGGGCCTTTACCGACAAAGGAGGAGGCAACCTCTTCAAACCGTAGGCTTGAATGATTAATTGTCTAATCCATCTCGAGATGGTGGATTTTGCAGCTGCCTGCCCCTTCTTGGGGCCATCTGGTAGAACGAATAACACATCTGTCTTCCGGATCTTTTCTGTAGCTTTAAGATAGGCCTTCATGGCCCGGACAATATCCAAGGTATGCAGCAACCCCTCCTTTCTAGATGTGGGTTTTGGAAAGAAGGATGGAAGTACCAAATCCTGGTTCAAGTGAAATTTGGATATAACCTTTGGTAGAAAGGAAGGATGGGGCGGGAGAACTGCCCTGTCCTTATGCAGAACGAGATATGGTTCCTTACACGATAAGGCTGCTAATTCTGACACTCTCCTGGCCGAAACTATGGCGACCAAGAAAACCAACTTTCTTGTCAGTAAGACTAAAGGAATCTCAGCCAACGGCTCAAAGGGTTGTTTCTGTAGAGTGGACAGGACAAGATTTAAGTCCCATGGACAAATTGGTGACTTGACAGGAGGATTAATACGCAAGACCCCCTGTAAGAAGGTCTTTACCAGCGAGTGGGTGGCCAGCGGCCTCTGAAACCACACTGACAGAGCTGAGATCTGTCCCTTGATTGTGCTTAGTGCCAGGCCTTTATCCACTCCTAGCTGGAGAAAACTTAACACCCTATCAATAGTATATTTGCGGGAATTCCATCTTTTGGATTCACACCAGCCTACGTAGTTCCTCCACACCCTGTAATAAATCACCCTGGAGACCGGCTTTCTAGCCCTAATCAGGGTAGGAATTACCTGCCTAGACAGACCTCTACCCCTGAGAATCAGGGATTCAGCCTCCAGGCCGTCAAATTTAGACGCTGTAATGTAGGGTGGAGGATCGGGCCTTGTGAGAGTAGGTCTGGTTGTAGAGGAAGAGTCCAAGGGTCTCCCACTGCCATCTTCAGGACTAGTGAGTACCAAGTCCTCCGGGGCCAAGCCGGAGCTACTAGAATGACTGGCTTGTGCTCCACTCTGATCTTGCGCAACAGGCGAGGGAGTAACTGTAGCGGAGGGAATGCATATAGAAGTTTGAATTGATGCCAAGGGCAAACCAACGCATCGGTTCCGCAGGCCATAGGATCCCTCGCTCGAGACACGAACCTGTCTAGTTTCTTGTTGAACCTGGATGCCATTATATCTACGTCCGGCATTCCCCACCTCTGGCAGATTGTCTGAAAGACCTGGGGATGCAGAGACCACTCCCCTGGCAACAGACTCTGGCGACTTAAGAAGTCTGCCTGCAGGTTGTCCACTCCGGGAATGAATATCGCCGAAATGCAGGGTACATGAACCTCTGCCCACTGAAAAATCAAGCTCACCTCCCTCTGAGCGGCCCGACTCCTGGTTCCCCCTTGGTGGTTTATGTATGCCACCGCCGTGGCATTGTCTGACTGGATTCTCACCGGGAACCCCTTTAATCTGGAGGTCCATGCCAGAAGGGCTAGGCGAGCAGCTCTGATCTCCAAGATATTGATGGGGAGCTGCCTCTCTGCTTTCACCCAAGTTCCCTGGCGAGAGAACCCCTCGAAGACCGCCCCCCAGCCTGCCAGGCTGGCGTCTGTGGTAACTACCTTCCAGACAACAGGGCTGAAGGATTTTCCCTTTAGAAGATTCTGAGGGTTCACCCACCAGGCCAGGCTTTGTCGGACCCTTGATGATAGCGTCAAAGGGGACTCTAAGGCATGTGCCCTCTTGCCCCAGGCTGCTAGAATGGCTGCCTGTAGGACGCGAGTGTGGATCTGAGCGTATGGTACTGCCTCGAACGTGGCCACTAGCTTGCCTAGTAATCGCATACACAGGCGAATAGTTGTTTTTTTCTTGTTTAGAACCAACTGAACCAACCCCTTGATAGCCTCGATCTTTACAAGGGGCAGGAACACCCTTTGCTGTTCTGTGTCTAACCTCATGCCGAGGTATTCCAACTGCTTTGTAGGCTGGAACGCTGACTTTCCCCGGTTTAGGACCCAGCCGAATCCTTCGAGGTACCGAACCGTGAGGTTTACTGCCTGTTGCAGACCCGGCCGTGAGTGATCTATGATTAAAAGGTCGTCCAAGTATGCTAGGACTGTGACCCCTTGGATCCTTAAATTGGCCAGAACTGGGGCTAGGATCTTTGTGAATACCCGGGGGGCCGTGGCCAGCCCGAAGGGGAGCGCCCTGAATTGGAAGTGTCGCTGCCCCACCGCGAAGCGTAAAAATCTTTGATGCGACTGAAAGATTGGTACATGAAGGTAAGCATCCTTTATGTCTATGGAGGCCAGAAAATCGTCCCTCTGAAGCGCGGCGGCTGCTGACCGGATGGATTCCATCCGGAAGGAACGAACCCTTAGGTAACCGTTTAACCTCTTTAGGTCCAAGATTGGCCTGACATCGCCGTTGGGCTTTGGTATGACAAAGAGATTGGAATAGAAACCTAGCCCTTGCTCTTGGGCTGGCACCTCTATTATTACGTCCTGGCAAAGCAGGTGATCCAAAGCTGCCAGTAATGAGGCCTTCCTTGCTGGATCCTTTGGTAGCCTTGATTAGAAACTCCAGTCTGTAGCCTGTGGTTACAGATGCCCGGACCCATTTGTCGGGGATCTTGGCTTCCCAAACTTCTGAGAAGAAACAAAGCCTTCCCCCCACCCACGAGAGTGGGGGCGCCCCTTCATAAGGCAGACTTAGGGGCTGTCTTTGTCGGCTTGCGATACCATGGCCTCTTACCCCCAGGGGCCTGTCCCTGCGATCTACTGTTAACGTTGGCTCGTGCAGGCGGCCGTCGATACTGCCTGGAATTTAAGGGCCCCGAGACAGGAAAGAGCTGCCTTTTAAATGTAGGACCCCGGAATGTCTTTTTGACCGGTAAAAGGGTACTCTTGCCATTTGAAATAGTCTGAATATATTTATCCAGATCCTCTCCGAAGAGTCGACCTCCATGGAATGGAAACCCTGCCAGAAGCTTTTTGCAGGGGGGCTCCGCCGCCCAGTTCTTCAACCATAAGAGCCTTCTCATGTGCACCAAAAATAGTGATAAACGAGAGGCCTGCTGGATGGAATCTTTTATAGCATCTACAGCAAAACACAGAGCTCTGGGAATGTCAGAAAACTCTTCTGCTTGTTGGGTAGGCATGTCCTTTAACATTTCTTTTGTCTGGTCTTTTAACGCCTGACAAACTCCAATTGCAGCCACAGCTGGCTGTACCACTGCTCCTGCCGTAGCAAAGGATGCTTTTAAAAGTGTCTCTAACCGTTTATCAACCGGATCTTTAAACATATGTATGTTTTCCACCGGGCAAGTTAGTGATTTATTCACACATGAGATGGCTGCATCCACTACTGGGAGCCTCCACCTCTTGGAGAATTTTTCCTCCATGGGGTAAATGACCGCAAATCTTTTCGGTGGCAGAAAAATCCTGTCCGGCCGTACCCAATCCCGAAAGATCAATTCCTCCAAGAGAGGATGGACCGGAAAAACTGCGTTGCTTAACGGAGCTTTCAAAGAGCCCAGAGAGGATACCGGAGGAACCCGAGGCTCTGGCAATGGTAAACTAAATGCCGAGCGGACCATGTCCGTCAAAGACTGTACCCACAGTCTTTCTGTCTGGGAGTCTGAAAATGGTTCCTCAGAGGCAGATCCCTCAATCCCTGAACCCTCTTGGTTCAGGTCTAGTTGATCCTCCTGTGATTCCAATTCCTCCGGAGAGAGAATCTCAGCATCTGAGGATACACCTCTTGGTGATGGGGATCTAACCCGTTTCTTACCAGGAATAGCTCTAGCGATCAATGCTGCTATTCTCTCTTCTAGCCCCCCTAGGGATACGGCTAGCATCTCCTCTGTGATAAACACAGGGCTGGGCTGATCTGGGACAGCCTCCGCACCAGATCCCCCTAATGGCTCATCCAAGGCGCCCTTTATGTTAATAAGTTGCGGGGAAAGTATCGGCATATCATCAGAATCAGAGGGGGAACCCCTTTGTTTTTTGGTCTTTTTTGTACCCTTTGACCCCGAACCTTTGGAAGCCATAATACAAAATCGAGGGACTCCGCCAACAACAACAGACTGTAGTGGCCAGGAGTACAAAACCAGAGCTTAGGGGACAATAGATCACTAATGCCCAAAAACTGATGGGGCCCCGTATGTTTTTTTTTTTTTTTTTTTTAAATATATATTATATATATTTTTTTTTTTTTTAAAACATACAGTGACCCCAAACTTAGTTTGCCAGCCTCCAACCTGTAGCAAAAAGGGGAATTTCTTGGCTTAACAAAAAAGGCATTGGAACAAAGTCCAGCATGTACTACCCCTCTTCCCAGGTTAGCTAGCAACACATTCTTAGACAGGGGAACCTAGTGATGGGGGAAAAAAGGTGTCATCCTGTCTTTCTCAGACATAGTGAGCAAGGTTGCCAATGCAGAGCATACTTAGGCTATCCCCCCTTTTAGGTTACCCCGGAGAGCCTGCTGTCGAACCAAGTCCCGCAGGCTCCCCCTTACCTGCTCCATGCTGCAGGATGTTTGTCCAGCAAAACGATCCAATCTTCTCCCATCTCCGTGGGTAGCGTAGTAGACCTTCAGGCCCTGGGGTCCTATGAAGGTACCCACTGTCCTGGACCTATATAGCACCCTGGCAAACAGGCACTTATGGTTTTTACAAACTCCAAGTCCTGGGCCCAGGGTCCAGCCCTCCAAAGAGGAGCATTATAGGCAAAACCCCACGGTTTGGGGCCCGGGTACTGTCCACTTTGGCACTGAGGCTCCTTGGACAGATCCGGTTAGCCCGCCCTTAATCCCAAGGATGTGGAGCAAAGCTATTCCGTGACCAACACCTAAGACACTGGCGAAAAAACTGAGGGACTCCCTCTAGGGGAGGGGGTTATATAGGGAGGGGACTTCCTGTTTGAGATTGCCAGTGTCCACACCTGAAGGTACTCCATATAACCCATATAGTAATGAATATGCCGCTCTGTGTCCCGTGATGTACGAGAAAGAAAACTGGATGATCCTGCTGTTCGCTGTCTCCCCCTCCTGCCCATGTTCCCAGTGCATTTGGGAATTTTGTATAGCAGTGTTGGCAGCTCTGTACATTCTCAGTTTTCGGTGTATTTTCTACCCTGAGCATTTCCTTCATATCACATCCGAGCAGCTCATGTGACTATAGAGTCCCTAATGTGGGTGCATACACCGTGGTAAATGACAGCCCACTCACTCCCTCCCTCCCTCCTCCATGCCAAATAACTAGCTAAACACAATGGGGGCGGGATATTACATGTAGATTGATGGTGGCTTCACTTCCATCTTATTCTAAGACAAAGGCTGGAGGGGCGTGACACAGCCTGCTACTAGCAAAAATCCACCCACACCATGTTTTTGCCAAGAATGAAGAAATATTTAAATTTCAAATATATATTTGTATGATGATTTAAAATAGTTTATCGATTTTAACATTTCTTTTTTTAACTCTGCATCCCAAGGGATTCATTTTTTTTTCTTCTTTGGAACATGTGATCAGCCGCAAAGGACTAGAAGCGCCTCCTGCCACTGTTTCCCTACAGAAAAATCTGGGTCATGTGACGGCTGTATGTCCATTAGGGGAAACATTTTTACCGTATATACTTGAGTATAAGCTGACCCGAATATAAGCCGAGGCACTTAATTTTACCATAAAAAAAATGGGAAAACGTATTGACTTGAGTATAAGCCTAGGGTGAGAAATGAAGCAGCAACTCTAAGTGGAAAAAGAGGGTCAACAATGCCCATCTGCAGCCTCACTGTGCCCATTTGCAGGCTCATGTACCTGATCTCCAGAACACCGATGCTGTTACATGCAGTCTAGTCGGCGGCCCTCCAGTGTAACAAAGCCCCACCCTCCTCCTAGTCTGTAATGGAACATTGATTCAGTTTTCCAGCAGTGAGTCAGTGTTCTCCTCGTCTGTGATAGGCGGAAGGCGGGGCTTTGTTACACTGGACGGCCACAGACTAGACTGCATGTCACAGCGCCGGGAGATCAGGTGCTTGAGGCTGCAGATGGGAACAGTGAGGCAGGGAAAATCGAGTATATACGGTACTTAGGATTTATTTTTTTTTTTATTAAAATAATTACACTGCGACCATCCACATACAAAAAATGAAGGGATAATGTAAATTAAACAGTGTGTGTTTAGTATCACTTTAATGGCACAATTTTCCAATGTACTAGTGCACTACAATCTGCTGCACTGTGCTATATATTACATTCTGTAGACTGCTGTATTCTTTACATTTATTGATTCAAAGTACTTTGATCTATTTTTTTTTTTTTAATCACTTAAGGACCGCCGCATGTACATATACGTCGGCAGAATGGCACGGACAGGCACATCAACGTACCTGTACATGGCTGCCTAGACGTGGGTCGGGGGTCCGATCGGGACCCCCCCCCCGGTACATGCGGCGGTTCCCGTGGCTGTCCGAGCGATCCGGGATAAGGGGGCGGCTGTTCGTTTTTGTCCGCCCCCTCAGGATCGCTCCCAGCCAATCCGCGAGCTCCCCCTGCGTGTCACTTCCTCTGCCTGTGTAAACACAGGAAGAGGGAAGTGATGTGATCTATCCTCTCAGCGGTATTTTCAACCGCCGCTGAGGAGAGATCACATCACACAGTGAGTCTGCACAACACTACACTGACACCAGTACACGCAGGCACATTAACCCCTTGCGATCACCCCCCCACCCCCCTGTCACAGTGTCACTGAATGCAGTGATCATATATGTACTGATCACTGCCCCCGTACCCCCCCCCCAATATAAAGTGTTAACCCCTTGATCAACGCCCTAGTTAACCCTTTCACTCCCTATTGCCAGTGTCACTAAGCGATAATTTTTCTGATCGCTGTATTAGTTTCGCTGTTCCCGCTAGGTAGCTATTTTTTTTTATTGCGATTTTTTTTTACTAGACATGTGGCTGAATACATTTTGGCCTAAATGTTTGACTAAAATTTAGTTTATTTGATTTTTCTTATAACAAAAAAAAAAAAATATATTTTTTTTTCAAAAATGTCGCTCTATTTTTGTATATAGTGCAAAAAATAAAAATCGCAGAGGCGATCAAATACCACCAAGAGAAAGCTCTATTTGTGGGAAGAAAAGGACGCATATTTTGTTTGGGAGCCACGTCGCATGACCGCGCAATTGTCTGTTAAAGCGACGCAGTGCCAAATTGTAAAAACCCCTTGGGTCATTTAGCAGCATATTGGTCAAGTCCTTAAGTGGTTAAAATACAACATTTCATTCAGTTCAACAAATCTGAAACACTATTTTTTTTAAATGTAGTACACAGGGATATTTCCAATAAATACAAAATCAGGGGAGAGATCGTAAGAAATTAAATGTCTGTTCATGTTGGGTTAACAGATATGAGGTCCAAAAGATTCTTTTAACTTATCTAAAGCAAAGGTGGCAATTACCTTTTCATAAAAATTTCAAAAGCAGATAACTTGTCCCCCCCCCCCCCCATCTCTTTAGCGTACCTAGAAAGGAGCAAAATCCTAGCCATTATTAACCCGGATTCTGTCATGGCACCAAGATCCCAGCTGCCATTCTCTGACTCTCTATTCTACATAGTACTCCCTATACAGGGAGGAGCTAAAAGCCATATCAGACTGCAGACACTATGCAAAGACGGTGGCACTAGAATATTCCCCAGAAAGTTCTAAGCACAGCTCTCATGCCAGAACATCCATTAAGAATCTGCTCGCTTAGCGGAAAGTGTGTCTCTTTTTCAAAGTTCATGCTTTATTAAAGCAGCCCCAAAGCATAGTGTGTTATCAAATGAAATTCTGGCTTCCCGTTAAGTCAGCTTGGAAGGCCATCAGTAAAGGGCACATTATCTACTTTAATGCTCAATCGCTTGGTGAGGAGTAAAGAACGGCTTCAAATGTAAGCCTCACACGAGTTGCCAGTATATCTGAACGTGTTAACAATAATCTACCACATCACAGTAATGTGTTACTTTTCAAATTAAAGAGGATCCCTGTTTTTTTTTTCTTTTTCTTAAAGGAGAAGCTATTTAAATTACTAGCCAAAAACAAAAACAAACAAAAAAAAATAATCGATCCCAGCTAGCTGGCAGGGGGGGAGGGGTGGTATGGGGAAGGTTTGTTTGTAACATGGGGAACTTATCCTTGCCACATTTGGGATGTCCACGGACGGCCTGGGGTTAGAGTAGTTATACCAGGATGATGCCTGCACCTACTAAAAGGCATCACGCCAATATTGATCTTTTCAGCCGGAAATTCCCAGGAGGCATTAGTGATCTGAGTGGTTGATTAGCCACTCGATCACTTCTGCGGGTGGCGGAAGGGGGTCCCATCTGTGGCCACTCCTGCCTTTCCCAGGCTCTACCGTCCCATTGCGGAACCCAGAAGCGATTTGGTTGGTGGCAATTGCTGCCCTGAACAGAGAGAGGAACCAACGTTGTCCCTCTCTCTCTGTAACCCCGGAAACTGAGCGACAAGCAGTTCCTCACTTCCGGTCCTTCCTCTCTGTTTACCTGCCCGCTAGTGGCCAGGAAAGCTGCCGAATGGAACAATCTGTATCTAATCGGCTGCATAGGAGGCTAGAGGAGAGATAGTCATAAAAGGTAGTCTTAAAAACTGCCTATAAATTATAGTTTCCCATTCAAACCAAACAAGTACTCTTTTGGAAATGATAGAAAACCCAATACACACCCAGTCCATCTATAAGCCCAAGTAGCACTGATTAAATCTTCCTCTGACTTTCAAAACAACTTTCAAGTGCTGCCTAAATATATAGTAAGCCTACCAAAGATCGTTAATGTTAATCTACGCTATGTAATTTGTATGCTTACCTGAAATGCTGGCAGAAAAGAAAATTCCCCTGACATCGTGGGAACCAAGTAAATGACGAAGGGCAGCCTCTAACAAGTGTGCCCACCATGTAAGCGTCTGCAGTATTTATACACACAGCCATATCTTACTGGTAAAGCTGTAAGGAAACAGGAAATGGAATATGCCTTGTGCATGAAGAAAGGTCTGCCAGGGACTGCTGGCAGAACTGTAAGGGATTGTACATGCAGAAAATGGCTGAGGAACAATAGAGGTTAACTTAACCACTTTTCCACCGGGCCTATTCTGGCATCCATGGCCTCTCCATGTAAAAATCTAGATTTTTTTTGCTAGAAAATTTATCAGAACCCCCTAACATTATATATATTTTTTTAGCAGACACCCTAGGGAATAAAATAGCGGTCATTGCAACTTTTTTTTGTCGCACGGTATTTGCGTAATAATTTTTCAAACACCTTTATTTGGGTGAAAAAGAAAAACAGTTTCATGAATTAAAAAATAACAAAACAGTAAAGTTAGCCAATTTTTTTTGTATAGTATGAAAGATGATGTTGCGCCAAGTAAATAGATACCCAACATGTCACGACTTAAAATTGCGCACACGTTTTACAGGCTACTATTTTCGAGTTACAGAGGATAGAATTGTCGCTCACGCTCTAACGCATACAGCGATACCTCACATGTGGGGTTTGAACGGTGTTTACATATGTAGGCGGGACTTACATGCGTGTTCGCTTCTGAGCGTTAGCTACCGGGACAGGGGCGATTAAAAAATATATACATTTAATTTTATTTTACTTTTTTTTTCTTTTATTCTTATTACAAGGAATGTAAACATCCCTTGTAATAGGAATCACTGTGACAGGTCCTCTTTATGGAGAGATGAGACCCCACATCTCTCCTCCAGGCTTGAAAGCATGAGATCGTGAAAAAAATTCACCGATTTTATGCCGACAGCGGCTTTGTTTACTTCCGGGTACTCCGATGGTCATAGAGATCGTCATCTCTATCGTCATGAGCCAGCACCGGCCAATTAGTTCTCTGGGCCCCCAGTGGCACAAGAGAGCCCGGAGAAGTACTGGATGGCGGGGGGAGGGGAAAACTGCCGAAATGATCGTTCTCATCGTGCAGAGAATCGCCGGTGATATCTGAATGATGCCTGTAGCTGCACACATCACTCAGATATCACTGCACAAAGTCGAGGACATCATATGACGTCCTCGGTAGGCAAGTGGTTAATAAAAATAATATACACATAAATAATATTAAAAAAATAAATAAACAATATATAAAGATTTGTAACCTAGCCAACACTAAAATGCAGATACACTGCAAATATTTTGGCTTTTTCCCTTATAATAGAATGACTACAAAGCCCAGCAGAACAAGGACCATATGTCTTAGAAATTCATATTATGCTGAATTAGCCCTAAATCAAGGTCATACGAATATTATAAAAAGTGATGAGGAAAAAAAGAACTGGATATCCATTTAAACCACATGGTAAGTAACACACTAGTGATATGTTTACAAGAATCAAAAATATACAACAAAAAAAAAAAATCAGACATTAAGAAACCAAAAAAACAACAACCAGAACCAAAAAGGGATGACCCAAATTGTGATGAAATGGCCAATGATGAGCAGCAAGTTCCAGTGTGATGGGGATTTCTACATTGAGAGAACTGGCACAGCCTCGAGAGCACATTTTTCTCCCTGCTATGCCACGGGTTACTGGGGGCTCAGCAGATTTGATGTAGTAATCCATTTGCAAGATATATCATGTCTTATGGTCGTTATATAAATTATATCATTGTGATTTGGGAGGGTCCCTGTTCAATAAATATATATTTACTACACTTAGATTGTGTTCTCTGCTGTCTGTTTGCAACTTTGAAAAACAATAACGGCTAAATATTTTCTTCACCACGTTTGTCTACGGTTTAACTATTATAAATGTGTTACCTCATATTCTGTGGGGTTAAAAGAATGAACTGGCGAAACCTCTGAGAATCGGCCATGGTAAGTATCATGTCCATGGATATCCGTCTATTCACCATGTCCTGCAAGGCATAATAAAATAAATATCAAATCAAATTGCCACCTAAACATTACACTAGACAGGAGGATTTTTCCTTTACATTAGAGCCACAAAAAAAGGTTTAGCAATATACAGTACTATGCAGCTTTGATTAATACCCATGACATAAATAAATGTATGCATGTGGAGTGACAGGCAGGAGTTCTGCAATCCAGCCGGCAGAGCTTAAAACGTTGCTTGGGATTTCTATACAGCAAAAGACACTATATGTTGTCAGCTCAAACAGGCAGTTTAGAGCTCAATAAATTGCTGGCAGGTATTTTTCAGCGCTTGCAGCATTTTTAAAAGAAAAATAAACTGAATAAAACAGATGAACATTACCATGTAAACATCAAATTCATCCAGACATCGGAAAGGCGATTCAGCAATCGACCATAGAGAAAGAACAAAACAAACAGTTGCGAATGATCGTTCGCCTCCAGATAGGGATCTCATGTCAGATAATGAAGCCTTACTCACTTCTCCAGGCTGGACCTGAAAGGAAGAAAAAACACTTTAGCGACTGCAATAACGTACTACAGTATGGACTTACACATCCACTATCTCACAAAAGTGTGTACACCCCTCACATTTATGTAAATATTTCATTCTATCTTTTCATGTGACAACACTGAAGAAATGACACTTTGCTACAATGTAAAGTAGTGAGTGTGCAGCTTGTATAACAGTGTACATTTGCTGTCCCCTCAACACACAGCCATTAATGTCTAAATCGCTGGCAACAAAAGTGAGTACACCCCTAAGTGAAAATGTCCAAATTGGGCCCAACGTGTCAATATTTTCTGTGGCCACCATTATTTTCCAGCACTGCCTTAACCCTCTTAGGCATGGAGTTCACCAGAGCTACACAGGTTGGCACAGGATTCCTTTTCCACTCCTCCATGACAACATCACAAAGCTGGTGGATGTTGGAGACCTTGTGCTCCTCCACTTTCCGTTTGAGGATGCCCTACAGATGCTCAATAGGGTTTAGGTCTGGAGACATGCTTGGCCAGTCCATCACTTTTACCCTCAGCTTCTTTAGCAAGGCAGTGGTCATCTTAGAGGTGTGTTTGGGGTCATTATGATGGAATACCTGCGGCCCAGTCTCCAAAGGGAGGGGATCATACTCTGCTTCAGTATGTCACAGTACATGTTGGCATTCATGGTTTCCTCAAAGAGCTGTAGCTCCCCAGTGCCGGCAGCACTTATGCAGCCCCAGACCATAACACTACCACCACCATGCTTGACTGTAGGGAAGACACACTTGTCCTTGTACTCCTCACCTGGTTGCTGCCCCACACACTTGACACCATCTGAACCAAATAGGTTTATCTTGGTCTCATCAGACCACAGGACATGGTTCCAGTAATCCATGTCCTTAGTCTGCTTGTCTTCAGCAAACTGTTTGCGGCTTTCTTGTGCATCATCTTTAGAAGAGGCTTCCTTCTGGGATGACAGCAATGCAGACCAATTTGATGCAGTGTGCAGTGTAGGATCTGAGCACTGACAGGTGGACCCTCCACCTCTTTCGCCTCTGCAGCAATGCTGGCAGCACTCATACGTCTATTTCCCAAAGACAACCTCTGGATAGGACGCTGAGCATGTGCACTCAACTTCTTTGGTTGACCATGAGGAGGAACCTGTCCTATTATACCTCTGTAGTGTCTTGGCCACTGTGCTGCAGCTCAGTTTCAGGGTCTTGCCAATCTTCTTATAGCCTAGGCCAAATTTATGTAGAGCAACAATTCTTTTTTTTCAGATTCTCAGAGCGTTGTTTGCCATGGGGTGCCATATTGAACTTCCAGTGACCAGTATGAAAAATTAAGAGCTTTACCACCAAATTTAACACACCCAATTTGGACATTTTCACTTAGGGGTGTACTCACTTTTGTTGCCAGCGGTTTAGACATTAATGGCTGTGTGTTGAGATATTCTGAGGGGGCAGCAAATTGACACTGTTATACAAGCTATACACTCACTACTTTACATTGTAGCAAAGTGTCGTTTCTTCAGTGTTGTCACATGAAAAGATATAATAAAATATTTACAAAAATGTGAGGGGTGTACTTACTTTTGTGAGATACTGCTGCAGAGACATTCCAATAAAACTAAATGTCAGGGGTGAGGCTTAAAACTAGAGTCATTACCCAAGAAGTCATGCATGGGGCCTGTATTGTAAACTGAAGCCTACAATACTGTATCACTACATTATCATGTCCTATATAAGACTTGTAGTTTAAAACACATGACACCACATCTAATGCATCACTGCGCATAATGTCAAGACAAGTGCCATGGTATAAACACATAAAGACACCACATTATGTCATGTAAGCTTCTGCAGCAGCATTAAAAAATAAAATGCTGCACCTTCATATAGGCTTCTGCTGCACAGAACATCTTCACTGTTAAATTGCACAAGTCTCCTATCACGTTATTTTGACAAGGAAAGTTTTTTGGGCAGACTTGTGTGGAAGTTCCATGCAGGTAAATTTGGAGGCAGATGGAAAGTGACTTGTGTCTATTACCATTTGCATACCCCCGAGTCTGTCAAAGTCTGGGGGGGAAGGACTGCCTCCCTTTCTGAATTTTTATGTTGTTCAAATTTTCAATCAAATGAAAACACGTATGTAGGTCCCACGCCACTCACATATGTAAACATCGATCGCACCACACATGTGAGGTATCACTGGAAAGGTCAGAGAGAGAGAGAGAGATAGAGCAATAATTCTAGCATCAGACCTTCTGTGAAATTCTAAACTGGGGACCTGTAAAAGGCTTTTAAAATGTTGCCTTTGGATAATTTAATGAACCGCAGTTTGTCGTAATTTCACCGGCATGCACAATTTAAAAGCATGACATGTTAGGCATCAAGTCAATCGGCATACCATTCATCTTTTATATTTTACCCAAAAATTGGGTATTGTATACACTAAAATCCATTAAAGTGTATTTAAAAAGAAAAAGAAAATTGCGGTTGAATAACTGCTGTGCAAAGATTGTGTGACATAAAAAATTGCAACAGCCACCATTTTATTCTAAAGGGCCTTTGCTTTAAAACATATGTTTAGGGGTTCATTATATATATATATATATATATATATATATATATATATATATATATATATATATATATATATAAATGCAAATTTTTTACATATATGAGAGAAATGTTAGAATTGGCAAGTGGTTAAACAAGAATTTCTCACCAGTCCCATCATCCTCAGATCACAAGACTCACCCAGCCAACACTAAACAACTGTAAGTAGGGAGGGGGACAGTCGCATGAAAATGAAACACAGAAGATAATAAGCAGGAAAACAATGCCCTGTACACACGATCGGTCAAACCGATGAGAACGGTCTGATGGATTTTTCCATCGGTTAACCGCTGAAGCTGACTGAAGGTCAGTCCTGCCTACACACCATCGGTTAAAAAAACGATCGTGTCAGAACGCGGTGACGTAAAACACAATGAGGTACTGAAAAAAATTAAGTTCAATGCTTCCAAGCATGCGTCGACTTGATTCTGAGAATGCGTGGATTTTTAACCGATGGACGTGCCCACAGACAATCGTTTTTTATCGCTTAGGTATCCATTGGTTAAATTTAAAACAAGTTTGATTTTTTTTAACCGATGCATAAATAACCGATGGCACCCACACACGATCGGTTTGGTCTGATAAAAACGTTCCACCAGACCGTTCTCATCGGTTTGACCGATCGCGTGTACGCGGCCTAAGATTGGGTCAATATTGGAAATCTCTGGGAGTAACGTTTCCCATCTAGATGATTGGATTAATCTTTTCAATGTGCATTCTTAGAAGATGAATAGGGAAAACCCCCTTCTGAGCCCCTCTCCGTTTTTTGTTTTTTTATCTTGGTTAGAGGTTATCCCTAAACACAGTCCCAAGTAACAAAGTAAAACTAAAAGCCTTGTGCAAGATGTTTACAAGTTTAACAGAGTACAGATTCACTTTAAGCTGCAACTCAACTTTATTGGTAAATTTAGTAGACTTTAACTTGCGGCAGGGATTCTTGGGTAGTATTAGCAGCTGAAAAGAGGCTGGGATGTGACCAACCATAGACATGATGACAGAAACAGAAGGCAGAGAGGTGTTCCTAATCTTACACTGGGCATAGACTGTCAGTTGTTTTAGTTCAGCCAATGGGTTGATCGAAAAATAAATATAACAGTTACCCCCCCCCCAATTGCTGAGACATTGGCCGGGATTCAGATGCGTTGGCGTATCTTTGTGCGGGCGTAGCGTATCTTCTTTAGGCTATGCCGCCGCAACTTAGAGAGGCAAGTGCAGTATTCACAAAGCACTTGCTCCGTAAGTTGCGGCGGCGTAGCATAAATTGGCCGGCGTAAGCCCGCCTAATTCAAAGTAGGAAGGAGGTGGGCGCCATCTATTTAAATTAAGCGTGGCCCTCATGCAAATGAATGGCCGGCCGAACTGGGCATGCGCGCGCATGCTCCGATTCATGTCGCATATACTCCCTAAGATATGTCGGCGTAATGCCTACGACAAGAACGTAACCTACGCACAGCCCTATTCACGTAGTACTACGTAAACGGCATACACAACGTAAAATTAGACGGCGTCGTTCCCTTGCCCATACCTTTGCATTAGCTGCGCCTGCTATATGAGGGGTAACTTTACGCCGGACGTAAGCCTTAGGCAAATCGCATATATGAAGCGGCCGGGCGCATCTACGTTCGTGAATCGGCGTATCTTACTTATTTGCATATTTAAAATGGGAACGCGAATGTCTCCAGCGTAACTATGCGCCCACGGTACGACGGTGTAGGCAAGTTACGTCGGACGGCTGAAGCCATTTTTTTCGATGTATCTCGCTTTGTGAATCGGCGCAGAGATGCGACGGCGCACATTTTAACTTATGACGGCGTAACTTTTGATACGCCGACGTAAATCGTTTGTGAATCCGGGCCATTGTGTTCTGACAGCTGCTTCTGCCGATTGTCAACAGTTTTCCAGTGGGACCATTTGACAAAAATGTATCCAACGATCTACCTCTGTCGAACAGGGAGGACCACCCAAATTGAAAAACAGCATTAGCCTATGTCCAGCTTAATACGGCTGCTTCACTGTCCAGTCGGCAGGCTCATATTTCCTTGATCAGCCGCTACAGGATGATGTTGCACATGACTTAAGCAAGGCCAGCCTGGATCACAAGTGTGGTGGTAAAGATGATAAAAAATAAAAAAAACACACCTGCTGACATAACAGTGCATATACATGTACAGCATTCCAATTGCATACGAGTATTTTTCTGTAGCTCTGCTTTAAACACTACCTAACAGTTGTCCGTTCCGATTTAGTGAAAAGAATAAAATCGAAAACTTGTAAAGTTATATACAGGTGTTATGATGGAATTTAGGTCCCACTGATCACAATACAGATCTTTTGTCACCGTGTATTATCTTCTTGAATGGTAAACAAATCACAGCACCAGTTTTTCCATTCCATAAACTGTGAGGACCTCTAGTGGCGTTTCATTTTCTCTACAGCAGCATGGCCCTGTACATGTAAGGTTTACACAAATGTAAGGCTAGGTTCACACTGTGGCTCTCTCTCTCCAAAAAGAGATCCATGGTGGCTTTTTTAGGTATTCAGAAGAAGAAGATCCTGCTACCACCTCAATTAAACATTTTTTTTTTTTTGCCTTTTTTTCTTTTGTAGAACGGCGACTTAAAAAAATTGAACTTATGCACTGCAACTGCAGTGCAGACCCCTCCAGCTGTATGTTTTAGGAGCGCAGTAAAACTATGGCTCAACAACCGATTTTTTAACACAACATGAATGACGATGGGAAATGGGCCTTAAAATAGACGCTTGCCATTGCTTTTGACAGACATTTTACTCTTCAGCTTAAAAAAGTTATTTAGAGCAGGGCCCTCTTAAACCTCTTGTATTGAATTGTATTGTTGCTGTATGGTCTCCCTTTATATTGTAAAGCACTGTGCAAAACTGCTGGCACTATATAAATCCTGTATAATGCTTTTAGATCGCCACTTCTTAATCTGACACTTTGTATGCATTCTATTGATTTTACTGCCATTGTAAAGTGGCATACACAAAAACAAGTACATGTCCCTTCCTTCTCCCATTGACCATTGTGTTCTGCTTCAGTTTCGCTCAATTGATTATTTTCTTCAAATTCCTCGAAATCAACCACTTCAATTGTTTACTTTATAAAAATCCACCACCTATAAGAGCATCCATCAGAAAACTGGCAAGAAAATTTATGAAGCTGCTCTACCTACAAAGTTATTTATAAATAACTTCATATAAATACTATAAAAGGTGATTATAGAATAAAGATGATTAGAAAATGTAATCTTTAAAGTATCATTAAAGCCCCCCCTCCCTTTTAAAGTAACAAATATATTATACTTACCTGCTCTGGGCAATAGTTTTGCCCAGAGCAGCACCGATCCTCCTCTTCTCGGGTCCCCCACCGATGCTTCTGGCTCCTTCTCTTCGGGGAGTGCCCCCATAGGAAGCCCCTTTCTATGGGGGAACTTGTGCATGCTCCCTCCCGAGCTGCCTTGTCGGTGTCCATTGACAGACAGGGTGGCTTGGTTCCACCCCTCGCCACAGAAATTGATTCCATCAATCTGTGCAGTGAGGCGGAACAGCTGTTCTCATCCATATTCCTTGATCGGGCTCAGGTAAGTATAAAGAAGGGCTGGTTGGACATGTGCAGCACAGGTGTTTTTTTTCCTTCATGCATAAAAAACCTTAAGGCTTTACAAACATATAATAGTGGTATTAAACAACTTTTTCAACTTGTACCTACAGGTAAGCCTATAGTAAGGCTTACCTATAGGTACTGTAAATATCTCCTAAACTTGCACTGTTTAGGAGATATTCAGACTGCATGCAGTCACTGGCGCATGTGCTCTGAAGGTCCGGCATATCGCACTCCTGGCCACTCATGTAGCCGGAGGTCGCAAACCCAGAAGGAAGACCGAGTGAAGATGGAAGCCCTATCAGCGGTGACGGCGTGCTGCTGGAGGGATTCGATTTAAGGCAAGTCTCGTATAATGTGCATACTGGCACATTATGACATTGACTTGCAGGGAAAGTTGTTTTTTGTTTTCCTACCCAAAAGAATAATCTGAGCTACTTGAATCAATGAGGATGATTTGCCGAGTTGAGAACATTTACTCAGATTATGGCTGTGTTTACTTTAACCACTTCCATACCAGGCACTTACGCACCTTCCCGCCCAAGCCAATGTTCAGCTTTCAGCGCTGTCGCACTTTGAATGACAATTGCACGGTCATGCTACACTGTACCCAAACAAAATTGGCATCCTTTTTTCCCTCCACAAACAGAGCTTTCTTTTGGTGGTATTTGATCACCTCTGCGTTTCTTTTTTTTTTTGCGGAACTAAAACAAATTTTTTTTAAAAAATGTAGTTTTTATTTTTTTTCTGTTTTTTTTTATTTATAAATAAGTAAGTTTTCTTTTTCAATTACAGGAACTAATATGGCGGCACCGATGGACACTGGTGAGGTAGTACTGATGGGCACCGATGAGGTGGCACTGATAGGCGGCACTGATGGGAACTCATAGGCGGCACGGATGGGTACTTATAGGTGGCACAGATGGGCACTGAGGGGTGGCACTGATGGATCCATGTTGCCAGTCAGTGCCCACAAATTGGCATCTTTTTTTTTTTGCTGCCCTTTTTTTATTTTTATTACTGCCTTTTTTTTTTGCCCCCCCCCTCCTTTTTGCCCTTCCCTGGTGGTCTAGTGTGGGCATCTAAGGGGGGGATTAGCTGATAAACAATCAGCGCGAACCCCCCCTGTCAGGAGAGCCGCCGATTGGCTCTCCTGTGATTGGACACGGCTGATCACGTGGTAAAGAGCCTCCGCCGGAGGCTCTTTACCGAGATCGGAGATGCAGGGTGTCAGACACTGATCGCCGCGTGCCCCCACGGGCGCGCGCCAGCATGAAATCCTGCAGGACGTCAATAGACGTCTAGTCAGGATTTCAGAACTACTTCCCGGACGTCAATCTGCTATTGGCCGGGCGGGAAGTGGTTAAACACCCCATAATGTAAAGATGAAAAAAAGACTAAATAAACTAAATATTTTTTTTCCTCTGACATGATTGGATAACTGAAGTAAGGCCTGTCCATGTATCAGTGTTATCCACAACTGCATTGCCATGTTCTCAGTGTGGTTATTGAACAACATTCACTATCTACAAGTTAACAGCAGCTTTATAGGAGAAGTATGGTATCCCCTGATGCAGACACCTCATGATGTACTTACAGTAATAGAGAGCGTCTCATTCTTGTGATCAAATGAGATTTTCCCCGAGTAGCCTCGCTGGGAGAGTAAGGAGTCAAAGTAAAACTTGCATCGCAAACTGAGATACCTGTGCAGGACAGAATAAGGAAAAAAAATAAGTCTGTTATATTAGAATTAAGACATTGGCTATTACATTAGTGCAACATTTCCTTTTTTTTTTTTTTCTCCTAGCTCATGCTATGAGATGAAGTCCTTGGGCGTTTAGAAGAGCCAAGGTTAAGTAACAAGATTTGCAACTGTCCTAGCAGAGACCGTATCAGCTACATCAATTAAATGGACATTGGGCCATGACTAAATATAATGTCACCCTAAGATAGTTTTCACCACACACAATGGTATCATGAATACAGATGCCGTCTATTCACATTGCACTTACAGTAAGGATATTCACTGCGTCACTCACAGGACAACGCAGAAAGAATTAATACAGATCAATTCATTTAGGGGGTTAACCAGCACTGAATACAAAGCAGGCTAGTGGAAGCAGACAGGCAGATAATGCAGACATTTTTATACGGGTCACACAGCACAAATTAAATATGCAGACAAGGAATAGATAAGAACTGGGAACTGACAATTTTTTTCTCCTTAGTAAGGACATGAAAAGCAATAACCTATGTGGCCCCCCGGTGGTGCATATAGAAATCACATCTTGTAGACCTGCTTAGGTGCAGCCTGAACTGGAACAATTCTGCTCTTTATATCTTCCGTGGGAAGGTAAACAATTCCTGTAACAAGTTAATTTAATGCTTTCCTGATCACAGCTTTCAATCATATGCTGCCACAGGCTAATAGATGCCTGCCTATAAAAACAATTCTTTATTACACAATCCCAAACACGATGTGTAAGCTGGAAACATTGTATGCTCTGGAATGAAAAAACAAGGTGCGGACAGCTAACCTAGGGAAACTGCTGTCTTAAGCCATGGCATATGCCGCCCTTCACAAAATAAAGGCCTGGTCTTCACTTTCTATCTCTATTTATTCAGGGAGAAAAGTAGCAAGGCGTGTTGAGAACATCAAGATTAAAAGGAGCTGGTGCTCTGTATCCTCCTTCACCATGGCAGAACACAAGGATATAGCCTTATGGAGGGCTCAAGTATCTACAGACGTTTTGCAGGTATTACCTGGTCCATTTACAGGTCTATTTCCAGGCAGGAACTGAAAATAGAACTGGAGATACATTTAACCCCCAGAAAGTTTTACCCCCTTCATGGCCAGATCATTTTCTGCTATTCAGCAGTGTGCTACTTTAACTGGTAATTGTATGGTAATGCAAAACTTAAATGTAAATCATTTTCATAAGTAGAGCTTTCTTTTTGTGGCATTTCAAACAATAATGAAATGGCAGTGCAATGTCCTCATTAGAATCATAAAATAATTTATTTCATAAAAACAAAAATAGTACACTTGCATGTTAAAATCTTGGTGGATGCAAGAAAAAAACACTGCAGGGTTGTCCACAGTGTGAAGAATTAAAAAAAAAAACGCAAGGCTGTCCGTGTACGAGCCTGTCCGATCCCTCTAGCTGGCATCAGGGAGATAAAAAAAAAAAAGAGGGATTTGTATAACAGCTTACCTGTAAAATCCTTTTCTTGGAGTACATCACGGGACACAGAGTGGCATAATCATTACTATGTGGGTTATATAGTCTACCTTCAGGTGATGGACACTGGTGTAATCGATTAGACAGGAAGTTCCCTCCCTATATAACCCCTCCCCTACTGGGAGTACCTCAGTTTTTTTGCAGCAAGCAATAAGTGTCCCAATATCCCCAAACAAGAGGGGTGGGGGCTCTGTGTCCCGTGATGTACTCCAAGAAAAGGATTTTACAGGTAAGCTGTTATAAAAATCCCTTTTTCTTTATCGTGCATCACAGGACACAGAGCGGCATAATCATTACTATGTGGGATGTTCGAAAGCCATGCTTACTGAGGGGAGGGAGACACCAACAACACAGACCGCCAACAGACGTGAGGACCTATAATGCTGCCTGCAGCATACTGCGCCAAAAAGCTGCATCCTCTTGCCGTCTGATGTTCACCCGATAGGACCTAGTGAACGAAAAGCACAGACGACCAAGTTGCGGCTCTGAAAAGCTGCGTCATAAAGGCTTGGTAATGCATTGCGCATAAAACGCTTACCATTCTAGTAGGGAGCACCCCCACAAGAAACCAGGGGGAATCCCCCTCTAAACCACAAGCCTGAATAATAACCTGATGAATCAACATTAAAAAACAGTTGATTTTAGACGCTGCCTGCCCTTTCCTGGGGCATCCTGGTAGCGCAACAACATCAGTTTTCCGTATCCGAGCAGACGCTTCGGATAGGCCTAGACCCTTCTTACTCCAATGAGAGAGAGAGAGAGAGTGTAACCATCGTAATAGCTGAACTGAACACTGCCTGCCAACATCTGGGGTCTTCTGGCAGCACAATAAAAACATCAGCTTTCTATATCTGAACCTTCAGATAGATATTCAACTGCTCTCATCTCTATTGAGAGAAAAGCAATAACCCTTTCTTCCGAGAAACAAGGTTTTGAAAAAGGAAAGGTAAGAATATCTTGATTCAAATGAATACTAGATCCTTCTAGTAATAAGGCTGGGTGAGGATTAACATCACCCTACTTGTAAGAATAATTAAGTATGGTTTTATTTTATGCCAAGAAGTTGCCAATACTGAAACTCTCTTGGAGGCTACCACAACCAAGAACACCAATTCCCTTGTTAAAGGCTGAAGGGAAATTTGGTGCATCGGCCCAGGGAGCTGACCCTGTAAGCTAACAAAACTAGAGCCAATCCTCCAAGCACAAGGGCGACCAAACTGGTGGACTTATGCACGTCACCCCTTGTATAATGGCCCGGACCAGAGTGTGAAGCAAGCGACCTTTGAAAGCAAGGCCGAGATCGGATCCTTGATGCAACTTAAGGCTAGCTCTGTCTCTTTTCCAAATGTAGGAAGGTATGCACAACGGGAACATGGACCTTCCAGATCCTAGAATATCTGGTCCTGGAGGCCAGCTCTTCTGTATGAATCAAGGGAATTGCAGCTGATTCTGAAAACCCTGATCCTCAAGAATGTGGGCTATAATAGCCAGACCATTAATTCACCTATTGCAAGACAAGATGTAATCCCCCCTGCGAAGTAGGCCTGGACAAGATGTAAGGTACCCTGGGTCCTCTACTACCACCCTTACTGTTCCTGCACAGTGGTCGTCAGGGTTATGTCGGAGTAATCAGGCCAGCTTCCATTCTCCTCTAATGTTGCAAAGAAGCCACAAAAGTCGCAGCACTGGGGGGAGAGACACAACCAGTGACAACTGGTCCCCCCGGATTACTAACACATCTGCCCCGCAAGCGGGTGGATCCTTTGTCCTTGACCCCAAGCTGTTCAATTTCTTGTTGAGCCTGGGCGCCAATACATCTTATGTACAGGGTATTATTTCTGTGGCATTTGGTCGGGAAAACAGTCGGGGTGTAGAGGTCATTCTCCCGGAGACACTTGTTGACGGCTCCAGCGAATTGCCTGCCAATTTTGCATTTCATGAAATGACGAATGTCAATAGGCAAGGCACAAGCTCCTCCTTGGTAAATAAGTAAATCACTAGTATGGCACAGAACCAACCTGCCACCTGAACGTTCAGGCCCCTAAGCCAGATGCTCCGTCGGTAGCTCTAGCTGACAGATAAGGCTCCATTGGAGCTTGACTACTCCCTCTGGGCCATGATCTCTTCCTGACCTGGCAAACCTTTTAGTTAAGAATCACCAAGAGGAATTCCAGCATATCTCTGGGACCGGGTTCTTTGGATAATGCTAGGTCAAGATCCACTCTTTCTAGGTCGACACAATACTGTTTATAACAGCCCTGAATTAAAGTTAGTATAGGGAACTGTCTTGAATGAAGCCAGCATCTTCCCTAGTGCCTTAAGCAAAAGGCCAAAAGTAAGGAACTGTTCCTTGCCGTAACCACATAGACCAGTTTTCATTTAGCGATGGTCTTGTCCGAGGCCAAAAAAAAAAAACTCTCCTTTTTGGACTGTGCCAAACATACCCAGCTTCTTGTCAAATGAAAGAATGTATCTTTAGACTGGAATCCTAACCCAGGAGATCCAGATACTCAACCATTCTGGACACCCTTAGGTCCAGCCATGCTACTGACTGACCCATCAGCAGGAGTTTGCTTCGGTATGCCATTACTGCTATACCCTGGGCCTACAGACCTGCTAGAGGCGGGCCCTAGCACCCTGACAACCCAGGCATGGAGGCTAACCCAAAAGGGCAAGACCACCAATTGGAGATAGTGCTGTTCTCCTGCGAAACGCAGACAACCTCTGCAGTCTCAAGTAAATAAACACATATGCAAATGGCTCCCCATATGTGTATGTGGCAAGTGTTAAAGCCATATGCCTCAATGGAGGCGTGTGTACATGGCAGCGTGCGTTCATGGAAGCATGAATTCATATCAATATGTTTTAAGCAAAACATGCATATAGCATGTGTGCTCAGGAACGAGCATCTTGCAAGCAAGCACGCACTATGAACGTGTTATGCAACAACGTGCAACATGAACCCATGCAGACACGTATTTCTATGCAAACACAAGGAATCCTGTATTGCTTAATTAAGCCGCCATGTGCAACTTTAAAGTAATCATGCATCCTTATGCGATTCAGCATCTTCCATGCGATCAACATCTTATGCATTTTAAGCACTACTGCTTAACCCCTTCCATACAGGGCATTTTCACCCCCTTCCTGCCCAGACCAATTTTTAGTTTTCAGCGCTGTTGCACTTTGAATGACAATTGCGCGGTCAGGCAATACTGTACCCAAATTAAATCATTATGTTTTTTTCCCCCACACAAATAGAGCTTTCGTTTGGTGGTATTTGATCATCTCTGCGGTTTTTATTTTTTGCGCTATAAACAAAAGAAGAGTGACAATTTAAAAAAAAAACACAATATTTTTTCCTTTTTATTTAATACATCTCACAATATTTTTTTTAAAAAAAACTTTTTTTCCCCTCAGTTTAGACCGATACGTATTTTACGTATTTTTGGTAAAAAAAAAAACGCAATAGTCGTATATTGATTGGTTTGCGCAAAAGTTATAGCGTCTACAAAATAGGTGATAGATTTATGGCATTTTTATTTAATTTTTTTTACTAGTAATGGCGGGGATCTGCGTTTTTTTTTTTTGTGACCGTGACGTTGCGGCGGACATATCGGACACTTTTGACACGTTTTTGGGACTGTTCACATTTACACAGCGATTAGTGCTATAAAACTGCACTAATTACTGTGTAAATGTGACTGGCATGGAAGGGGTTAACACGAGGGGGCGCTGAAGGGGTTAAAATGTTTTCTAAAGTATGTTCTAACTGTAGGGGGAGGGGGACTCACAGGGGGAGGAGATCGATGTGTGTTCCTCTGTACTGGGAACACACATCAGTCTCCTCACCGCTGACAGGAGGTGGATCTGTGTGTTTACACACACACACAGATCCACACTCCTGCCGTGATTTCCGGAAATCGCGGGTGCCCGGCGGCAATCACGGCCGTCGGGCACGCGCGTGGGAGGTGCCGCGGGCGCGCGCCCTAGAACGCCGTGAAGACAGGACGTTGTGCAACGTCCTGTCTCATCGGCGAGGGGATCACCATGACGTGATTCCCCTATAGGCTGGTAGGGAAGTGGTTAAAATGCAGCCCTGACCAAGCACCCCTGTGCGATCCAGTATCCTTATGCACTCAAGCATCTTAATGCGACTTTAGGCATTTCTGTGAAACAAGCCTCTCTATGTGATCAAGTATCCCTGGGTAATCCAGGACTCTGTTGATCCGACAACCATGTGTGATCCAGCTTCTTTATGCATTCAAGCATCTTTAAGCGATCTTTAGGCATTCTTGTAGAAACAAGCCTCTCTGTGTGACCAAATATCCTTGGGAAATCAAGGACTTGGGTAGAGGTCGACCGATATGGGTTTTTCTCTGGCCGATGCCGATATTTGGAAATCGGGGCGGCCGATATGTGTTGCCGATTGTTGCGGCCGATATTTTAGGCCGATTTTTTTTTCTCCTTATCTCAAAAAACCTAGGGTGGAGAGGAGATAATTGTTTAGGCTGGAGTGCAGCCTGTCAGTGCAGCCCATCAGTGTCCACCTCATCAATGCCCACCAGTGCAGCCCATCAATGTATCCCATCATTGCCAACTAGTGCATCACCTCAGTGCCAACCAGTGCCATCACCTCAGTGCCAACCAGTGCCATCACCTCAGTGCCAACCAGTGCCATCACCTCAGTGCCAACCAGTGCCATCACCTCAGTGCCAACCAGTGCCATCACCTCAGTGCCATCACCTCAGTGCCAACCAGTGCCATCACCTCAGTGCCAACCAGTGCCATCACCTCAGTGCCAACCAGTGCCATCACCTCAGTGCCAACCAGTGCCATCACCTCAGTGCCATCACCTCAGTGCCATCACCTCAGTGCCATCACCTCAGTGCCATCACCTCAGTGCCACCCATCACCTCAGTGCCATCACCTCAGTGCCAACCAGTGCCATCACCTCAGTGCATCGCCAACCAGTGCCATCACCTCTGTGCCAACCAGTGCCATCACCTCAGTGCATCGCCAACCAGTGCCATCAACTCTGTGCCAACACCTCAGTGCATCGCCAACCACCTCTGTGCCAACCACCTCTGTGCCAACCACCTCTGCAACAGCCAATCAGCGGCCGCCGCTGCCGACATTCTACACTGTAAAAAAAAGTCCCCTGATGTGCTACGCGCCTGGCCTCTGCCTACAAACCCCAGAATGCAGAGCGGGCAGGTAACAGTCTGGGGTTTGTAGACAGAAGCCAGGCGCGCAGCACATCAGGGGATGTTTTTCTTTACGGTGTAGAATGTCGGCAGCGGCGGCCGACGATTGGCTGTTACAAGCGTCAGCAGATAGCAGCGAGCGGGCCCCTCCTCTCTGTTTACACCCACAGAGGAGGAGGGGCCCGCTCGCTGCTATCTGCTGACGCCTGTAACAGCCAATCGGCGGCCGCCGCTGCCGACAACGCTGGGTGTCCCAAGATGGCCGCGGCTCCGGAACTAAGCCGAAGCCGCAGCGTTTCCTGATGCTGTGACAGCGGCGGCAATCCGATATATCGGTCGACCTCTAGACTTGGGTGATCAGGTAATCATGTGTGATTCAGCATTTTTATGCATACAAGCATCTTTATGCGATTTTTAGGCATTTCTGTGGAAACAAGCCCCTCTGTATGACCAAATATCCTTGGGTAATCAAGGACTTGGGTGATCAGGTAATCATGTGTGATTCCAGCATCCTTATGCACACAAGCATCTTTATGCGACCTTAGGCACTTCTGTGGAAACAAGCCTCTCTGTGTGACCCAATATCCTTGGGTAATCCAGGACACGGATGATCAGGTAACCATGTGTGATCCAGCATCTTTTTTGCATCCAAGCAATTTTATGCGATTTTAGGCATTTCTGTGGAAACAAACCTCTTCTGTGTGACCAAATAACCTTGGGTAATGAAGGATTTGGGTGATCAGGTAACCATGTGTGATTCAGCATCTTTATGCATACACATGTCTTTATGCGATTTTAGGCCTGTTTTATGCTTCCAATATTGGAAACAATTCAAGCATTTCTATGCAACTGTGTAAAAAAACATGTAACACCATACAGACAGAAACATGCATCTTTATGTGATCGACAATAAAACATGCTCTGTTACTTGTTTTTTATCCCACATGCATTTTAAACATTCCAAACTCATGTATCTTATGCAACATGCGGACTGGTAAAGAGGAAGTTATCCTCTGCAGATGTGCGTTTCCTCAATTAAGAGACGTTAGCAATGTGCACCAGCAACTGTGCAACCCTCAGATGTGCATTTGGTTAGCCTGAAGCCGACACCAGGCTGAGGACCTATAGAGGTCTTACTAGCTACCTTTAGGAAAACCTCTCTTTACACCCAAGAAGAACATAGAGGCTTTGACCGACTAGGCAGAGGGAAATTAAATGCAGCATGAATTTCAGAAAAGACTGCAGGTGCAATCAGAACCTGTGGGACTTCTGATAGCTTCTCCTCGTCAGGCTGCTCCTGTCTCCTGTCCTCTGACATTGAACCTTCATCCCCAGCTCTTCTAATCCCTTTGTTTAAGGATTAAAGCAGGAAAAAGGGGGCACATCCTGTGGTTTTTTTTTTGCTTCTTGTAAAGATGCTGCGAATATAGCAGTTAACCTCTTGTAGACCAACAAATGCGGTGCAAAAAGAAACATATGCAGAGTGGCTGCAACGTTGGAGGAGGCTGCATTGCTTGACAGGTCTGATGGCTCAATCCGTGAGCTGTTTAAGTCTCTACAGGGGAGAATAAAGGGGCCACCAGGTTCAGGTGGCGATTCCTTTATATATTCTTACCCCTGATCTTTTTCTATGGGGAGACAAAAGTCCTAAGCTGAAAGCAGAGGAACTTAACCCAGGTGCATCAACAGCTGAACCCAGTCTGGCAACAACAATGCCTGCTAATCTGCCCATAGTGGTGTAAAAACAGATAAGACCTGCAGCTACTCATGGAAGACAATCCTTTGCATAGGACCTAGGGAATTTTTTTATGTACCAGCCCCCTCAAGGGGAGATATATAGGTACTACAGCCATCTTGTCTGAACAGACATGGTGGGCCAGGCTACATGCCGGCTAGGGGAGGTATATGGGTGCCCTGAGCCATCCTGTCTCAGAAGACATAGTGGTTTACATTGCCCATGCATAGAAGCATAATATAGGCGAGACCCATAGTCCCCCACGGAAGACCTACTGTCGAACCAAGTCCCGTAGGCCCTCCTCTTACCTTTTCCACGCTGCAGGGTATTGCCAAGCAAGAGGCCCAATCTTCCCTCTTCACCGTGGGTATTGTCCTAGACCTTCAGGGACCGGGGTCCATGGCAGGAACATTAACTCCCCTGGACCTATATAGCATCCTGGCAGCAGAAAAACATTTGGTCCTCAGAAGGCACAAAGTCCTGGAACCCAGGATCCAGCCCTCCGCAGAGAGGCATTAGAGGGCTAAACCTCGTTCTTCGTACCGAGGCCCGGGTACCGTCCACTTTGGCTATGAAGCATCTTGGACGGATCCGGATTTATGGAGGCTTTTTACATCCAGCATGGATCCCTCCCGTGGAGCTCCTAAGAGCACATGTTCATTCGTGACCAACACCTTAGACACTGATGCAAAAACTGAGGTACTCCCAGTAGGGGAGGGGTTATAAAGGGAGGGAACTTCCTGTCTAATCGATTACACCAGTGTCCATCACCTAAAGGTAGACTATATAACCCACATAGTAATGATTATGCCGCTCTGTGTCCCGTGATGTACGATAAAGAAAATTGTTTTTTGACAAAGGAGCCTCTGAAACGCGGGGATAATGGGGACCCCGTCGCTGGCTTAGGCACATTTCCAGGCCATGATCTTTTAGCTCTTTCCCATCTAGAAATGGCCCTCCCAGCCCTTCCTCCCTAATGCCCCACACTGGACCTCTTGTGGAGACTTTAGCTTAAAAAAAACTCTCTTCTTGTGTCTGGGTATTTGCCTTGTACCTCACTATAGCATAACCCCAATTATGTTGAGTTGGCCAAGCTGGATGGGTTTCAAGTCTGGAGAGGGAAGGGTGTGAAAATCATTGCACAACTGTTCTCGGGGGAACGCCAAAATCATTTGCAGAACCTCAGAGTTTGTATTTGTCCAATTTTATCAGCCCTCCTTATCTGACCTCACACTATCAGACTCATTAAAGATATCACCCAGACTATACATGAGTGAGTGAGGAACTTATATAGTGCAGCACATGCAAACTGAATCGCCTCAGGGCACTTAGTATCCATTCCTTACTGTATTTTTTTGCCTTCAGAAAAAAGGGATTTTTAAATACAGCTTACCTGTAAAATCCTTTTCTTGGAGTACATCACGGGACACAGAGCGGCATATTCATTACTATGTGGGTTATATGGAGTACCTTCAGGTGTGGACACTGGCAATCTCAAACAGGAAGTCCCCTCCCTATATAACCCCCTCCCCTAGAGGGAGTCCCTCAGTTTTGTAGCAAGCAGTATGCCTCCCAAAATGGTCACCCAAAAGAGGGGTGGGAGCTCTGTGTCCCGTGATGTACTCCAAGAAAAGGATTTTACAGGTAAGCTGTATTTAAAAATCCCTTTTTCTTTCTCGTACATCACGGGACACAGAGCGGCATATTCATTACTATGTGGGATGTCCGAAAGCAATGCTTTAATGAGGGGAGGGAGACATCTTCCAAAGAAGGATTCAATTTAGAGATAAACTCAAATCATAATAATAATAATTCCAACTTAGTCAAGAAAAAACTTTTTTTTTTTTTTTTTTTATAACCAAGGGTGTTTCTGATCCCGAGGATTTCAAACTGCAGCCTGTAGTACTGCCTGACCAAAGGCAGCATCCGCATTTCTTCTCACGTCTAGTTGATAAAACCTTGTAAACGTGTGGACTGATGACCACGTTGCCGCCTTGCATATCTGAGCCATAGAGATCTGATGGTGTGCTGCCCAAGAGGCGCCCATGGCCCTGGTAGAATGGGCCTTTACCGACAACGGAGGAGGCAACCTCTTCAACCCGTAGGCTTGAATGATTAATTGTCTAATCCATCTCGAGATGGTGGATTTTGCAGCTGCCTGCCCCTTCTTGGGGCCATCTGGTAGAACGAATAACACATCTGTTTTCCGGATCTTTTCTGTAGCTTTAAGATAGGCCTTCATGGCCCGGACAATATCCAAGGTATGCAGCAACCCCTCCTTTCTAGATGTAGGTTTTGGAAAGAAGGATGGAAGTACCAAATCCTGGTTCAAGTGAAATTTGGATATAACCTTTGGTAGAAAGGAAGGATGGGGCCGGAGAACTGCCCTGTCCTTATGCAGAACGAGATATGGTTCCTTACACGATAAGGCTGCTAATTCTGACACTCTCCTGGCCGAAACTATGGCGACCAAGAAAACCAACTTTCTTGTCAGTAAGAGTAAAGGAATCTCAGCCAACGGCTCAAAAGGCTGTTTCTGTAGAGTGGACAGGACAAGATTTAAGTCCCATGGACAAATTGGTGACTTGACAGGAGGATTAATACGCAAGACCCCCTGTAAGAAGGTCTTTACCAGCGAGTGGGTGGCCAGCGGCCTCTGAAACCACACTGACAGAGCTGAGATCTGTCCCTTGATTGTGCTTAGTGCCAGGCCTTTATCCACTCCTAGCTGGAGAAAACTTAACACCCTATCAATAGTATATTTGCGGGAATTCCATCTTTTGGATTCACACCAGCCTACGTAGTTCCTCCACACCCTGTAATAAATCACCCTGGAGACCGGCTTCCTAGCCCTAATCAGGGTAGGAATTACCTGCCTAGACAGGCCTCTATCCCTGAGAATCAGGGATTCAGCCTCCAGGCTGTCAAATTTAGACGCTGTAATGTAGGGTGGAGGATCGGGCCTTGTGAGAGTAGGTCTGGTTGTAGAGGAAGAGTCCAAGGGTCTCCCACTGCCATCTTCAGGACTAGTGAGTACCAAGTCCTCCGGGGCCAAGCCGGAGCTACTAGAATGACTGGCTTGTCCTCCACTCTAATCTTGCGCAACAGGCGCGGGAGTAACTGTAGTGGAGGGAATGCATATAGAAGTCTGAATTGATGCCAAGGGCAAACCAACGCGTCGGTTACGCAGGCCATAGGATCCCTCGCTCGCGACACGAACCTGTCTAGTTTCTTGTTGAACCTGGATGCCATTATATCTACGTCCGGCATTCCCCACCTCTGGCAGATTGTCTGAAAGACCTGGGGATGCAGAGACCACTCCCCTGGCAACAGACTCTGGCGACTTAAGAAGTCTGCCTGCAGGTTGTCCACTCCGGGAATGAATATCGCCGAAATGCAGGGTACATGAACCTCTGCCCACTGAAAAATCAAGTTCACCTCCCTCTGAGCTGCCTGGCTCCTGGTTCCCCCTTGGTGGTTTATGTATGCCACCGCCGTGGCATTGTCTGACTGGATTCTCACCGGGAACCCCTTTAATCTGGAGGTCCAAGCCAGAAGGGCTAGGCGGGCAGCTCTGATTTCCAAGATATTGATGGGGAGCTGCCTCTCTGCTTTCACCCAAGTTCCCTGGCGGGAGAACCCCTCGAAGACCGCCCCCCAGCCTGCCAGGCTGGCGTCTGTGGTAACTACCTTCCAGACAACAGGGCTGAAGGATTTTCCCTTTAGAAGATTCTGAGGGTTCAACCACCAGGCCAGGCTTTGTCGGACCCTTGATGATAGCGTCAAAGGGGACTCTAAGGCATGTGCCCTCTTGCCCCAGGCTGCTAGAATGGCTGCCTGTAGGACGCGAGTGTGGATCTGAGCGTATGGTACTGCCTCGAATGTGGCCACTAGCTTGCCTAGTAATCGCATACATAGGCGAATAGTTGGACTTTTCTTGTTTAGAACCAACTGAACCAACCCCTTGATAGCTTCGATCTTTACAAGGGGCAGGAACACCTTTTGATGTTCTGTGTCTAACCTCATGCCGAGGTATTCCAACTGCTTTGTAGGCTGGAACGCTGACTTTCCCCGGTTCAGGACCCAGCCTAATTCTTCGAGGTACTGAACCGTGAGGTTTACTGCCTTTTGCAGACCCGGCCGTGAGTGATCTATGATTAAAAGATCGTCCAAGTATGCTAGGACTGTGACCCCTTGGATCCTTAAATTGGCCAGAATTGGGGCTAGGATCTTCGTGAATACCCGGGGGGCCGTGGCCAGCCCGAAGGGGAGCGCCCTGAATTGGAAGTGTCGCTGCCCCACCGCGAAGCGTAAAAACCTTTGATGCGACTGAAAGATTGGTACATGAAGGTAAGCATCCTTTATGTCTATGGAGGCCAGAAAATCGTCCTTCTGAAGCGCGGCGGCTGCTGACCGGATGGATTCCATCCGGAAGGAACGAACCCTTAGGTAACCGTTTAACCTCTTTAGGTCCAAGATTGGCCTGACATCGCCGTTGGGCTTTGGTATGACAAAGAGGTTGGAATAGAAACCTAGGCCTTGCTCTTGGGCTGGCACTTCTATAATTACGTCCTGGCAAAGCAGGTGATCCAAAGCTGCCAGCATTGAGGCCTTCCTCGCTGGATCCCTTGGTAGCCTTGATTCTTGAAAGTGAGGCGGAGGATACCTTAGAAACTCCAGTCTGTAACCTGTGGTTACAGATGCCCGGACCCATTTGTCGGGGATCTTGGCTTCCCAAACTTCTGCGAAGAAACGAAGCCTTCCCCCCACCCGCAAGAGTGGGGGCGCCCCTTCATAAGGCAGACTTAGGGGCTGTCTTTGACGGCTTGCGATACCACGGCCTCTTACCCCCAGGGGTCTGTCCCTGCGATCTACTGTTAACGTTGGATCGTGCAGGCGGCCGTCGATACTGCCTGGAATTTGAGGGCCCCGAGACAGGAAAGAGCTGCCTTTTAAATGTAGGAGCCCGGAATGTCTTTTTGACCGGTAAAAGGGTACTTTTGCCATTTGAAATAGTCTGAATATATTTATCCAGATCCTCTCCGAAGAGTCGTCCTCCATGGAAGGGAAACCCTGCCAGAAGCTTTTTGCATGGGGGCTCCGCCGCCCAGTTCTTCAACCATAAGAGCCTTCTCATGTGCACCAAACATAGTGATAAACGAGAGGCCTGCTGGATGGAATCTTTTATAGCATCTACCGCAAAACACAGAGCTCTGGGAATATCAGAAAACTCTTCTGCTTGTTGGGTAGGCATGTCCCTTAACATTTCCTTTGTCTGGTCTTTTAATGCCTGACAAACTCCAATTGCAGCCACCGCTGGCTGCACCACTGCTCCTGCCGTAGCAAAGGATGCTTTTAAAAGTGTCTCTAATCTTTTATCAACTGGATCTTTAAACATGTGTATGTTTTCCACCGGGCAAGTTAGTGATTTATTCACACATGAGATGGCTGCATCCACTACTGGGAGCCTCCACCTCTTGGAGAACTTTTCCTCCATGGGGTAAATGACCGCAAACCTTTTCGGTGGCAGAAAAATCCTGTCCGGCCGTACCCAATCCCGAAAGATCAATTCCTCCAAGAGAGGATGGACCGGAAAAACTGTGTGGTTTAACGGAGCTTTCAAAGAGCCCAGAGAGGATACCGGAGGAACCTGAGGCTCTGGCAATGGTAAACTAAATGCCGAGCGGACCATGTCCGTCCAAGACTGTACCCACAGTCTTTCTGTCTGGGAGTCTGAAAATGGTTCCTCAGAGGCAGATCCCTCAATCCCTGAACCCTCTTGGTTCAGGTCTAGTTTATCCTCCTGTGATTCCAATTCCTCTGGAGAGAGAATCTCAGCATCTGAGGATACACCTCCTGGTGATGGGGATCTAACCCGTTTTTTACCAGGAATAGCTCTAGCGATCAATGTTGCTATTCTCTCTTCTAGCCCCCCTAGGGATACGGCTAGCATCTCCTCTGTGATGAACACAGGGCTGGGCTGATCTGGGCCAGCCTCCGCACCAGATCCCCCTAATGGCTCATCCAAGGCGCTTCTTAAATTAATAAGTTGCGGGGAAAGTATCGGCATATCAGAATCAGAAAGGGAACCCTTTTGTTTTTTGGTCTTTTTTGTACCCTTTGACCCCGAACCCTTGGAAGCCATAATACAAAATCGAGGGACTCCGCCCACACAACAGACTGTAGTGGGCAGGAGTACAAAAATCAGAGTTTAGGGGACAATAGACCACTAATGCCCAAAAACTGATGGGATCCCGTATGTTATTTTTTTTTTTTTTTCTTTTAAATATATTATATATTTTCTTTTGACAACATACAGTGACCCCAAACTAAGTTTGCCAGCCTCCAAACCTGCTGCAAAAAAGGGGGATTTCTTGGCTTAACAAAAAGGCATTGGAACAAAGTCCACATGTACTACCCCTCTTCCGCCACCGGGAGTCACTGTTCTGCCGCTCTGCGTCCTCTCCTCTGAAAATCAGCCTCAGACTGAGCACTGACAATGCCTGCTGTCTATAACAGCACAAAGGCGCGCCCCTGTATGACGCCGCAGGCACGCCCCCCCCCGCCCTCCTGTGTGAACGGCGCGAAAAACGTCCATAAGACGTGCGCGCGCACGCGCGCGTATGCCGGAAACAGGAGGAACATGGAGGAGCCGCGCTGCTGGAGATCCAGGAACGCAGAAACAGGCGGCAGATTCAAACCCCCGGCCAGGTAGGACTCTCCAAAGGCCCCTAGGGATCCTTACTAGCCCTAGGAAGAAACAGCAGGTTTAGCTAGCACACATATTTAGACAGGGGGACCTAGTGATGGGGGGGGGGAAAGGTGTCATCCTGTCTCTCTTTAGACATAGTGAACAAGGTTGCCCATGCAGAGCATACTTAGGCTATCCCCCCTTTTAGGTTACCCCGGAGAGCCTGCTGTCGAACCAAGTCCCGCAGGCTCCCCCTTACCTGCTCCATGCTGCAGGATGTTTGTCCAGCAAACTGATCCAATCTTCTCCCATCTCCGTGGGTAGCGTAGTAGACCTTCAGGCCCTGGGGTCCTATGAAGGTACCCACTGTCCTGGACCTATATAGCACCCTGGCAAACAGGAACTTATGGTTTTTACAAACTCCAAGTCCTGGGCCCAGGGTCCAGCCCTCCAAAGAGGAGCATTATAGGCAAAACCCCACGGCTTGGGGCCCGGGTACTGTCCACTTTGGCACTGAGGCTCCTTGGACAGATCCGGTTAGCCCGCCCTTAATCCCAAGGATGTGGAGCAAAGCTATTCCGTGACCAACACCTAAGACACTGGCGAAAAAACTGAGGGACTCCCTCTAGGGGAGGGGGTTATATAGGGAGGGGACTTCCTGTTTGAGATTGCCAGTGTCCACACCTGAAGGTACTCCATATAACCCACATAGTAATGAATATGCCGCTCTGTGTCCCGTGATGTACGAGAAAGAAAGATGGGTTTTGATTTTTTTCCTGAAGGCCTAGTGATTCACCTCCATTCGGATGCTGGTTGGTAATGCGTTCCACAGTCTAGGTCCTTGGACTGCAAATCTTCGTTCTCCTTTGGACTTGTATCGGGCCTTGGGTATCTGGAGTAGTATTTGGTTGGTGGATCGGAGAACGTGATGGGGGTTGTGGCATTTTAATTTTTTTACGCATAGATATTGGGGGGCACTTCCTTGAACACACTTATGCGTCAGACAAAATGCCTTAAATGTAATTCGGTCTTTTACTGGCAACCAGTGAAGGGATCTCAGGGAGGGCGAGATTGATTCCCAGGGTTTTTTCCCCACTCACAAGTCGTGCCGCTGTATTTTGAACGACTTGTAGACGAGCGATTTGGTACTTTGGGAGTCCGAGGTAAAGGGCGTTTGCATAGTCCAGTCTGGAGTCGATTATTGTTCCTACCACGACCACAGTGTCTTCCTCCGGGATAAAAAGAATGAGTCTACGTAGCATGCGCAGCAGATGGTGAGATCGGCTGACTACTGAACTTATTTGTGCATCCATTGTCATGTAGGTGTGAAAAGTGACACCGAGACATTTGACTTTGGTGCTGGGAATGATGGTTTGTCCCGGAATGGGCGGGGGTGTCCATGTTGTTGCGGGAAGTCTCTTTCGGTTGGCGTGGAGCAGAAGAAGTTCTGTTTTTGAGCCATTGAGGTAACTTTGTCATCCAATTTTCTATCAAAGTAAGGCATTTCTCTAGTCTATACATAAAAAGGAAATGATCAAATATATTTTCACCTCCCAGCCACAGTGCAAAACCACATTAATCTGCAATATAGAACTCATTGGGCACAGGATGTAGGTGATTACTGGTGATATTTGGGGCGCTGGTTTAGAGTCAGTTCAAGTGATGAAAGAATGCAGTTCCAGTGATCTCTCTCTGTCTCCCACAAACTTTCCCCAATCATTTATTCTCCATCAATTTTATAGAACCCCAGACAGAAATCACCTAACTGCCCAAAGTGTACTATGCACAGAGGAGATTGTATTTTGGCATTGCCCAAAATCCTACAAACGATTTCTCTACTGGCACAACAGTCTATACCTAGTCTGCTAGCTAGGTGCTTTAGATGAGGAATTATTTCAACCTAAGGGCTTATATTATCGTCTTCACACTGTTGTATCTTGCTTTGAAAGCTAGTTACTAGACAGTGGATGTCACATACCCCTTCAACCAAAAAACAATGGGCAGAAGAGGTCACCTCTTTATTGCTGAGAGAACAATTTACGTATCAGCACTGTATCGCCCACCGTAAATTAGGTATGGACAGGTTGTTGCAAGTGTAAGGCCTTATTCCCAGGTACGAACAAAGGTTTATGTTTGGGCCCATATTCCAGAGGTATGTTTGGGCTGACTGAATTAATGACTGTGTGACCTATGTATGATTTTGTTTTGTTTATTTTGGAATGGTCTCATACCAGGGTTCGACAAACCCTGGGTGCCATTTTTTTTTCTTTTTAGGGTGGATCTCCGTTTTAATGAGGAAATTCGAGATTTTGTTTTTTAGTTCAAGCAGACCTGGACACCTTGGATTAATAATATTTTACAAACTGACTTTGCTCACTTGCTTTTGGACCCAAGAGTAATTGTAGTCTTTAATGAAAGCTGGCAGAGACCTAGGCTTGACCCCACTCTCCTCTCCACCCATACCCACTACTTCTCTCTGGAATACTTTACAAACCCGCTCTTCCTTCTAAATCCCTTACTCTTATTTCTTGCTTAAAATCAGTCTATATGGGAGGCAGCTGAATCAAAACTCAGTTTTGTTTTCTTTGCACTAATGTTCAATTATTAAATACTAAAGTGTTATAGATTCCCTAGACCTAGGGCATAGCTCAATATGTAACTTAGGATCAATAACAAATGTTTTGGCTCTGAAGGGCATACCTGTAAGAACTCTTATCAAACGTCTTAAACGCAATGTCACCGTTGCATACCATACTGCCCTGATCTATGCTTTTTTTTTTCTTTTAAAATAAAAAACATGTTATACTTACCTGCTGTGTACAGTGGTTTTGCACAAAGCAGCCCAGATTATCCTCTTCTAGGTTTCCCTTGCCGTTTGGCCCCTTCCTCCTGTGGAGTGCCCCCACAGCAAGTAGGTTGCTATGGGGACAACAAGCTTAGTCGTAATTCATTGTCAATTCTGACATGGGGACGAGGTTAGGCCACGCCCTCTCTTTCCTGATAGTCAGTTAGCCAATGATTCACAGCAGTAGGAGCCAATGGCTTTGCTGCTGTGTCTCAGCCAATCAGAAGGAAGAGTCCCGGACGGCCGAGGCACTTGTGCATATTGCTGGAGGAAGATCGGGCTGAGGAAAGTATTAGTAGGGGCTGAGGGGACTTCTGCACACAGATGTTTTTTTTAACTTATTGCATGGAATGTATTAAAAGATAACAACAAAACTTCTACCTTTAGAATCACTTTAAAAGTTTAAAAAAAATGTAGCATATTTAGGCAACATAAGACTTTAGAAGGTAGGCCTACCTGAGAAATTGCTGGTACATTTTATATCGCTGTGTCATTATGTCTTCCAACAGTTTAACAAACTTCTTAAGATTTTTAACTTTACTATCCATTTCCTGATATTTCTCTTTTGAGGCATGGTATTCTCTGAAATAAAGTAAAAAGACACGACTTGCATAATGATAAATATGAAAAGAGAACTTCAGTTAAAACAAGTAAAAATGTATTGCCTCTTCGGCAGTACCAAGATGCATGGAGTAACTGTGCACACTTTACCTACATTTTTCCATAACTCTAAATTTATTTTTCTTCCCATTGCTTAATAAGCAAATTAGGAAGTACTGTATGCCACACGATTATTGTGTGTCCATAAACACTTTCAATAAGATTGATGGAGAGTAGCTTTATGATGAATAAGTAAATAAAAAGGTACTAATGTGCAAACCACAAACAAAAAAAAGTAGAAAGATGTGGCACTTAATAAATAATCAATAATGTGCAATAATTCTAGAGGACACTTTTCATAAGGAAAAACAATGCAATAATGACAAAGATAAGTCCTCATTCATAACTCATGCAAAACAAGGGACACAAAGTGCAATGAAAATAATATGTAAAATAAGCAATCAGATATGTGCTAAAAATTGCACTATACGCCCAAAAAAGTGAATCGATTACATAAGTCCATTCAAAAAGCAGTTCATTGAATAAAGTGCATGTGCATACACAGTGTCATCCAATTCATCCCACCATTTCCGGCTTGGCGCCCATCTTCCTCCCCCTCTCTCTCTCATTTAGACCTTTAGCTTACTTTATAATCTCTTCTCGATTTCCATGAAGTTCGCGCTCCGAGTTGATCTTTGCTCTCAGTTTGTTAATTTCTGCATCCAGACTTTTAGCACTTTGAGTGACTTCAATTCTTTCAGGATAAATCTGCCTTGCTTGAGAGATTTTACCCTAAAAAATATTTGAATAATGTTAAATGGAATAAGTGAGGCGATCTAGGAAACCTTTTTTCTCCCTTTCATGTAAGTAATTTTTATTAACTTTTTTGTGCGATATAAAATACAGACACAAAGAAGAAAAAAAAAATGTTCTCAGGACTAAAAATTCCGGTGCATTTTTAATTTTTTTTTTCAAAAAAGCTTTTATGCAATTTAACAGAGCCATTTACAGTTCGGCAACAACAATATGCATTTCGCAGCAGCATATCCAGAAACATCATGATAAACAATGCACAGGTTAGGTTACAGCATTTGGTACTTTTTGCGCAATTTAAAATATCCATACATACCATACATCAGGGCCCGACAATATCCGCTATGACTAAGCATTGAGGACCAATGCGAAACGCGTCAGCTATTTATTTCCCACTGTATGCGGTTTTTTAGTAGTGCATTCTTTTTTTACCCAACAAAGGGCATGTCTTTTCAGACTTATTGGAGTGCGGCTGTCCATATACGTTCCTTTTCTTTGCATCCCGACAATATCCGGGCGCCAGGTCGCAATTGCGCCCCCGGGGGCGCAGAGGCACAGGTGCCTCTGGAGGTGGATGTCTCCGTGCGCCCCCACTTCGCCCGCCTCGTGATCGCGGCGGGCCCGCAGCGGCCGGTAATTGAGGCCGCGGCTTTGCGGCCTTGTGAAGTCCCAAGCTTCCTTCTGTGACCTGGCGCCATTTGGTGGTGGCCGTTGGCATTACAAGTAAAACTTCTAATGTGTCATTTTTCACTGCCTTCTCCTTCCCTCCAATTAGAACCCCCAAACATTATATATATTTTTATTCCATCACCCTAGAGAATAAAATGGTGATCATTGCAATACTTTCTGTCACGCCGTATTTGTGCAGCGGTTTTACAAACGCACTTTTTTAAATTAAAAAATAAAACAGTAAAATGATCCCAATTTTTTTTTATATTGTGAAAGATAATGTTACGCCGAGTAAATTGATACCCAACATGTCACGTGTTAAAATTTCATCCGCTCGTTGGGACAAACTTTTACCCTTTAAAATCTCCATAGGTGATGTTTAAAAAATTCTACAGGTTGCATGTTTTGAGTTACAGAGGAGGTCTAGAGCTAGAATTATTGCTCTCACTCTAACGATTGCGGCGATACCTCACATGTGTGGTTTGAATACCGTTTACATATGCGGGCGCTACTCACATATGTGTTCGCTTCTACGCGCGAGGTTGGCAGGACGGTCGTGTTTTCTGGCTCCTAACTTTTTTAGCTGGCTCTTAGATTCCAAGCAAATTTGTCAAACCCTGCCATATATGCATATGCTACTAAAATAAAGCTACCCGTTTTCATCTGTCATATGTTTCAATGTTGGACCGGTGTTTTGGCTGCCACCCATTATACAGGTCTAGTCAGACCCTGCATCACCCGCAGTTGCACCAACTTTCGGGGGCTCAATCCAGGGTTTTGTAACCAAGGCGCCCATGGCCACTCAAACTTATCCAGGCAACCTTTACGTTGGTAAACATATTTTTCAAAGAAAAGGGCATTTCCTATGCTAGCCACCGACTGCCGATGGAAAAGAGAGCCAGGTGTTTTCCATTGCAATGGCAGTACTCCAGGGGCTTAAAAGAGAGCACAAGTGAGAGTCACATGTGCGTATTCTTCGAGTATAAGGTCATTAAGAATGTTAAGCAGTATTTCGGGTCTAGGGGTATCTTAGCTTGGAATACCAGTATAGCTTTGGGCACCTCCAGAGGAGGTGAATAAGGCACCCCCCCTATCCCTTCTACACCTGCAATCATTCACATAATAGCTGGAGTGAAGTGCGCTCAGTATTATATAAAGTTGGGATAACTTCTGCAAGGAAATCATGGAGCTTATCACCACATCTTGCAGCTCCTGTTGCCACAGTTCCCCTGACAATGGACTTACATCTCTCACCCATTTATGTCTCACCCTATTAGGGTGTGTATCAAGAAAGTCATTCAGCAGCATACTGTACCATTGAGATATTAGACCCTTAGAATCAGAGACTGAGAAAATAAGATGGAAAACCGGAGCTGGCGACAAGGCCCACGGTGTGTCTCTTCCCTGGACTCTAACTGCGTGTTGTAACTGAGCATATTAGAATCACATGTATTGGGGGAGGAAAAATGTCTCCTTAAGCCCTGGTTCACACTGGGCTGCGGGAGTGAAATCGCGCGATTTCACTCCCTCTGGCAGTTCCGATTTCGGCACGATTTAGGAGACATTTGTGCAGGGTTCTGCACAGATGTCAATGTAAATTGCGTCCTGAAATCGCAAAAAGTAGTACAGGAACTACTTTTTGAAATCGGTGCAGCGCCACAGATGCGGAGTCGCTCCGATTAGGACGGTGTCATTGCCGGCAATTGCCGCCAAATCGAACTAAATCGTACCCAGTGTGAACCTGGGCTCAAAGCTGAAAAGGGTAATCAGTTCCCCTGTTTAAAGATTAGAGCTAAATGGGTCACCCCATATGCTTTCCATCTAGCGTCCTGCTCTAGTTTGGCCAACTCATCGTATGTTTGGTTACCCCATATCGGGCTGTATGAAGTAAACCCCTCCACCATATGCAACCGTCGGTTTTTATTCCAAATTTTGTTATTAAATTATACGTGGTGTATTGTTTTAGAGCTGCACAATTCTGGCTAAAATGAGAATCACAATTTTTTTGCTTGGAAGGTAGATCACGATTCTCACAGTGTAACATCATCTTTCAAATAAAAACAAAAAAGGATTTTTATAACAGCTTACCTGTAAAATCCTTTTCTTGGACTACATCACGGGACACAGAGTCTAGTAATTACTAAGTGGGTTATATATTCCACCTTCAGGTGCTGGACACTGGTGTAATCAATTAGACAGGAGGTTCCTCCCCTATATAACCCCTCCCATACTGGGAGCACCTCAGTTTTTGTAGCAAAGCAAGAAGTGTCCCAATATCCCCAAACAAGAGGGGCAGGAGCTCTGTGTCCGTGATGTACTCCAAGAAAAGCATTTTACAGGTAAGCCGTTTTAAAAATACTATTTTCTTTATCGTACATCACGGGACACAGAGTCTAGTAATTACTAAGTGGGATGTCCCAAAGCAATGCTTATTGAGGGGAGGGAGACACAAACAACGCAGAACGCCATCAGACGCGAGGACCTATAATGCTGCCTGCAGCATACCGCGCCAAAAAGCCGCATCCTCTTGCCGTCTTATGTTCACCTGATAGGAATTAGTGAACGTAAGCACAGATGACCAAGTCGCGGCTTCTTTTTTTTTTTTGATGGAACTTAAAGCGGGGGTTCCGCGGGAATACGTTTTTTTTTTTTTATCTGTTATTCTCCCACTGTTACATTAGCAAATAGTGTACTCACCAGTCCTATTTTTCCAGCCACCAGCATTGTCATTTCACCAAAAAAGGTAATTTATAAAAACCCTAGATGGACGTTTCCATCTTGGTTTTGGGCACTGTGAAGCCCACCAGGAGAATCTTCCGGGATGCGGTGAATGCCAATGTCCCAGCATTCACCGCTCTATCCCGCGCCTGCGCAGTGTTGACGGCGAGCCGCGCCGTCAACACTGCACAGTTACCATCACAACGGCGGCCGGCACGTGACCCGCGAGATAACGCGGTATTACAGCACAGGGCGTCTCCTGGGAGAATCAACACTCACTCCTAGGAGACAAGGCTCTCTCGGGGAAAATGAAATTCACGCCCACTCCCCGCAGGGAAAGATTGATTGACAAGGTACTCAACGCTCACTAACAAAGGTAAGGAAACGTCTAAAAAATAAATAAAATGTAGTGTGCTTACACAACGGCGGGTTGTTCGATTAAGACAAAAATGTAAAATAGGGTGAACCTCCACTTTAAGGCTAGCTCCATCTCCTTTCCAAATGTAGGAAGGCAAGAATTTTACCTATGACATACTTCCAAGGATGCCACACCAGGAACATGGGCCTTCCAGATCCTGGTCCTGGAGGCCAGCTCTCCTGTATGAATCAAGGTAATTGCCGCTGATTCTGAAAGCCCCCGATCCTCAAGAATGTGGGTTATAACAGCCAGACCATTAATTCCCATGTTTGCAAGACATCCTGTCTTGCAAACATACCCCCCCCTGCAAAGTAGGCCTGGACAAGATGTAAGGGACCCTGGGTCCTCTACTACCACCATTACTGTTCCTGCACAGTAAGGTCGTCTGGGTTATACGGAGCAATTAGGTCGGCTTCCATTCTCCTCTGATGTTGCATAGAAGCTACGAAAGTTGCGGCACTGGGGGGAGAGAACACATAAACCAGTGACAACTGGTCCCACAGGATCACTAACACATCTGTCCGCATGCAAGAGGATCCGTTGTCCTTGACACAAAGCTGCTCAATTTCTTGTTGAACCTGGACGCCAATACATTTTATGTACAGGGTACCCTTCCTGTGGCATTTGGTCAGAAAAACGTCAGGGTGTAGAGGTCATTCTCCCGGAAACAATTGTTGACGACTCCAGAGAATTGCCTGCCAATTCTGCATTCCATGAAATGACGATTGTCAATAGGCAAGGCACAAACTCCTCTGCCCAAGCCAGAACATGGCTTACTTCCCTCTGGCTGACTTCCAGTGCCTCCTTGGTAAATTAAATAAATCACTAGTGTGGCTTTGTTGGAATGTACAGAACAATCCTGCAAACTAAACGTTCAGGCCCTTAAGCCAGATGCTCCATCAGTAGCTCTAGAATGCTGACGGATAAGGCTCACTTGGAGCTTGACTACTTTCCCCTGGGCAGTGGTCTCTTCCAGGCCTGGCCTCCATCCCTAGGGGCCAGCCTTCGTAGCCGCCACCTCCCAGGTAACGGGCATGAAGGATCTTGCTTTTTGCCAATCTTTTGGTTAAGAACCATCAACTAACATTCCAGCATATCCCTGGGACCAGACTCTTTGGATAATGCTAGGTTAGGATTCACTCGTTCCAGGCCGAGAGAATAATGTTTATATCAGCCTTGAATAAAACTGAGCATAGGGAACTGTCTTGAATGAAGCCAGCATCTTCCCTAGCACCTTAAGCAAAAGGCAAAAGTAAGATAGACCAGCTTTCTCATAGCGATGATCTTGTCTAAGGCCAAAAAAACTCCTTTTTGGGCTGTGTCCCAAACATTCCAAGCTTCTTGTCAAATGAAAGAATGTACCTTTAGACTGGAATCCTAACCCAGGAGTTCCAGATACTTGACCATGCTGGACACCCTTAGGTCCAGCCATGCTACTGACTGATCCATCAGCAGGAGTTTGCCTTCGGTATGCCATTACTGCTATACCCTGGGCCTTTAGACCTGCTAGAGGCGGGCCCTAGCACCCTGTCAACCCAGACATGGTGGCTAAGCCAAGGGGCAAGACCACCAACTGGAGACAGTGCTGTTCCCCTGCGGAACGCAGAAAACCTCTGCAGTCCCATGTAAATTAACACATATGCAAATTGCTCCCCATATGTGTATGTGGCAAGTGTTAAATCTATATGCCTCTATGGAAGCGTGTGTTCATGGAAGCATGAATTCATATAAATATGTTTTAGGCAAAACATAAAAAAGGGCGTGCTGTATACACGCATACATATAGCATGTGTGCTTTGGAACAAGCATCTTGCAAGCAAGCATGTGTTATGAACGTGTTATGCATATTGTGCAACATGTACCCATACAGACACATATTCCTTTGTAAACACAAGGAATCCTGTATAATTAAGGAAACTTAAATTATCATGCCTCATTAAGCAACCATGCAAAATCTAGGCAAACATGCAACTTTAAGCAATCATGCATCCTTATTCAGCATTTTTCATGCGATCAAACATCTTATGCATTTTAAGCACTACTGTGCGGACAAGTACCCTTGTGTGACCAAGGACTCTTGTGTGATCAAGCCCCCCTGTGCGATCCAGCATCTTTATGCAATCAAGTATTTTAATGCGATTTTAGGCATTTCTGTGAAAACAAGCCTCTCTATGTGATCAAGTATCCATGGGTAATCAAGGACTCAGGTGATCAGGCAACCATGTGTGATCCAGCCTCTTTATGCACTGAAGCATTTTTATGCGATTTTAGGCATTTCTGTGAAAACAAACCTCTTCGTGCGACCTAAGCACTTTAATGTGACCAAGCATCTTTATGCGACTATGTAAAAAAAACAACAAAAAAAACATGTAAAACCATGCAGACAGAAACATGTATCTTTATGTGATCAACAATAAAACATGTCCCGTTACTTGTTTTTACCCCACATGCATTTTGAACATTTCAAACTCATGTATTTTATGCAAACATGCGGACTGGTAAAGAGGAAATTATCATCTGCAGATGTGCGTTTCCACAATCATGCGACGTTAGCAGTGTGCACCAGAAACTGTACATCCCACAGTTGTGCATTTGGTTAGCCTGCACCAGGATGAGGACCCTATGGAGGTTTTTATAGGCAACCTATAGGAAAACCCCAAGGAGGAGACAGATGCTCTGGCCGTCTAGGCTGAGGGAAGTTGTATGCAGCATGAATTTCTGAAAAAGACTGTAGCTGCAACCAGAACTTGTGGGGCTTCTCCTCGTTAGGCTGCACCATGTCCTCTGACAGTGAACCTTCACCCTCGAGTCTTTTAATCCCTTTGTTTGAGGATTTAGAGCAGGGAAAGGGGCACACCCTGTTTTCTGCTTCTTGTGAGGATCCTGCGAATCTAGCAGTTAACCTCTTATAGACCAACAAATGCAATGCAAAAAACGTCCAAACAGACATATGCAGAGTGGCTGCAATGTTGGGGGAGGCTGCAATGCCTGACAGGGCTGATGGCTCAATTTGTGGGCTTTCTCAAGTCTCTACAGGGGAGAATGGTATCATGCAAGCATGATAAGAGCCACCAGATTCAGGTGGCGACACCCTTTTATATTCTTACCCTCGGACCTTTTCTACGGGGAGGCAAAAGTCCTAAGCTAACAGCAGAGGAACTTAACACAGGTGCATCAACAGCTGAACTTAGTCTAGCAAAAAAACAATGCCTGCTAATCTGCACAGCTAAATGCTGAGTAGGCGGCTTAGATCAGTCTGTATCCAACACACACAAGGTCCTTACGTGCCCCCAGCTGCTGTGCCCCTCTGGCTTTACAGAGCTCTGACGTCTGGGCTTTTTGAAGGGCCCGCCCTGTATCTGCACCATTAGCTGGCGAGTGCATGCGCCAACCACATCTTCCCCCCCGCCTACAAAGCGTGCTCCCCTTCGCGCACACGTGTGCGTGTTTAGGGAAATGGTGGAGGCGGGGGGAGAGAGATGCCCCAAGGAGCGCTGTGGACCCGGACTACAAGGGACTCCCCCACACAACTGTGGCAGAGCCTGAAGCAGAGGTAGTGAGCCGCACAATACACCAGCTAACACTTAGCTTCCATTCCTGGAGAGCATGGTAAGCGTAACACCAGGTATGTCTTTTTACTGTGTTTAGTGGCGAAAAACAGATAAGACATGCAGCTACTCATGGAAGACAATCCTTTTGCATAGGACTTAGAGGTACCAGCCCCCTCAAGGGGAGATCTATGGGTACTACAGACATAGTGGTTTCTTTGCCCAGGCACACATGCAATTACAGGCAAGACCCAATAGCACCTTATGGAAGACTTCCTGTCGAACCAAGTTCCACAGGTACTTCCCCTTACCTTCCACGCCACAGGGTTTGCTAAAGCAGATGACCCAATCTTTACCCTTCACCGTGGGTATTGTCTAAGACCTTCAGGGACCGGGGTCCACGAGCAGGAACACCACTGCCCTGGACCTATATAGCACCCTTTCAGCAGAAAAAACATTTGGTCCTTGAAACTGACCAAAAGTACTGGAACCCAGGATCCAGCCCTCCGCAGAGAGGCATTATAGGCTAAACCTCGTTTTTCGTACCGAGGCCCGGGTACCGTCCACTTTGGCTATGAAGCACCTTGGACGGATCCGGTCTTTTTCCGCTTGCCTTAGCCCCAAAGCACCCATAAGCACAGCTTTCTTCAAACGTGACCAACACCTAAGACACTGGTGAAAAAACTGAGGTGCTCCCAGTATGGGAGGGGTTATATAGGTAGGGAACTTCCTGTCTAATTAATTACACCAGTGTCCAGCACCTGAAGGTGGAATATATAATCCACTTACTAGTAATTACTAGACTCTGTGTCCCGTGATGTACAATAAAGAAATTTGGCTAGCTTTACCGCTTTTTTTTTTTTTAATTCATTGAAGTGTATTTTTTTGCCAAAAAGTTGCGTTTGAAAGAAAGCCGGGTAAATACAGTGTGACATAAAATATTGCAGAAAATGCTATTTTATTCCCTAGGGTCTCTGCTAAAATATATAATGTTTGGGTGTTCCAAGTAATTTTCTAGCAAAAAATATTGATTTTAACTTAACAAGTGTCAGAAAAAGATTTAGACTTTAAGGCCGTGTACACAGGATCAGTCAATCCGACGAGAACGGTCCAAAGGACCGTTTTCATCGGTTAACTGATCAAGCCGACCGACGGTCTGATGTGCCTACACACCATCGGTTAAAAAAACGATCGTGTCAGAACGCGGTGACGTAAAACACACGTCGTGCTGAAAAAAACGACGTTCAATGCTTCCAAGCATGCGGCGACTGGATTCTGAGCATGCGAGTAGAGGGTATAATAGTAGGGGCATGAGAATAATTTTAAAGCGGAGGCCCACACAAAAATAGAACCTCCGCTTTTCGGAACACCCCCCCCCCCCTCCGTTGTCACATTTGGCACCAGGGGGGGAGGGGATGCAGATACCTCTATAATACAGGTATTTGCATCCACTTCCGGGCATAGACCCCCGTGGGGGTCACGCCACTTCCCGCTGTCTTCTGGGAAACACACAGGTCCCAGAAGACAGCTGGGACCAGTGAGGACGTGCAGCGCAACTCACATGCACATTAGGAAACCGGGAAGTGAAGCCGCAATGCTTCACTTCCTGATTCCCTCACCGAGGATGGCGGCAGGTACAGCCGAGAGTCAAGCAATTGATCGGCTTCAGCTGCCGACATCATCGGCACCCTGGACAGGTAAGGGTCCATTTATTAAAAGTCAGCAGCTGCAGTATTTGTGGCTGCTGGCTTCTAATATTTTTTTTAGGCAGACCTCTGCTTTAAATTAGGTTTATCCTACCAGCTACCGATAATTTCAGCTTGGTGGATGGATGTTAAGGTGACAATATTCCAGTAAAGTGGAAGTAATGTGGATACATAAATACATAAAATGAAGCAACAGTGGTTATAGGACATGCCTGAAAGACTGGTTGCCACTATTCGTTATCCAATAGTAATAAGGTAGATTTCCCACAATTTATGGTAAGGCCAGAGAATTGACCAAATGTCAACACTGGACAATAAAAATATATTTTCCTGAACACTTTCTGGTGCCCATTATAGATTTTTGGCTGCTAATTAAAAAAAAAAGCATGTAACTAGAGTTACACCAATACAGGTGCCGATACTAAGCATCTGCACAAGTACTCTTGCAGATGCTCCGATACCTAAAACCGGTTCCTTTGTGATGCGATTTGAGTTCATACAAAATGAATGGGCTCAAATCGCACTGCAAAGAATCATGTGAGTTGAACAGGAATGTGGTGCGATTCCTGGCCGAACCACAAGCTTCTCCCCCCACCGCTTCTGTGTGAATCCAGGCTTGTCAGAGTGAATCAGCCTGGGTTCACACAGAACCGCATTTGATTCAGACAGGAATTGCACCCCATTCCTGATCAAATTGCATGCGATTCTATGCAGTGCAATTTGAGTCCATTAAACTTGTATGGGCTCAAATCGCACTGCAAAGGAATTGGCGAGTATATGACCAAAATTTATGGTACTTGTACTCGCCGGTGAAAAAAAAAAAATGGCATTGTTGTAACCCTAAAAAGTACCCCATCACATACTGGAATTTTTGTTGGTCCACAGATTAAATATGCCATCAATGATAAGTTCAATGTTCTGTTATTGGGGCCAGAAAAATTTGCCTGAGAATTTTCTTGGCAACTAAAAAGCACAAAACTACATTAAGTTGGATGCCAAACATCTTACAGCATACAAGATCATAAAGATCACAAGTCACTGAAGATTTATTTTCTGCATTCACACTTGGGCTTCTTTCCTGAAAATCTAGGAGCTGCCGGTGACACACACAGCGAAAGATTTCACTAGGACATTTCTGCAATGGAAAAAACTCAGGACAACTGGAATTCATCAATGCTGGCTGAATATTGTTGGACACTGCAGCAAAATGCACTGGACACCGAGTACAAGCAAAAATCAGCAGCAAAAAACACTTTTAGCCCGTTGAACTCAATGCAGCATGTCAGAAAAATTATAGTGTTGCCCTGTGTAATTTAAAGTTAATTACATCTGGAGAATTTGTAAGCCAAATAATAAAAAAATGATCTCTTACCTCCAAGTCAGTCTCTTTGACCCTCAACTCACGCTTGTTTTTCTCTATTCCCTGCAAATGCTGGCGGAGCTTCTCCTCGTAATGCTTCTTATGACGCTTACAATTATCTACCTCCTGCTCTGCTTTATGAAGTTCTTCCTGAGAAAAATAAAAATTAAATTCCAGAATAAATCAACACTGGCCATATCCAAAGAGTCTGGTAGCCAACACCCATAAAACATTACAGATTACATCTCATCTCCACAGTTGGAAGTTTGAGAACATGATCAATGGCTCTATAAAGGTGTCTGGTTTTTGATTGAAATAAGTGCCATCTCCCAAATGCCACAATTAAAATAAATCTACTAACCTGTAACTACTAGCTGCAAGGCTATTGTTCTGACTCACTGGTTTCTAGATCAGGAACGTGGGACTAAAATCACAAGTCTACTTACTTCTCTTGGGTCAGTGGCTCAATGTACTAAAGCTGTTTTCTCAACATGACAGCCAAGCCACTAACAAATGATGACAGCCTCCAGAAAAGAAAAGTTTAGGCGTAACCTGTTAAAGTTGTCCATGAAACACGCCAACACCGCTCATATTAGAAATCTATGCAAAATGTATGATTTAGGGGGCTTCTCATACTGTTTCTCGGTGGGACTACAGCCAATTGTCATCCAATTCTGTGTACCCTTGATCTCATGTTACAAAATGTGTGGACAAGGGCCCTTTCACATGGGCAGACCAATTTGGTTCACCCGTCAAGTTTTATCAGGTGGACCTGATAGGAACCTCCAGTCTCCTCTATGGAGCGGCAGATGTCAATGGACATGTGTCTTGACACCTAGCAACATGCAATCCTGTCCACTAAAAAAAAAAGACAGATGGGCATCTGATTGGATGGCACTCCAGGCAACCTGCACATCAGTGTCTATGTGACTATGTGAATTTTGTCAGGAAGAACAGACAAGAGCTGCAGGGGACCAAGAAGACAACACTTCACCAAGAAGAGTCATTTTCCCTAACTTGAGGATATGATTTCTGAGGATTGAAGGGATAGTTGGCAGAAAGAGCAGTGGGTAAGATACGAGTGTTTGCAATCTTCTTTAGCAGGTATAGCTTAAAGTGGAAGTTCAGTCAAAATCTAAGGCTAAACCTACGTCCACCCCGATTCTAAAACTATTTTATCTACTCTGAAAGAAAATATGCTTATACGTACTCATTCTGAAGCCGGTCTGGTTACACGATTTCTCCAGCAGAGGATTCCATGTAGAGGAGAGATTGCGGACAACAACTGCAAATGCCTGTGTGGTGACGTCATCCGCAGGCTTACTATGGGGCATCTGTTGTCTGCTGCACCTCTTCTACACTGAAACTGGTGCTGGGAACTGATCATGTGACAGGACCTGAGCTGCTTCAGAAGTATAACCATTTTTCCTTTGACTGGGGAGATAAAATAGTCTTATAATGGGTGTGGGAGTAGGTTTAGCCTTAGTTAGATTTTAAGACCCCTTTCACACTGGGGTGCGTTTTAGGCATTTTAGTGCTAAAAATAGCACCTGTAAAGCGCCTCTCATGCGTTCCCAGTGTGAAAGCCCGAGCGCTTTCACACTGGGACGGCATGCTTGCAGGATGGGAAAGAAAAGTCTTGCAAGCAGCATATGTGGGGCGGTGCAGAAGTGGTGTATACACCGCTCCCAAAACGCCCTGCCCATTGAAATGAATGCCAAAGCGCCTGCAAATCGCTTCGGCAGTGCCACAACATGTGCGCTTTTAACCACTTAAGGACCTCCGCACGCACATTTACGGCCACAGAATGGCACGGCTGGGCACAAGGGCCAAAATTTACGTCCTCGCCCAGTAGCGGGTCCGATCGGGACCCCCTCCGCGGCGTGCGGCGGGCCCCGTTGTCTCCGGGAGCGATCCAGGACGAGCGGGCGGATGTCCGTGTTTGCCCGCCCCCCCGCGATCGCTCCCAGCCAATCGCTGCGCTCCCCCTTCGTGTCACTTCCTCCTCCTGTGTAAACACAGGAAGGGGGAAGTGATGTAATCTCTCATCGCAGCGGTATTTCCAACCGCTGCGATGAGAGGAACACCTCACAGTAAGTGTGCATGAACACTATACTGACATACACACACATAGGCACACTTAACCCCTTGCGATCTGCCCCCCCACCCCCCCTGTCACAGTGTCACTGAATGCAGTGATCTAATCACTGCACTTAGTGTCAGTGTGACAGGCAGTGTAAAAGTCAGTTAGTGTTAGGTTCAGGATAGCCCCCCCACCCCCCCTAATAAAGTTTTAACCCCCTGATCACCGCCCTAGTTAACCCTTTCACTCCCTATTGCCAGCGTCACTAAGCGATCATTTTTCTGATCGCTGTATTAGTGTCGCTGTTCCCGCTAGGTAGCTATTTTTTTTTTTATTGCGATTTTTTTTTTTTACTAAAGACATGTGGCTAAATACATTTTGGCCTAAATGTTTGACTAAAATTTAGTTTATTTGATTTTTTTTTTTAACAAAAAGTAAAAAATAGTGGGTTTTTTTCAAAAATGTCGCTCTATTTTTGTATATAGCGCAAAAAATAAAAATCGCAGAGGTGATCAAATACCACCAAAAGAAAGCTCTATTTGTGGGAAGAAAAGGACGCAAATTTTGTTTGGGAGCCACGTCGCACGACCGTGCAATTGTCTGTTAAAGCGACGCAGTGCCGAATCGCAAAAACACCTTGGGTCATTTACCAGCGTATTTTTTCGGCCACCAACAGTGGGGGGGCTTTTAGTGAACTTCCACCTTAATGCTGACATGTACCCTATAGATTCTTGAAAAGCATGAATCTTTAAGATTTGTTCACTTTATAGTTTTGTAAAAAAACAAACAAAAAAAACCAAAACATAGTATATACCTTTACTGGATCCGCCAACTCAGACACAGAACTGATTTTCTTTTTTATGTTCTCATACTGACACTCAGAGTTCACAAGCAGAGATTTTAGGTGTTCCATGCTCTTCTGCTGCTCCTCCATCTGAAACTTTACCAGCTCAACCTTTCTCTTGTCTTCCTGCAATTCAATTTCCTGTTACACAAAAAAAAAAAATCAGGAGTCAGATCCACCAAAACCAATTCAGTGTGAATACATGCAATTATAGTATGATGAACATATCCATAGGCAGCAATGAATTATTACATTGAGACATAATAGGGATATCTGTAACAAAACAGTGAATATTAATACCTGCACTCAGTTATACTACTTTGATGTGAATTTCAACCCCATTTTATAAAATGCAAGCCACAATGTGGAATCAGCAACAGAGTTTTCATTGCTATAAGCGGAGGTCCGCTGAAATTTTATTTTTTCAACCACTTAAGAGCTGGACCTTTATGCAGGTAAAGGACCTGGCCAGTTTTTGCGATTCGGCACTGAGTCGCTTTAACTGACAATTGCACGGTCGTGCGATGAGGCTCTCAAACAGCGTCCTTTTTTTCCCCACAAATAGAGCTTTCTTTTGGTGGTATTTGCTCACCTCTGCGGTTTTTTATTTTTTGCCCTATAAACAAAAATAGAGCGACAATTTTGAAAAAAATTGCAATATTTCTTACTTTTTGCTATAATAAATATCCCCCAAATATATATATATATAAAAAGTTTTTTTTTCCCCCCAGTTTAGGCCGAAACGTATTCTTCTACCTATTTCTGATAAAAAAAAAAAAAAAAAAACGCAGTAAGCGTTTATTGACTGGATTGCGCAAAATTTATAGGGTTTACAAAACAGGAGATAGTTTTATTGCATTTTTTTTTTTACTATTAATGGCGGCGATAAGCGATTTTTTTCGTGACTGTGACATTATGGCTGACACATCGGACAATTTTGACACATTTTTGGGACCATTGTCATTTTCACAGAAAAACATGCTATAAAAATGCATTGTTTACTGTGAAAATAACAATTGCAGTTTGGGAGTTAATCACTAGGGGGCGCTGTAGGGGTTATGTGTGACCTCATATGTTTTTTTAACTGTAGAGGGGTGGGGCTGGACGATTGACGTCATTGATCTTGTTTCCCTATATCAGGGAACACACGATCAATGAAGCTGCCACTGTGAAGAACAGGGAAGCTGTGTTCTTCAGACCGGATCGCGGTCCCACGGCTGGGCACTTAAAGAGGACGTACAGGTACGTGCTTGTGCCAGGCCGTGCCATTCTGCCGACGTATATCTGCAGGAGGCGGTCCTTAAGTGGTTAAAGTCAGCAGCTACAAATACTGCAGCTGCTGACTTTTAATATAAGGACACTTACCTGTCCAGGGCGCCTGCGATGTCGGCACCCGAGGCCGACCCGTGCCTTGGTCCTCTGGTGCTGCCACCATCTTCGGTAAGGGAATCAGGAAGTGAAGCCTTGCACAATAGAAATGGTCCCTGCTGTCTTCTGGGACCCGTGCGTCTCCCAGAAGACAGCAGGGACGGAAAGTGACGTAACCCCCGTGGTGTTCTATGCCCGGAAGTGGGGGGGAAATATCTGTATCATACAGGCATCTGCACCCCCCTCCCCCCTGAAAGGTACCAAATGTGAAACCGGTGGGGGGGTCCCGAAAAGCAGAGGTTCCATTTTTTGTGGACCTCCGCTTTAACACAGCTCCATGCTTGGAGAAGGGATTCATGCAACTTTAACAGGTCACAGGAGATCTGCTCCTTAATGTTTGCAATTATTTAGTTCCGGGCATAACATTTTTATTTATTTTGCAATCTCAATTACATTATTATGAATATTCATTAAAACATATTAATAAAGCACAATCTGCACATAAACAGTTGCAAAAACTTACCTGATATCATCTCAGGGATCTTTCCATCATAGCTGTGGGCATTATGAAGCCCAGTTCATGTTTCTTCCTGGATTTTCCGAGAGAGGTGCATGCTGGGATTTTTAGGCACAGTAATGCCCAGAGACTCCTGGGAAATGAGTGTCATCATTTCCCAGGAGGCAATAGGGTCTTAGGGCAGAAAGTTCTACCACCGCAGACTAGGAGCTGGGCAGATTACAAAATAGAATCGAGTAAAAAAAAAAAAGGGGGGGGGGGGTTTGCATTAAAGGCAAGCTGTCCATAAAAAGTTAATTTTTAGGGTGGAACTCTGCTTTAAAAAGAGGAATTAAACTTCCTCTGCTAACATTTACCTATGTGTAAGCCTTTAAGGCTTACCTATAGGTAGTGCAAATATCTCCTACACTTGTAATGTTTAGAAGATATTTACAATAAATGCAGCTAGTAACATCACTGGAGCATGCGCTTTGAAGGAAAAGCCAAGAGTGCCGTTCCTTCTGAGCCCCGTGCCGTGAACGGCGGCTGCTACGAGCATGCACAAGAGTGATGTCATCCCAGCTCCGGTCAATCACAAAGCAGAGTCTGCAGACCTGGAAGCAAAACAATGACATTGTAGCGCTGGAACAGCTTAGTTTTCAGGTACATTTCACATAATGTGCTAGTATGTGATGCATACTAGCACATTATGACTTTACCTTGCAGAAAGAAGAAAATAAAGAAAAAATGTCCAGCAGTATGCAAATATGAAATGACAACTATAACAAAGTATGATTTCTTTCCCTATTTGAGATTTATTTACATATCATAAATCATCTCACCAATGTTGAAATGTCATTAGATGACGGCTCCTCTACACTTTCCAGATCTGTTATACGAGCATTAGCTTTTCTGAGTTGGTCCTATAACAATAAAAGAAAACCAAGACAATCAAAAATCCTTTTTTATCATAAACATTAGTCACTTACTACCTTCCATATTATTAAACAAATTGCAAAAAGACATGTCTTGCTATTCAGCTCAAATTATTACAAAAAAGTATAGGACAAGTGGAAGGATTGTGATAACATTCGAAAATGCAAACTACAAAAAAACACCAAAGCCAACTATAATGCCGCGTACACACGGTCGTTTTTTGCGATGAAAAAAACAACGTTTTCTGTGAAGTAAAAAACGACGTTTTTGAAACGTCACTTTTCAAAGACGATGTTGCATACACACCATCGTTTTTTCACAAAAAGCAAGGTTACGTTCACCACTCTTTTCCATTGAAGCTCACTTCATAACTAGCTTCTGGGCATGCGCGGGTTGAAAAACGTCGTTTTAAACGACGTTTTTGCTACACACGGTGACTTTTTGTGAAACAAAAAATGACGTTTTGAAAAACGACACAAAAAATTCAAGCATGTTGGAATTTTTTTTTGGTCGTTTTTTTGAAGACAAAAAACAACGTTTTGCCCACACACGATCAATTTAAATGACGTTTTAAAAAACGTCGTTTTTTTTCATCGCAAAAAACGACCGTGTGTACGCGGCATAAGGCTGCATTATACAATTTCCTTCATAAAATATGAGGTCAAACCTAAACACTTTCAATTTGTATGCAATCCGGCAGGCCCTTGCAATACATAGCTGAAGGTAAATCTAAAGAAAATTGAATAAGGAAATTGTATAATGTATGGTCAGCCTTAGGCTATAAAACAAAGACTGAAGTGAAGGTGCTAGTTAGGGTTGTCCCGATACTAGCATCGGTACCGAGCATTTGCCCGAGTACTCGTACTTGAGCAAATGCTCCGATGCTTCACCCGATACCTGGACAGTCTGACAGCCTTTTCTCCGCTTCTCTCTCTAAAGATACACCACCCCCGCGGCTTTCAGGCTGCTTTAGTGAAATCAGCGGTGATCGGTGCTTGTAACTCTCCCACACACAATCACTGATGACTGTCCCTGTATCCTATCCTCCTCCAGCCCCCCTCCGTTCTGCTGCTGTCCCCCTCCATGCTGCTCTCTCCCTCCATATCCGACTCCATGCTGCTGTCCCCCTCCAGTCTCCTCCTCCACCCCCTCGATCTGTCAGGATGGAGAGCGTAGGTAGGAGCCGGTAAAACCGTTCCAAATGTGCAGAGTCAGTGATCACTGACTTTGTCCATTCACATTACTGAAACATCGTAAACTTTGTTAATGTTTCAGTCTATGAATGGAGAGGAGCTGTTGTCCTCTCCCCATACATTTTCAGCGCAGCTGAGGCTGCTGAGAAAGGGACTGGGGAATCTCTGTCCTTAGTCCCTTTTCTCTGTCTGTTAAGACCCCTGATATCTCACTAAAGCAGGGCTGATAAAAAAAATATATTATTTATTAAATAATAAAAAAAAATACTTGTAAAAAAAAAAAAAAAAAAAAAACGCATCGTAAAAAATTAATTGTAAAAAATTAAAATAAAAACTACTGACACATGTGCCACTGCCACATGAGGTTACAAAGTACTGTAATCGGCGAGTACTTGGAAAAAAAAAGTATCGGTACTTGAACTCGGTCTTAAAAAAGTGGTATCGGGAAAACACTAGTGCTAGGGTTTACAAACTGTAAAAAATGACCTTCCTTCTTAAAAGGCATTGTACATTAGGGTTGCGCATCTTCACTGGTCTCACGATTCGATTATCTGGTCAACCTTTCGATTTGATTCCGCGATGCATCACGATTGCTGATGCGCGCTCCCACTTCCGCTTAGGTCGTCTTTCCTCCAAGCAATCTTCTGGGACGCATCACAGGTCCCAGAAGATTGCCCAGCTATGCAGGACAGCTCAGTGAGACATGTGCACCCGGCTGTGAAGCTGCAAGCTGTCACAGCCGGATGCCCACAGTAGTATTGCCAGTGCCGTGGACAGGCAATACTACTTTTTATTTAAAGTCAAAAGATACACTTTTTTCGTAGCTGCTGACTTTTAATAAACAAAACATTTACTGGAACTGCTTTGAATTAAAAATAACCTCACCACCCTAAAGCGGAGTTCCACCCAGTGGAACTTCCGCTTTAAGCACTCCTTGCCCCCTGACATGCCACATTTGGCATGTTATTTTTTAGAGAGGGGGGTGTAACCTCTTTTTAGTCGGACTTCCTGTCCCACTTTCTCCTTCCTGTCCCAGCAGCCCCTTAGTAACCGCGATCTTCTGGGACACAACACAGGTCCCAGAAGATAGGCTGGCCAATGGCAGAATGCAGTGCGTGCTAGGCCATGAACCAGTAAGCTGTCATGGCCGGGTGCCCACAGTAGATTTGACGGTGGAGAGGAGCAGGGCTCCGCGTGGCTGCATCGATGGGCCGTGTGACAGGCGAGTGTCGATTTAATAAAAGTCAAGAAAGAAGAAGAGTTATAGCCTGATGTTTATAGCCATTATGAAATCTCAGGATTTTGACAGCTTGAAGCCCATCATTGTAATCAATGCTTTTTTGACCACTTTATTTGTGTAGTAAAATGTTTGGGGTAAGGGTCAGTGTGTATCCTTCATTGGGACACCTGTTGTTTGGATTCTCATCACTGGACTCTTAATGAACTTTATGGCTCATGATATTATGGACTGCATTTGTAATTAAATATTACATTTATTTTATCTTTTACTCACCTGGTAGATTCAATTTCCACTAGATTAAGCGCAGCACTTTATTGTTATTTATGTTATTTTACCAGGAAACTGCTAGCTGCTTATATAAGTGATTTATTTAATAAAGTCATTTTAAATGAGCTCAGATATAAATCTGGGTTCTAATGTTACCTGTATTGTTTTCTTTGTGCCATGATACTGCTGTAGAAGGGTTTCATTTTTCATGATATCACTTTTTAAGGAAAGAACCCTTTGCTGCATTGTGTATAGTTGGGAGGACACATTTTGGACTTCTCCTTCCAAGTGCCTGCAGAAAACATTAAAATATTCATTCTGCACACACAAACTTGAGAAAATGGAAAATTATATAGCTGTAAATTCATAAAAAAAAATCTAGTGGCCTTTTAACCAGATAATTAAATTGCCCCCAAGTTCCAATTGATTGATGTCTAATTAAAGGAAACCTGTGCTGTTCTCTGTGCTGGGTTGCCATTGCTACCTAAAATTCTTATCTGGCTGTCTCTGGGTTTAAAATGGGGGGGGGGGGGGGGGGGAGCAGTTCTGGTGCGAACATGCATATTAAAAAGTCAGGATGAGTGTGTACTCCAATGTGCTGAAGCCTGAAGATCATTTCTCAGTGCAGAACTTTTTAATTGCTAGGATCAACTGCCAATGCTTTATTTTAGGGCTCGACAAACCCCAGACACAAGGTCACCATGACGACCAGAAACCGTGTCCTGGAGCCTGGGCTTCCTCCAGCCCACTCACCGCCAAGCAGGGATGTGCAATTCCTACCACCCAACTCCTGGGACATGCATTTCTGGGCGCTGGGCAGATGCTTTTTTGTTTACATTTAGCCCTGCTGCTAGCACGCAGCAGTGCCGGTTTACACTGGCGTGACTTGTCACTTAGTCGCCTGACAAGTCGTTTCCCATTAGGTGCAATAGGACTGTTCTAATCAGAGCGATTCAAGTCGCTTCAACTTGGAAAAAGGTTCTTGCACTACTTGGCGACTTCACAGCAGCTTGCATTGACTTCTGTTAAAGAAGTTGTATGCAAGCCACGATGAAGTTGTGCTGTGCGGCTTTGAAGCTGAGCCAGTGTGAACCGAGGCACAGGGTTTGTTTTAGCCGGGTGGATGGGTGGGGTGAGTAGAGACTTCAAAGGGAAAGGGGCAGGGTCTTGATGAATTTTGATTGCGTTTGCAAGATCCATTGAGGTATTTGGCGCCAGCTGGCTGTAGTGGAAGTGAGGGGGGTGTGTACCAGGACTGCACCATGGCTTCTGTCTGATCTGGGATCACTGTTATTGGGCCAGGCTCCTTGGTAAATAATACCGCACATGGCTGCCTCGGGGCTCACATGTCATGAGGGTGCAGTGTATAGATATAGGCTATGGATGTGTTGAGGACTTTATGTACTGCTCATCGGACAAGGGTACCTGTAGTGAAAATAATGCATTGACCGACATGACAATCCCTTACTGTGGTCTCAAATCTACCATGTAGATCAGATATAGCAGCACTGACTTGATGGTTTAAACTGCTGAGGTCTGTAATTAAAGTGGAGTTCCACCCAGGAAAACCACATTTGGCCAAAAGTCTTAAAAAAATACATTAAAAAAAACGTGAAAAAAAAAAAATACTCACCCGAAATACCTGTTGCTATGCGGAAGTCCCTAATCTGCCTCTTCCACACCGCAGTGTCTTTTCTTCTTGTCCTCCTCCTTGTGAATGGGGCACGCTGCTTTCTGGGAACTGTGTGTGTTCTCAGAGAGCAGCGCACCCATTCACAAGCCAGCGTGAGACTCACGCAGGCGCAGTAGGAAATGGGCAGTGAAGCCATAAGGCTTCACTGCCTGTTTCCCATAGTGTGAATGGCGGCGCGGGACCCGGAGCGATCGTGGGACCGGCATCGGGGGGGGGCATCAGCGCGGGCGCCTAGGACAGGTAAGTGTCCTTATTCAAAGTCAGCAGCTACACTGTCAGTAGCTGCTGACTTTGAAAAAAAAAAAATGCGGGTGGAGCTCCGCTTTAAGAATAACAGCCAGGTGAACAGCATTTTCAGGAGAGGTCAGCGGCAGCCATACTTCCCTGTACAGGATTGGTCAGTAAAGTAGAGCTGCCATATTTACTGGTGATCTGTTGCGAGGCTGGTAATGACTGAACTCTGCACAGCTTGGACTTAAAGGGGAGGTTCACCCTCCAAACAAATTTCAGGCATGCCGTGGAGCCCACCCACCCGACCGGCATTATGCCGGTGTTTTTTTTATACATACCTTTTTACAGGGTTCTCGTCCCCTCCGGCGATCCCTCGGGACTTGGCGTTTACAATCACAGGCTGTGATTGACGTCCCTCAGCCCGGCGCATACAGCTTGTCACGAGATGCCGAAGGAACCCGAACGTTGGTGCGCAGGCGCCGTATAGGGCCGCACCGACGTTCGGGTTCCTTCGGCATCTCGTGACGCGTTGTATGCGCCGGGCTGAGGGACGTCAATCACAGCCTGTGATTGGAAACGCCCAGTCACGCGGGATCGCCGGAGGGGACGAGAGCCCGTAAAAAGGTATGGTGGGCTCCACGGCATGCCTGAAATTTGCTTGGAGGGTTAACCTCCACTTTAAGGCTCCATTCAGACCTAGCCGTTGTGTCGCCTGAAGCCCGACGCTGAAGCAGCCAGACATACGCTGGAGGGGAGAATTTACATTGTCGGCTATGGAGATGGTTCACATCTCCACGCCGAACGCCAGAAGTCTGAAACAAGTCCAGGACCCTTTTTTTCAGGCGTATCGGGCGTTCGGCAATAGCCGACAATGTAAACATCACCGCTCCAGCAAAAAGAAAAGGGCGTTTTGACGCCGCAAATCGCGGGGACAAAACGCCTTTTTCATGTCGCCCAAATACACTGCTGCCGCAGACGCCTAGGTCTGAATGCAGCCTACGACTGGTTCACATCTTTGTGTGTTTAAAGCCTTTTCAGATTTGCAGGAAAGCACATTAGTCCCTATAAGGCCCATTTACATCAAAGCAGTTTCCTGCAGTGCGTTTTTAATTTAATTTGGTTGATGACAAGCACTTTCATGTTGCTAGGAGGTGTATGTCATGGATAAAAACCTTTTTTAAAAAAAAAGCATGGATATTTATTACATTGAAGTTTATGAAGACAAAAAAAACGCACTGCGCCGACTATAAAAAAAAAAAAAAAAAAAAAAAAGTCTCGTCACCTTTCCAAAAAACACATTGCAGGAACATGCATTGATGTGAATGGGACCCCTAGGAAAAAAAGGTTAAATGGACCCGTAGTGGCTTTCTGCAGATCTGCACAAACTAAAAAGCACATAAATGTGAACTTAGCCTTAGACATCAATGGAAGCTGGTTTCAGTCTTCTTCATGTGCAAATTCAAGATCTGCCATCTTCGTCGTCAAAAATAAAGCCCTGGTCCCAACTGGCTCCTAACTTCAACGCAAATTTGTCAAGACCTGCACTATTTGATACAAGAACAAAACTAAAAAGCAAATATGTACCCACCCGATTTCCACGTCCACGTCTCGGCTCAGGTATTTGGATCGGCCAAAGTCTGATGAATAGTAGCGGTTTTTAAACACTTGGTCTCCATCCGCAGTAAAAGCTTCTCTACAGTTTCTGGGTGGTTGTCTCTTCTGCATTACCTCTCGAGCCTCACTATTATTCTGATAAAAGATCCTCAGTGAAACATTGTAAACACAGACATTTCTTTTAAAAAATATGTTCTTTTTTTTTATAGAGGTAGCTATAGAAAAAAGGTAATCGATCCCACGTCAAGATGGAAAATGAAATGAAATGAATGTCTACAAATTTTATTAGGACAGATTAGAAAGAAACAATACTACAATTCATGTTTTATGAGCAAATGACACAGATCAGACAAATGACTGGCAAACTACTGCAGCAATAGTGATTTCATAAAGCAAAACAAAATACCTTAATGAGCAGCACTGTTTCGATTCCCCTCATGTCAATCAGGCAGTTGGCAACCACAGGGTTTTCGATCTCCAAAGCAGTGAATACAGTTGGGTAATTAGGATGGTGAGCAGCACTAAATAAGAATATACGCATGTCAGCTTTAACTGCTACAAATAAATCTATTATTTATTAGGGTAACTCCACTTTTGTAGGGGGGGGGGGGGGAGTAGAAAAATAAATATTTGATATAGTGTACACAAGTCCTAATGTAATTGAACGTTATTAAAAATGATCTTTCCTTTTCAATCTGTAACTCTGTAATTTTCTGTAAAATGCAATCCTATACGGCTACCTGGAGGTGTTCAGTGCACAGAATGTGTACAGAATATCCCCAGAGACATCATTTCCTGCACGTGTGATTGGCTCACTGATTTTCCCAGCAGTCTACACTAATACAAATCAGATTTTTGGAATTCCCTGGAACAGAAATAATGTCTAAAAGGGATGCAGATCTTGTCACTTTCCTCAGAGCCCTGTAGGGATATCAGCTAGCTGATCATTTCAAAACCACTCCCATATAGATTCAGTCAGAACATGGATACAGAAACAAACAGCTATTTCTTCTGTTCTTCTGAATAACAAAAGATACAAATCAGAATTTTTTTTTTGTCAACAAAAGTGGAGTTATTCTTTAAAGCTGAACTGTATAGTAGACAACAGTAAAAACGATTATCATGTCCTCCCCGATAACAAGATTTAACAAATAAATCAGTCTTGGGGTTGTGTAGAGTAGAAAAAAATACAGAAATTATTCCTCCCTCCCACAGGCTTCCTCACCACCATACACAACCAGGCCCATGAAGTCCTGACTTCTGTGAAATCATCACACAAAATGAACACATTGAGGATATAGGCTTACCCAATTTCCAGGGGCCAAAAAAAATAAAAAACTGGGTTGCTGGGGTGGGGAGAGGTGATGGATGCAGCAAAGAATACGGTAAATATTCCTTTATTTGACACATCTCCTACACTACAGTAAGTCAATAAAGGGTAGAAACTGGCAGGTACAACCAGGTATTTCAGGTGGTCAAATTACACAGCACAAGCACTGTGCTTTATATCATGCTTTAACCACTTAAGGGCCGAAGAAGGATTTACCCCCTTAATGCTGTACCCAAACTAAACTCACAAATAGAGCTTTGTTTAGGTGGAGTTTGATCACCTCTACAGTTTTTATTTTTTGCGCTATAAACAAAAAGGAGCAGCAATTAAAAAAATTAAATTATTTAAGTTTTTGCTATAATAAATACCCCCCCCCCCCCCCCAAAAAAATAAAAAATATTTCTACATATATACACACACACACACACACACACATATATATTAAAATCTTCCTCAGTTTAGGCAGATATATATTCCTCTACGCATTCTTGGTAAATAATAATAATAATAAAAAAAAAAAAAACGCAATAAGCTTATATTGATCGGTTTGTGCAAAAGTTGTAGCATCTACAAAATTGGGAAGATTTAAGACATCTTACTGCCTGCAGGGTAATTGACCGCACATCAAAAGGTAAAATGCAGTGGTGACCACCGTAGAACAGCAGTTTCCAGTACTTGATATATATATTTTTTTTTGAGTGCCAGAGAAATAGTTTTGAATTGGGCATAGATATTCACATAATGTGGGGGCACTGTATTTTGTAGCAGAATAAAAACAAAAAGACAAATTTAAAACAACTAAAATGTTCATCTTCTTACCGTTGTGAGACATCATAAACTCGGTCTCGGAACTCATTTACAATGATCGATGGACGTTGACCATGTGGGTATTCCCTTGACATCAGATTTTGCAGAGTTCTCTCATCTTGGTGATTATCACAGCAGAAAGCAAGGAGCAGGGACTTCAGACAACTTTCCACAGCAAGATCAAGCTGTGGGTCTTTTAGACGAATGCAAGAACCTACATCCACAATGAAAACACTGATGTTAAAAAAAAAACTAAAAAACAAAAGCAGACATAGAACTCATCAAGACTGGAAATTACTTTGTGGCAGCGTTGCACAACCACAAAGCAGCTGTCATTTTTACATGTCAGTTTAACATGCACCAGAGATAGATGGGTAATCTCAAATAGTGCTGTACAACATTATCCCATCATAATATAACCAATAACCTAAAGGTGTGTATAAAAAAAAAAAAAAAATCATAAATACTTCAACATCGTATGGGAACCTCATGCAGAGGGACACCAAGAGTCGGTTCACACTGGGGCGACTTGGGATCCGACTTGAAGTCGTCTCAAGTCGCGCTGTCCAGAAAAGCAATGTAAGTGAATGGGAGCGGTGTTAATACACACTATTCATGTTGCTCCGACTTCAGAAGAGGTTCCTGTACTACTTCAATCAGACTTCTGGGCGATTTGTACCCATTGATTTCAATGGAAGTCGCTTCCAAGTCTGATCACTGTTTTAATTGAAGCGACCTTTCAGCAAGATAAGATACATTTCTCAGGCAAACCCCTCCCTCCCCTTCCCTCTCCCAGAGCTGATTGTTGTTTTATTGGCCACTGGAATGTCTCCTGACCTGAAAAGGACTTCAAGTCGTGTTGTAAATCGCCCCAGATCGCCCTGTGGTTCATGCTCAAATCGTGTTGAAGTTGCTTCTGAAAGTCGTGCTGGAAGTCGTGTCGCCCCAGTGTGAACCGACTCGGTTCCTGTTTTTTATTTTTTTATTATTAACAAACATGTCATCCTTACCTTACCTGGATGGTAGTACCCATTCAGGTACTAGTACAGACCTCAGGCCATAAACTGTACCAAAGCTCCACCTGACCTTTTCTTAAAACAAATGGGCATGGTGGTCTGGTAAGTAGGCACTTGCCTCTACTTCCCACCTGGTGTCGCCATTATTGATATTGTCTCTGAGGTGATGGTGTCAACTTTCAAGACACCCATCTAATGCATGGACTTTTAATAGCTTACCATTGAGCTACTATTGCTGCTATTCCTAAATTTATTGATGTGTTGGCACACATGCATTTTAAAATTAATATTGTATTGATTTTTATACAGTTCATATATTGATTTCTAATTAATGTTTTATTAGATTGTTACACTATACCACTTTATAATAGTGCCCCCTTACCATTATAAACCACCCACATTGCTAAAGTTGTTGTTTGCAGCACTTTTATGCCGCGTACACACGGTCGTTTTTTGCGATGGAAAAAAACGTTGTTTTTTAAAACGTCATTTAAATTGATCGTGTGTGGGCAAAACGTCGTTTTTTGTCTTCCAAAAAACGACCAAAAAAAAATTCCAACATGCTTGAATTTTTTGTGTCGTTTTTTGTTTCACAAAAAGTCACCGTGTGTAGCAAAAACGTCGTTTAAAACGACGTTTTTCAACCCGCGCATGTCCAGAAGCTAGTTATAAAGCGAGCTTCAATGGAAAAGAGTGGTGAACGTAACCTTGCTTTTTGTGAAAAAAACGATGGTGTGTGTATGCAACACCGTCTTTGAAAGTGACGTTTCAAAAACGTCGTTTTTTACTTCACAGAAAACGTCGGTTTTTTTCATCACAAAAAATGATCGTGTGTACGCGCCATTAGGGGAGCAGCTCTAATTCAATTTATATAGTGCAGAGTTCTCCCTTTCTTTCAAAACGCATAGTTTAACTGATATCCACAGTTAAAACGCAGAAGTGTGACAGAAATATTTTCACAAAAGCAAAACACTTTCATCAAATGTAGTTCAAGATAAAATACTACAGAACATACCCAAAGGTCCAATGGGTTTTTTCCTGAAACGTCCCTGTCTGAAGGCCTCATCAATTGTTGCTAAAAGAGATGGCATATTTTGTCCAAATCTCTTCAGTCTGTCTGTTCTGCTGTCCTGAAATTCCCTTATTTGCCTTCTTAGTCTATCCATCCGATATTTGAGATCCCGCTCTTGATTACTGTTGACAATCAAACAGGAAGTCATATAAAGTGAAAAAGATTTTTGATGTTGAAAGTGAATAGTAGAAATACCAAAATAATGGAAGACCTAAACGTGCATTTCAGCTGCGGTACTGCGCCATCTTATACTACAACACAGATGTAACTTTTTCTGAAGGAAAGGTCCAACTTACCCAGGAAAGGGAGATTTACTCCCAAGAGCTTATGTGCAGCAGAAACAATTATAAACATTTACACATGGGTAAAAAGGTATAATTCATTTTATTCAAAAAGTATCAAAATTGTAAATAAAATGTAGGATATGAGGGAAAATGTATACATTTACATGGAAATGACAACGAGAGCTCTGGTATACAATAAAAGTGGTATTCACATAACCAGTCACAATATCCTTACTGTATATAGTTCACCAAAAAGAGTGCCATATAGGGTATTAATAATACCTTTTACCTATATGTAAATATTTATAAATGTTTCTGCTGCACATAAGCTCTTGGGAGAAAATGCCCTTTTCTTACATATGCCATTGGGCTAGCAGCCACCGTTCAAACCTTGACAGGTGGGTACCTCTTTTTTTTTTAGGTCTAACTTACCCAAGCCCGGAACCTGTCCACACAGAAATGGATTTGAGGACCAGCGAGCATACATTGAGATTGAAGCAACACAAGCTGCCTTTTTAGGGTTAATTATAACAAAATAAATTGCAAATTTAAATAAAAATGCTAACCGCATTCCTAAATCTAATGATAACCACTAGCAGAAGCTTTTAGAGATCGGTCTATGAAAATACAATGATCAATATATGGAGCAGTGAGCAAGTAAACATGTTAAAAAAAAAAAAAGCAAATTTATTAAAAAATAATAATAAAAAAACATCAAAAATGTCCCATCGGATACAATTTGCAATTGCTTACAGCTAAGATGTCTTGTGAATTTTGCAATTTTGTAGTTCACTGTTCTCAGTTGCCTTTCAGTGGCAGAAGGTTCCTGAAGCAGTAAAAGCCCATCACAACTGCTTTGCCTGGAGAAACGTTAGCCAAATAATGACTTCTACCTGTTCTAAGTGACATTGGGGGTCATTTACTAAAGGCAAATTCACTTTGCACTACAAGTGCAAACTACAAGTACAAAGTGCACTTGAAATTGCACTTGGAAGTGCAGTCGCTGTAGATCCGAGAGAGACATGCAAGGAAAATAAAAAACAGCATTTTAGCTTGTACATGGTTGGATATTAAGATAGCAAAAGGAACTGGACAGATGACCCAACGTCTTAACTTAGCTAAAAAAAGGTTTAAAAAAATAAAATAAAAAAAATAGTTTGGATCTCTACTGGGAAAGACTGCACCGCATTTTACATTCCAATGACAGGGTTACAAGAAGTGAGGTAACATCCTTTCCAAATGGGGACACAAAGATATCATAACCAATTACAGATTTGGCTGCTTAATGACCAGGCAATTATTTGAGATACAGTGCTTCGTCGATATAACTGACAATTGTGTGGTCGTGCGACGCGGTATGCAAACAAAATTGGCGTTCTTTTTTCCCCCCACAAATAGAGCTTTCTTTTGGTGGTATTTGATCACCTCTGTGGTTTTTATTTTTGGCGCTATAAACAAAAAAAGTGTGTAAATTAAAAAAAAAAAAAAACACAATATTTTTTACTTTTTGCTAAAATAAATATCCCCAAAATGTTTAAAAAAATAATAATTTCTTCCTCAGTTTAGGTCAATATATGTTCTTCTACATATTTTTGTTATTTTTTTACTTGCAGACAGATCGGACACTTTGGGACCATTGACATATACAGCGATCAGTGCTATAAAAATGTGTAAATCTCATTGGCCAGGAAGGGGTTAACACTAGGGGGGCGATCAAGGGGTTAAAATGATTGTTCCCCATGTGTGTTCTAATTGTGAGGAGTTAGGACTGACTGGGGGAGGAGACAAATCGTTGTTCCTACTTAGTAGGAAAAAATATGTCACTCCTCTCCCCTGACAGAACAGGGATTTTTGTTTATACACACAAATCCCTGTTCCTGCTCTTGTGCACACGATCACGCTCGCACCCGCATCGGTTTCCCCACCGTGCCTGCTTTTGCTCGTAACAGATGTATCCATACAACGTTTTGTGTAAACCAGGCATGTCCAAAGTCCGGCCCGCGGGCCAATTGCAGCCCACATTACGGTTTAATGTGGCCCCCCTTGTAATTTGGATAAACATATCTTTTGGGGCCCAGGGCCACAAAAGTTATATACTGTATTTATCAGTGCTGCCCCAGAGGGGGCAGGGAGGTGACGGGATGAGCACCATCAGATAACACACAGGAGAATCTCCTGTTTACTCTGTGGCGTCCGTAATTGGAAGTCCTGTCTCCTGGGCTGCCATTGGATGACTGTTCTGTCTATCATAGGAGGCGGGACTTTGTATTAAAGAGGCCGCCATGTAAACATGAGATTCTCCTATATCAGGGATAAGCAATTAGCGGACCTTCAGCTGTTGCAAAACTACAAGTCCCATCATCCTTCTGGCTCTGGGTGTCATGGTTCTGGTGGTCAGAGTCTTGCTATGCCTCATGGGATTTGTAGTTCTGCAACATCTGGAGGTCCGCTAATTGCATATCCCTGTCCTATATATAATCTGTCGGCGGTGGTCCCGCCACCCTGCCTATCCCCATCCAAGGCTGCAGATGGGCATCAATCAGGCTGCACTGATGTCAATTGTGAGGCTGCATTCCTGGCAATGGTAAGGCTGCAGATGGGCACTGACCCTTATTTTGCTTCACAGTTATTTCAAATGTAAATTTTTTTTCTTCCTGAAACGTTTTTTTTTAAAGTGAAGGTGCGTGTCATACGCCGATAAATACAGTATATCCAAATAACACGCCCGAGCTCATCTCTTCACCTTACACAGCCATAAAGGCAGGAGAATTCTTGTTAGGCAGTGTATTAGTGCTCGAATGAACACACTTAGACTGCCTTTTAATGCTTCAAAGAATGTCAGGCAAAATGGTCGGCCCCCATGCATGTTCACTTCATCAAATCTGGCCCTCTTTGAAAAAAGTTTGGACATCTCTGGTGTAAACGAACCACTTTGCCGCTGTATATCGGCATGAGCCGGTTGGCAAGTGCTTAAAAAAACCGACCGATTTTGCAGAGGTACAGAACTTGGCTGACATCAGGATTTAAAAGAACAACATTCATGTATCTGCATGAAACTGAAGAGGAAACATACAGCAGGTTGGTTTGCTCTTCTTTGTCCCTGTATATTGCATGCTGGAACTGGTTCATCTGCTCAGAAGTTGTGACGTCTTGAGCTGATAGTTCCATCACTTTATGCTTCAGCAGGTCTATTTGTCTCAGTCTCTCCATCTTTTCTTCTTCAGAAGCATTATCAGCGCTACAAAACAAACAAACTTATTGTGAAGCTATTGTCTTTTTTTTTTCATAAAGATTTTATTGAAAAATAAAAGTTTGTACAGGCATCTTCCACATCATCAACAGGTATAAATCAGAACATACCGACCAAGAGGCTTCAATTGCATGTAGAACATAGGTACATACAGTGCATTCCTAGAAAGTCTAGTCAGGACTTATAGTAAATAGCATGAACTGCAACAACATATATCACATAGGGGTTAGATACCCTACTCAGTAATAAGGTTTATGTGAGTCTAGACTAGCTCACTACTTTTCATCCCGTTATGGTGGACCACTGGATCCACCATATCCATTTTTAATTCCCTCTACATTATCGCTTCCCTCTCTGAAAAGACCCAAACCCTTACGGGGATTGTAAGAAACCTCTCCTAAGGTAGATCCGTCCCCTCATTAAACCCTTCCATGAGGTCTCCCAAACCAAGGAGGATATGAAATGGAGGGTCAGTAAGAAAGGAAAAAAAAAAAAAAAAACCCCAGGGGAGGGGGGGGGGGGGATATCATTGCCAGGAATTCTTAGTGCCCGTATTCGGGAGAGGGGGTGGGAGGACCACCAGCTACCCTCTCCGGCTTTTACACTTGGGTATCAGAGCAGGTCAAACATACCATCAACTTATCCCCGGACTGTGCAACAAGGTCGCGTTTAGCCAACAGACTGTGTCAACTCACGGTAAGCCGTAGAAGAAGCTATTGTCTTTATTATTATAGACAAATATCAGGGGGCACAAGAAGGTATAGCGTAAGCAAACCTAGCGATTTAACCTTTTCCCAAAATAGTTACAATCGAGGCATGCTGTTGCTTGATCTCTTAACCAAACTATCAAGCCATAGAATGGCTGGTGTCATAACTAAATCACATGTACAGCACTGTGGTGTGAAAAGACACAGGACCTGATTTTTCTCTGCTGCAATTAAGCAACACTTAGGACTCGCTGACATGCAGAGACCTCCGTTTTTTTACACTAAATCAAAAACAGGTTTTCTACGCGTCTTGTTCACACTGACACAACCGAAAGAAAAAACAACGCGTTGCACCAAGGTGCACGTCACACTGCTCTCCTCACTGCAGTGCACTGTAAGTAAAAAATTACAGCTGCCTGCTGCACACTAAAAATGGAGAACTTAGGGTGATCAGCAGCAGACTAATGAGCTCATCTGTTAACTCTGCTCTAACATCTCAATCAGTATAGTCTTAGCTAGGGTTGTCCTGATACCACTGTTTTAGGACTGAGTACAAGTACCGATACTTTTTTTCAAGTAGTCGCCAATACCGAATACCGATACTTTTTTTAAATGTGTCCCCAAATGCAGCCATGTCCCCCACAAATGCAGCCATGTCCCCCACAAATGCAGCCATGTCCCCCACAAATGCAGCCATGTCCCCCACAAATGCAGCCATGTCCCTCCAGCCATGTCCCCCACATATGCAGCCATGTCCCCCACATATGCAGCCATGTCCCTCCAGCCATGTCCCCCACATATGCAGCCATGTCCCCCACATATGCAGCCATGTCCCTCCAGCCATGTCCCCCACATATGCAGCCATGTCCCCCACATATGCAGCCATGTCCCCCACATATGCAGCCATGTCCCCCACATATGCAGCCATGTCCCCCACATATGCAGCCATGTCCCCCACATATGTAGCCATGTGCCCCCATACCTAGAGCCAACGAAAGTTGCCGCCACCGCACGGAGAACATCACAGCATTCATTTGAATAGCTGTTTTGCCTGCGCGTATAGACACTCCCCCTTGCTCGGGATTGGACAGATCACGATCACCCATCCAATAATGCGATGTTCCCGCACACCGTTTAACCCATGTGGCGGCGGCTTTCGATGCGGGGGCGGCAGCGGCGGGGTGGGGGGTAGAGTATTCTATTTAGGTATCGGGGGTATTTGCGGGAGTACAAGTACTCCCACAAATACTCGGTATCGGTCCCGATACCGATACTGGTATCGGTACAACCCTAGTCTTAGCACATGGGCACAACTGACTGGCTCACTGAGCTGAGCTTTTCTGTAGAGCTAGTCCAAGGTCAAATTCAGGTACTGATTGCCTTTAATAGGTTCCAAATCTCTAAAAGAAAAAAAAAAACACACACACACCTGTTCTGCAACTCTTCAATGCGCATCTGCAGCTGCTGTGCATCCCTTTCCAGACGTCTTAATTCCAACTTGTGCCTATTAAAAAGGACCTAAAAAGAAAAGTATTTTTCGTTTAAAGCTGAATAGACAGCTTACATATTTGAATCATTCATTCTTGAGATTTAAGCAGCCCTGCCACTTAGAGCCCTGTCTGCAGCGACAGGAAACTGGATTTCCTCTGCTGAAGTTCAGTAACACTTGGGCTTCACGCACACGGGACATGGTTCAACCTCTCCTGATTAATTTAACTTGATGATAGCTAGAAACCGGCATCTAAAAAAAATTCAGTTTAGCCCGAGAAGAGTTTGTATATATATATATATATATATGCAACAAACACCGGTATATCAGATCCTCCAGGTTTTCATTAATGGCAGTATGACCCCGGGAAAAAACAAGGCTCACAATAGTGATGTACCGTAGGATATAGATAAGTTTAATAAAATAAATTGCACTTAAAAGTTATATTCTTCATAAAAGCATGGGATAAAAGTAAAGCCGGCCGGCTCTCACGAACGCCAGTCCACACAGGACCGTAACGCCACACGTCTCCATTCCCGATGTACGTTTCGTCATACAATGACGTCGTCTGGGGCACGTCTGCCTGTCACAGTAACCGTCACACTGACACTAAATGCAGTGATCAGTAAATATATGATCACTGCAATCAGTGACAGTGTGACAGGGGGGTGGGGGGTGATCGGAAGGGGTTAATGTGCCTGTGTGTGTGGTGTCAGTGTAGTGTTGGTGCGACTGACTTGTGAGGTCTTCTCTCCTCTCAGCAGATTGAAAATACAGACGAGAGGAGAGCTGACATCACTTCCTCTGCCTGTGTTTACATTATACAGGCAGAGGAAGTGCACTGCAGGGAGGGAGCGGATTGGTTGGGAGCGATCCGGAGGGGGTGGACAAAAATGAACAGCCGCCCCCTCATCCCGGATCGCTCCTGCAGCCACGGGGACCACCGCAAGTACCAGGGGTGGGGGGGGGGGGGTGCCTGCCCGTGCCATTCTGCCGACGTAAATGTACATGCGGCGGTTCCTAAGCAGTTAAAAAAACAGCTTTGTTGCCACGTATTGGGCATCCTACTAAAATGAATGGTTTGCCTAATATGCGAAAATTGTGCATATGTGGAACGCTTGACGTCACACTGCAGTACTGTGAATAGGGGCTTACAGTTGTAACATAATTAGAAAAAAGTTGTGTCACTACATGTCCTAAATGTCATACAAAAACACTAATAATTGTAGAGAAAGACTTTGACTACTTGCTGATCTACCGCCGTTGTTTTACGGCGGCAGGTTAGCTCTACGTCGGCTCTCTAGCAGGTCATTAGGGCTCTCCCCCGAGTCCCGTGCCCGGCGGGTGCGATCGCCGCCGGGCACCTGTGATTGCTCGTTACAGAGCGGGGACCGGGAGCTGTGTGTGTATAAACACACAGCTCCCGGTCCTGTCAGTGGGGGAAATGCTGATCTTCTGTTCATACAATGTATGAACAGAAGATCAGTGATTTCCCCTAGTGAGGCCACCCCCCCCCCTACAGTTAGAACACACCCAGGAACATACTTAACCCCTTCCCCGCCCCTAGTGTTAACCCCTTCACTGCCAGTGGCATTTTTATAGCACTTAAAAGTGTAATGATTAGCGCAAACTTAAACTAAACTAAATAAACAATCCAAACAAACAAGTGAGTATCACTAAAAATAGTGATTAAATAGATAATCCAAAATATGTGCAATACAGTGCAGCAGCAAATGTCCCAAATAAGTGAAATCCAGTGGGGAGACCAACGTAAATCAATCAGTGACAAGGCTTCTATCCATGTAACAACGATACATCCAGATGAGACTTCACAGATGAACGTGCTCACAGAGCGCTTACCTTCCACAAGGAAGAAAGAGGCATCAAACACATGCAATGATGATCCTGTAGGCAGCCGTCTCCAATGCAATCCTTAAGCCAGTCTCAGCCACATTCGACGTCCGGTCGAAAATTTAACGGATGTTCCAAAGGAAAAATGAAGCTCACATAGTGAAGTACGTAAACTTCATCAGAGGTTCAGAAACTCTGATGAAGTCACGTGACGTGACGCAACGCGTAAGGTCAACCGGAAGTGACGTGACACCCTGACCGTCCGACCGGAAGTGCCATTGTTTTGGTGTTTTTATTCGATTTTCTTTCTGTAAGTGTGTTTACTTCATTAAACCATTTTTAAGTTTACGTACTTCACTATGTGAGCTTCATTTTTCCTTTGGAACATCCGTTACATTTTCGACCGGACGTCGAAAAAGCCGCATGTAATTAGTTTAATTATTTCTCATATTGGGTCTATTCACTGTTGTCTAGCGCTTTCGTTTTTTCCTTTTTATTTTTATAGCACTGATCGCTCTAAAAATGCCAATGGTCCCAAAAATGTGTCAAAAGTGTCCGCCATAAAGTCGCAGTACCAAAGAAAAAACGCTGATCGCCGCCATCACTAGTAAAAAAAAAAAAATATTAAAAAAATAAAAATGCCATAAAAAATACCCCCTATTTTGTAAACGCTATAACTTTTGCGCAAACTAATCAATAAGCACTTATTGCAATTTTTTTTTTACGAAAAATATGTAAAAGAATACATATCGGCCTAAACTGAGGGAAAAAAATGTTTTTTTTTAATATATTTTTGGGTGATATTTATTACAGCAAAAAGTTAAAAATATTCATTTTTTTTTTTCAAAATTGTCGCTCTATTTTTGTTTATAGCGCAAAAAATAAAAACGGCAGAGGTGATCAAATACCACCAAAAGAAAGCTCCATTTGTGAGAAAAAAAAGGACGCCAATTTTGTTTGGAAGCCACGTTGCACGACCGCGCAATTGTCAGTTAAAGCGACGCAGTGCCGAATCGCAAAAAGTGCTCTGGTCTTTGGGCAGATATATGGTCCGGGGGTTAAGTGGTTAAAAGGGCATTCGAATCTTGGAACCACATTGAAAAAGTAATTTTTAAAAACAGAGTTTATTATACAAGTGTTAAAAACAAATATGACACCATATCCAATATATTAGCACAGGGTTCGCCTATATCTTCCACCTGACTACAGAGTAAAGAGAAGCATTCCACATGTCTGCTCAACACATTTCGAATAGTCAACATCTTCATAAGAAGCACACGTGGACAAAACCCATTTGGATGAATCCAATCATTTAAGAGCAGCAGATGTATCTATATATTTAAGACCACGAAATATGGACCATCAATCCCAGACGTGGGATCCAAAAAGAGTCCAATTTCAGAGTACTGTCTCTTGCTGGAGATATTTTGCACACAGAAGTTGGAGCATTGCATGCGCAATATGACCGATTAAAATAATCACCCTGGGAACTGTACTCTGAAATTGGACCCCATATGACTTGTCAGCTACTTTCTGTGAAATTGGGTTTAAATTATAACTAAAGGCAACTTTTGTAAGTTTTGCATAGAGTGGAGATGGATTAGAACCCCCGTCAGTTTTTATTGCCGTCTGTGCCCCTATTAGGGTGCTTCACCCTCTCTATTTGACTTGTTTACCATCATCATTGAAAGTGAAAGTCCCCAGAAAAGTAATAGAGAAATATTTCAATGGGGACTCTTATTCTGGTGACCTGGGGGTCCCAAGGAATTCCAATACTAGCACATTATGAAAAGCTTACCTTAGAACAAAGCCCACCAGCGTCACGCTGTCACCACTGAAAGAGCTTCCATCTTCACCCGGTCTTCCTTCTGGGTTTGCGGCCCCTGGCTACATGAGTGGCTGGGAGTGCAATGACGTCACTCCTGCGCTTGCACATGTGCCCATGATGTCACCATCTGCATGCACTCTGAATATCTCCTAAACTTCAAGTTTAGGAGATGATATTTACAATACCTACAGGTAAGCCTGTAGTGGTGTAACAGCTTACTATTACTTTATTTTGCAGGGATTTCTTCTCACTTCCTGTTTGGCTATGGGACAGGAAGTGAAGGGAAATCTCCGCAGTGGGACACAGATGGAGAAAAAAAAATCTGCCAGGAGTTTTAACCCTCCCTTGCTCTATCCAATGCCAAAAGAAAGTCCTTTGCTACAATTATTGGCGATTTGGGGGCTTAAATTGGGCGATAACTTCCAATGGAATACAAACACACCAAGAAAGGGCAAAAGATCTAGTTAAAGCGGAGGTTCACCCAAAAATCAACTTTCTGCCATTAGATCCAGCATACTGCTGACATCTGCAGTATTCTGTTTTTTTTTTGTACTTATCGTTTTAGCAGGCTTTCTTATCTGGCTCCGAGCGGGGATTCCTGTGGGGAATAGGCGTTCCTAAGGCAAACGTAGTTGATTAACGGGCTTGGATAGCTCGTCACGCCTTCCGAAAATAGCCGAAGTGACACTCGGCTGTTTGCGGTGCTATACGGCACCTGTGCCTGCCGTGTAGCGCTGACTGCGCAGGCGCCGTAAATTGCCGAGTGCCACTTTGGCTATTTTTGGAAGGCGTGACACGCTATCCAAGCCCGTCAATCAACTATGCTTGCCTTAGGAACGCCTATACCTGGAAGGAATCCCCGCTCTGTGCCAGATACGAAAGCCTGCTAAAACGAGAAGTACAAAAAAAAAAAAAAAAAACAGCATACTGCAGATGTCAGCAGTATGTTGGATCTAATGGCAGAAAGTTGATTTTTGGGTGAACCTCCGCTTTAAGGGACATACCTCAGATTCATTGTAGGCCTTCTTCCTTTGCTGCACATCATCTTTTAATGCTAAGCACTGTGGTTTCAATGCCTGAGCCTCCTGGCTGATCATTTCCAGCTTCCCCTGTATATCTCGGAAATTGCCATCACAACTGTTAACTTTTTCCTAAAAAAAAATAAAAAAAATGTATTTAATGCTACTACTGTAACTAGAATCAACTACTGGTCTAACACCATCACTTAAAAACTTTCAACTGCAACTACATTTGAAGATCAAAAAAAAAAAGTTAACATTTTACATCATGCAGAAAATAAGTTTTGTTAAAACCATTAAAACAAAAACAAAACCACAAAAAACAACAACACACCCATCGCCCCCTCAGGCCTCAAACAATGGAGCCCAAGCAGGACACATAAACATTATCTGACTAGGATGGCATGGTAATGAGACAACCTCCACACTCTTTCACATGTGTTCATATTCATTCATGGCATATTCCCATTGTTCACAAATATCACTGGTGACCTTTTGATGTTTACATGTATTAATTTTTGATGTTTACACTAATTCTTTTGGAGCTTGATCGGATCATTCGATCTTGCCCTCAATTTCACTAGCGCCGTATCTCTCCTTTTCCACAGACAAGTATACTCGTAGGGCCCGAACCACGTCCAAGGAATGCAAAGTGGCCTCCTTTGGGTTTTTTGGTTGAGGACATAGGGATGGTAACACTATGTCCTCATTAATGTGAAAAGCTGAAATGACGTTTGGGAGAAATGACAGCTGCGGCCGCAGCACCACTTTATCCTTGTGAATAACTAAGTAGGGAGCCTTGCAGGACAAGGCCGCCAGTTTAGTCACCCGTCTGACCGAGGAAATTGCTACCAGAAAAACAACCTTCTGGGACAAAGGGATCTTTCGAATGTCCTCAAAAGGAGCGTCTTAAAGTACAGAAAGAACTAAATTCAGGTCCCATGGAGGCAGTGGGAGGACGCACAGGAGGGGCCACATGCCGGACCCCCTGCACGAACGTACGCACCAGGGAGTGCGCCGCCAAGGGTTGCTGAAAGTAAACAGCTAGAGCCGAAATCTGACGCTTAACCGTACTTCAGGCGAGAGCCTGATCCACTCCCCGCTCTAAGAACAGCAGAATCCGGGACATCACGTATGTACGGGGGTGCCATTTCATCTCTTCAGACAGAAATGTAGGCCTTCCACGTACGATGGTAAATCTTACGTGAAGTAGACTTCCGTGCTCGTAGCATGGTAGAGATCGCCGAGCCTGACAGGCCACGGTCCTTTAGTACCTGGCTCTCAACAGCCACACCGTTAAAGCCAGCGACTGAAAAGCAGGGTGAAAGATCGGACCCTGCGACAGAAGATCTTCTCTCAGGGACGCCAAGGGACATCTGCCACCAGACGCACCAGGTCTGCGTACCAGGAACGGTGAGGCCAATCTGGGGTGATCAGGATCGTTGGAATCCCCTTGGCTTCCACTCTGCGCAGCAGGCGAGGAAGAAGCTTCAGAGGAGGGAAGGCGTAGATTAGGCGATAGTGACCCCATGAAGCCACCAACGCATCTGATGTGTCCGCCCACGGGTCCCTTGACCTGGCCACAAACCGTGACACCTTCCGATTGAGACGGGACACCAGAAGGTCCACGTCTGGAGTGCCCCATTTTCGGCACAGACTCTGAAACACCTCCGGGTGTAGTGACCACTCTCCTTGGTGTAGTGTTTGTCGACTTAGGTAGTTGGCTTGCCAATTCTGTACCCCCGGAATGTACACAGCTGACAGAGCCGGAACAGACCTTTCGGCCCACCGAAGGATGTGTGCGACTTCCGTCGATGCAGCCAAGCTCCTTGAGCCTCCCTGATGATTGACGTACGCCACGGCGGTGGCGTTGTCGGACTGGATCCTGACCGGTCGGTCCTGTAGACCCAGGGACCACTTGGCGAGGCACAACTTGATTGCTCGGAGCTCCAGCACATTGATTCGAAGGAGGGACTCCTCCTGAGTCCAGCGCCCCTGGGCTGACTGGGTAACCCAGACACCCCCCCCAGGCGGAGAGGCTGGCATCCGTCGTGACCACTGTCCAATGGCATGGCAGAAACGACTTCCCGGCCCGAAGCACCGGAGACGTTAGCCACCACACCAGGGAGGACTTGACCAGTCGAATCTGGTAATCCAGAGACGAGGGGAGCTTGTCCCAATGTGACAGAATCTCCCTCTGTAGCACACGGGTGTGGAATTGGGCATGCGGGACTGCCTCGAAAGAGGCCACCATCAGACCCAGAACCCTCATGCAGAATCGAAGCGATAATCACTTCTGGGTCGTCAACCACTGCACTGCAGACTGTAGGGTCTGAAGTTTTTCCGTTGGGAGGAAAAGTCTCGCCTCCGAGGAATGCAGGACTAACCCCAGGTATTCCAGTCGCTGAGACGGTACCAACACTGACTTCTGGATATTCAGAAGCCAGCCGAATTCTCTAAAGGGTCCGAGAGGTGATGGACACATCCTCTTCTAACTCTGAGCTTGAGGAAGCTCTCAGGAGAAGATCGTCGAGGTATCCAACGATAGCGATCCCGCGCTGCCTCAGCAGGGCTAGAATCGGAGCGAGCAACTTGGTGAAGACCCTTGATGCCGAAGCCAGGCCGAATGGGAGGGCCACTAATTGAAAGTGGTCCTCTCCGATCGCAAAGTGCAAAAATCTCTGGTGCTTTGTGCATATGGGAACATACCCCATGAACCCCTGAAAACGTTCCATCGAGGGAATCGGCACAATCACTCCCCTGGCCAGTAGATCCTGGACAGCCCCTGACAGATCCTTCCGGGGAACCGGAGGAAGCTGGAGGTTGGAAGGAAAAAAAATCTGTTTGGTGGGCAAGAGAGAAACTCTATCTTGTACCCCGAGGAAACTACCTTGCAAACCCAACCGTCGGAATGAAGAGACCTCCACCGAGCCGCAAATTCGCGAAGCCGGCCCCCCACCCAAGACACGGGCGGGGGCAGACCTTCATGCGGAAGCAGGTTTTTCCGCAGGCTTGCGGTACCAGGTGCACTTCTGCTTGGGGGTAGTAAAGGAGGGACCTTGCTTACGGCAAGGTTCCTTACCCTTCCCGGATTGTGGGAGCAGTGTGCTCTTACCACCTGTGGCATCTTTTCTGATGTCATCCAGGGACGCCCCAAAAAGCCATTCACCCTTAAAGGGTAAATCCACCAAAGCCATTTTTGAGGACTGGTCCGCAGACCAACACTTCAGCCACACAAAGCGGCGTAGTACCACCGCGGAGGCCCTAGAAAGCAAGGGGAGTGTATCCAGGGCCGACTCACAGACAAACTTTAGGCCTTGTACCAACTGGTCAGCCAGGTTCATACAGGTCTAAAGAATTCTGCGCCTCCAGCTCCTGCAGCAAGACCTTTGCCCGTTCGGTAAGTGTCTGCGACACCAGAGCCCCGGCCAAAACCGGTCTCACTGCCGAACCCACTACTGTGAACATAGAGCGGGCCACAGCCTCAGCTCTCCTATCTGTGGGGTCCGTAAAGGCGGGAGCCCCTTCCACAAGCAACGTGGTGGCTTTGCTCAGTCTGGACACAGGGGGGTCCACTGACGGAGGAGAAACACTTTTTTTTTAAAGTCCTCCTCAAAAGGATACAAAGAAAATAAAAAGATCAACTGCGCTAAAGATTTAAATAATACAAAAGTAATAAGGAGCAACTAAATGCTTATTGCAATGGAGAGCAACTCTAAGCTCAAAAGAAGCTGCATCTGACTGTACTAACAAACACAGTATAAAACAAATGGTAAAAAACAGGATGCGCTAAAAACGTGAAAAAACAAAATGAATGTCCGATGGTGACTGTCATAAAAGATTGTCCATCTGGGTCCAGAAAGGAACAAATTATTTAAATAATAGTCATATAATAAACAATGTGGATTCAATATACCAGTGGAATAAGTGTAAAAACATAAATCGTGGTGACACTCTGATGAGAAGTGCTGATAGAAGATCCTCCACCATGAAAATATGAAAACTGCTTACCAGATTTCTGGTGGTCCCTTACTTAAGAGAGAACCCCAGAAAGCATATGGTTATCCACTGGGAGGAAGTGGTTGGACCAGGTCAGTTGTCAATCCCCATCTACAGCAATTGGATTAGGCACTTGAGGGCAGTTTCCATGGAGTGACACAAGAAGACCACAATAGTATAATACCGTAGGATAAAGGTTGATTAAAAGAAAAGACAAAAACTCACTTACATGATACAATAGAAAACAGGCATGTCAGTTTAGGTTGGGACTCCGGCCGGAAGCGATTTTTCGTGAAACCGGTCGGGTGGGATATTGTATTGCATCGGATCATCCCCAGCTGAATACATTCTCCTCACCAATTGGACGGGTTATGTTTCATTTGGATCACTTCCGGCCGGAGTCCCAACCTAAACTGACATGCCTGTTCTATTGTATCATGTAAGTGAGGTTTTTGTCTTTTCTTTTAATAAACCTTTATGCTACGGTATTATACTATTGTGGTCTTCTGGGGCTGCTGAGTCAGAGTGGGTTATACCCAGGGGACCCCGCCCCTGGGAGGAGCTCTACTGAAGAAAGTGTATTTAACACTTTAAGTGCTGTTTTTCTGCCTAGTCTCTCCTGGAAGGAAGGATATAATACCCTAAGGTCAATGCTGCTGTGTCCGTCCATTTTATTCATTAGAATCCAGCGGATTATCAATTATAAAATCTCTGTATTAAATATCCTCACGTCTCTCTCCCCATTCTTGCGATTTATCATAATAATAATAATAATAATATTATCTCATACCCAATCATCCCCCGGACCGCCATCTAATATACAACACAAGCCCATCCTGACACTTAGGCCCCGTACACACGAGCAAATGAATCTGTTCAAATCGGTCTGACCAATTTGAACAGATTTTACTGCTGGCTGTTTTGGTTTGATCGCTGTACACGCGATCAAACCAAAATCCCCGCCGGCAGACAGCGCAGTGACGTGGCGATGACGCCGCCACGTCACCGCACCAGGAAGTAAAACACTTCCGCGCATGCATCAAATCCATTTGACGCATGTGCGGGCAGATATGTCTGCTGGTTAGCGTACTAACCAGCAGACATATCGGTCCGACGGGTTCCCAGAAGACAGATTTTAAAGCAGGCTTTAAAATCTGTCTGCTGGACAAATCCGTCTGCTTGCCCGTACACACGATCGAATCTGTCTGCTGAGACGGTCTGTCAGACCGTTTTCAGCAGATAGATTTGATCGTGTGTACGCGGCCTTAGAGTAGGAGACAACCAACACATACCCTTTTCTACCTTATTCCCTGGCCTACATATATTGCTAAAACGAGAAGGAGGGACTCCTCCTGAGTCCAGCGCCCCTGGGCTGACTGGGTAACCCAGACACCCCCCCCAGGCGGAGAGGCTGGCATCCGTCGTGACCACTGTCCAATGGCATGGCAGAAACGACTTCCCGGCCCGAAGCACCGGAGACGTTAGCCACCACACCAGGGAGGACTTGACCAGTCGAATCTGGTAATCCAGAGACGAGGGGAGCTTGTCCCAATGTGACAGAATCTCCCTCTGTAGCACACGGGTGTGGAATTGGGCATGCGGGACTGCCTCGAAAGAGGCCACCATCAGACCCAGAACCCTCATGCAGAATCGAAGCGATAATCACTTCTGGGTCGTCAACCACTGCACTGCAGACTGTAGGGTCTGAAGTTTTTCCGTTGGGAGGAAAAGTCTCGCCTCCGAGGAATGCAGGACTAACCCCAGGTATTCCAGTCGCTGAGACGGTACCAACACTGACTTCTGGATATTCAGAAGCCAGCCGAATTCTCTAAAGGGTCCGAGAGGTGATGGACACATCCTCTTCTAACTCTGAGCTTGAGGAAGCTCTCAGGAGAAGATCGTCGAGGTATCCAACGATAGCGATCCCGCGCTGCCTCAGCAGGGCTAGAATCGGAGCGAGCAACTTGGTGAAGACCCTTGATGCCGAAGCCAGGCCGAATGGGAGGGCCACTAATTGAAAGTGGTCCTCTCCGATCGCAAAGTGCAAAAATCTCTGGTGCTTTGTGCATATGGGAACATACCCCATGAACCCCTGAAAACGTTCCATCGAGGGAATCGGCACAATCACTCCCCTGGCCAGTAGATCCTGGACAGCCCCTGACAGATCCTTCCGGGGAACCGGAGGAAGCTGGAGGTTGGAAGGAAAAAAAATCTGTTTGGTGGGCAAGAGAGAAACTCTATCTTGTACCCCGAGGAAACTACCTTGCAAACCCAACCGTCGGAATGAAGAGACCTCCACCGAGCCGCAAATTCGCGAAGCCGGCCCCCCACCCAAGACACGGGCGGGGGCAGACCTTCATGCGGAAGCAGGTTTTTCCGCAGGCTTGCGGTACCAGGTGCACTTCTGCTTGGGGGTAGTAAAGGAGGGACCTTGCTTACGGCAAGGTTCCTTACCCTTCCCGGATTGTGGGAGCAGTGTGCTCTTACCACCTGTGGCATCTTTTCTGATGTCATCCAGGGACGCCCCAAAAAGCCATTCACCCTTAAAGGGTAAATCCACCAAAGCCATTTTTGAGGACTGGTCCGCAGACCAACACTTCAGCCACACAAAGCGGCGTAGTACCACCGCGGAGGCCCTAGAAAGCAAGGGGAGTGTATCCAGGGCCGACTCACAGACAAACTTTAGGCCTTGTACCAACTGGTCAGCCAGGTTCATACAGGTCTAAAGAATTCTGCGCCTCCAGCTCCTGCAGCAAGACCTTTGCCCGTTCGGTAAGTGTCTGCGACACCAGAGCCCCGGCCAAAACCGGTCTCACTGCCGAACCCACTACTGTGAACATAGAGCGGGCCACAGCCTCAGCTCTCCTATCTGTGGGGTCCGTAAAGGCGGGAGCCCCTTCCACAAGCAACGTGGTGGCTTTGCTCAGTCTGGACACAGGGGGGTCCACTGACGGAGGAGAAACACTTTTTTTTTTAAAGTCCTCCTCAAAAGGATACAAAGAAAATAAAAAGATCAACTGCGCTAAAGATTTAAATAATACAAAAGTAATAAGGAGCAACTAAATGCTTATTGCAATGGAGAGCAACTCTAAGCTCAAAAGAAGCTGCATCTGACTGTACTAACAAACACAGTATAAAACAAATGGTAAAAAACAGGATGCGCTAAAAACGTGAAAAAACAAAATGAATGTCCGATGGTGACTGTCATAAAAGATTGTCCATCTGGGTCCAGAAAGGAACAAATTATTTAAATAATAGTCATATAATAAACAATGTGGATTCAATATACCAGTGGAATAAGTGTAAAAACATAAATCGTGGTGACACTCTGATGAGAAGTGCTGATAGAAGATCCTCCACCATGAAAATATGAAAACTGCTTACCAGATTTCTGGTGGTCCCTTACTTAAGAGAGAACCCCAGAAAGCATATGGTTATCCACTGGGAGGAAGTGGTTGGACCAGGTCAGTTGTCAATCCCCATCTACAGCAATTGGATTAGGCACTTGAGGGCAGTTTCCATGGAGTGACACAAGAAGACCACAATAGTATAATACCGTAGGATAAAGGTTGATTAAAAGAAAAGACAAAAACTCACTTACATGATACAATAGAAAACAGGCATGTCAGTTTAGGTTGGGACTCCGGCCGGAAGCGATTTTTCGTGAAACCGGTCGGGTGGGATATTGTATTGCATCGGATCATCCCCAGCTGAATACATTCTCCTCACCAATTGGACGGGTTATGTTTCATTTGGATCACTTCCGGCCGGAGTCCCAACCTAAACTGACATGCCTGTTCTATTGTATCATGTAAGTGAGGTTTTTGTCTTTTCTTTTAATAAACCTTTATGCTACGGTATTATACTATTGTGGTCTTCTGGGGCTGCTGAGTCAGAGTGGGTTATACCCAGGGGACCCCGCCCCTGGGAGGAGCTCTACTGAAGAAAGTGTATTTAACACTTTAAGTGCTGTTTTTCTGCCTAGTCTCTCCTGGAAGGAAGGATATAATACCCTAAGGTCAATGCTGCTGTGTCCGTCCATTTTATTCATTAGAATCCAGCGGATTATCAATTATAAAATCTCTGTATTAAATATCCTCACGTCTCTCTCCCCATTCTTGCGATTTATCATAATAATAATAATAATAATATTATCTCATACCCAATCATCCCCCGGACCGCCATCTAATATACAACACAAGCCCATCCTGACACTTAGGCCCCGTACACACGAGCAAATGAATCTGTTCAAATCGGTCTGACCAATTTGAACAGATTTTACTGCTGGCTGTTTTGGTTTGATCGCTGTACACGCGATCAAACCAAAATCCCCGCCGGCAGACAGCGCAGTGACGTGGCGATGACGCCGCCACGTCACCGCACCAGGAAGTAAAACACTTCCGCGCATGCATCAAATCCATTTGACGCATGTGCGGGCAGATATGTCTGCTGGTTAGCGTACTAACCAGCAGACATATCGGTCCGACGGGTTCCCAGAAGACAGATTTTAAAGCAGGCTTTAAAATCTGTCTGCTGGACAAATCCGTCTGCTTGCCCGTACACACGATCGAATCTGTCTGCTGAGACGGTCTGTCAGACCGTTTTCAGCAGATAGATTTGATCGTGTGTACGCGGCCTTAGAGTAGGAGACAACCAACACATACCCTTTTCTACCTTATTCCCTGGCCTACATATATTACTATTCAAATTGATTATGTTACACTGGGTACACCCCCATGGCTGGGGTTTTATTGGCCCAACAAACCTTAACCATTCTTACTCTAAAGCAATTGCTCTCCACATTGCACTATTGTCAAGACTCGTTTCTTTTCAATTTAAAGAGGGATAATTGTACCAATTTTTATGCCACAAACCGGCAACGCCCTGCTGACTAAGTCCCGTAGGACGCAACGTGTACGGGAAGAGGAGCCACGTAATCCGATGTCACCCACTGCCATCCGAGCAGGACACATGTTCCTTCAGCTGTTTGCTTTGCTGAAACCAAGATTAGGAATCTAGTAAGTGTTATACTAATAAAGCGTGTCATGTTTTATACTTAATGATCACTTAGATCCTCTCTTTTTTCATGTTTTAATGCCATATGGATGCCGGTACAGTTCTTGGAAGCCGAGACAAGTGATCATCTCCTTATATACCCAATTTCCCAGGTCAGTGGGAAAAAAAAAAAATTCTTACCTTCTGTGGTACAGGGGTCAGTTAATGAGGTGAGCAAAGCAACCCGTGTGATTGGTGGTGGACTCTACTCACTCAATGGGTTTATCCTCTTCTCACCTTGGGTTATTGATAACAATCTGTCTGAGGATTACTTCTGGCTGTGGACTGTTTACATTTATCACATCCTTTGGTTTTATCACATATGATCATTAATTTTATGCGTTTCACATTATTGGGTCTCAGAATTTCCCAGGTGTTCAGCTGGTGTTTTTCATCTCATTTTATATAACTAAGGTTTGCTCTGATTGCACTGTTATAATATACACAGAACAATGTTTTTTTTTTTCCTAACAAAAGTGGAGTTACTCTTTAAAGCCATACCCAATTACTTATGATTAGAGACTCTAGCATAATATGTCCTACTACTCCAACAGGGCCTCAGCAAACTATTAAATAGGTGCATGTATATTTGTTTGCTTTGCAAGTAGAAGCAATCAGTGGAGTGAACACCATTAGCTGCAGTGGCAACAGGATAATCTCATTAATGTATTCATAGAGAGATCCAAGAAGACATGAGATTCAAGAGCAGAAAATTCATAAGCTAGACTCACAATAGACAATAGTATTATGTACAGGAAAAATCCAACTGTATCTAAAAAGTCTACAGCCATGGTTTTAACCCGATGTGTGCAGGCATTCTCAGTACCAGTCTATTTGTCTTATCTGCTCATTACAAATTTTGAAGCATGCGATTAGAGCCAGAGGCATTACAACCCCGATCCCCCCCAGTTGTGTGACATTATCGAATAAATTTATGCTATTTTCACACTAAATTTCCTCCCTGCCAATCAGGAGGCAGGTCGTGAGACCTGTTTCCCGATTGGCCAAAGCATCAGGCGATCCTGGACACCTAGCGCTCTAAGGAAGAGAGAGGAGACACACGGGAGGAAGCCGCTGGATGAGTGAACACCGAAGCCACTGCCTGCACCCCGCTGCCCAAGGAAGAGAGAGTAGACACATGGAAGCCACTGGATGAGTGGATACCGGTGCCACTACCAACCAGGGGGGGGGGGGGGGTGGCTGTTTGCCGCCCCCCTCCCCAAATAAAAAAACACCAGCCACCACTGGTAAAAATGCCACATCCGTCTTAGTGGCGCTGCTCAGTGGTGATACACTATTGACCGAATCCTGGTATCCGTTTTATTAGAAAAAAAAAAAAGACACACTGACACAAAAACACTCCAGGTAGCCAAAGACCATTTGATCAATGCCTAGTATTTCTGTTGTACGAGGCAGAAAGTGAAAGCAGTAAAGTGATTCGGCACAGTTGCCATGTACTCCAAAGTGCGACGTTTAAATGCTAAAGGGTGGTGATTTTCATACTACTTACATTTTGTGTCAGGCAAAAGTGACTATTTTCTATTAGATGCATGAGCAAAGCGCTCAAGTCCACTTAAATTTACATAAAAACACACACACACACACACACACACACACACACACACACACACACACAGTCTCAGTTGCTGACTGGCGATTTTCATGGAGCATAACAATATGACACAAGATGTATGCAATACCTGCCATTCACTGATCTTCTGCTCAAACTTCACTGTGCGCCCCTCTTCTGCAGCTATTTGTTCCCTAACTGGGTTTAGCTGTTTCTCCATCTCGATTACCTAGAATATAAAATGGACAAAGTTTCTACACACTAATCATTAAAAGAAAGAACAAAATGTGGCCTGTAAAGAAATTCCATTAATGGAGAGTAGTCTCACACGGCGACCCCCACCACACAGCTTACTGTACGGCTTGAGATAATCCTCTGCCGTCTACATCCACAGGGCTCCCTTACCTCAATACTTTTTATATACAGTCATAACAGGTCTGTCCACGCAGTTTGCCCCCCCTACCGTGGTCGCCGTGTGAGACTACTTCTCCACGGTTGACTCCTGGCTTCCTAGCGATTGGTCATTCTCTGCACAGATAATCTCCTGACGAAGCAACTGTTGTTGCAAAACTAGTAGAGATCTCGACTTGTCTGACCCCCTTTTCTTAACCGCCACCCTTCATTTAGGTTTTTTTCCACCTCGGTGATTTAAACGGCTGGTCGCACAATTGTCCATTGTTTTATACTACTGTCTTTGATGTATTTTAATTATGTATGCCCTTTGTCTTATTTTTTGATACTATGTTTAATAAATTGACAAACATTTTTTACCTTTTTTACTCCTCTATTCTATCTTTCTTTACCTAATACCGGTATAGTCCAATTGGATCTTTTGTTTTGGCCTTCTGGGCCCTTGGGATCCCTCTAGAATACATGCAAGGTAACAGATAGGGGCAACTAGGGACGTGATAACAAGGGCTTTTTTTTTAAAGGCACCTTTCTTTAGGTATGACTATGCACAATAAATGAATGATGACACACCGGGGAAATACCTGCGTTTTTTTTATCGAGTCATAAACTTGGCAGAACAGCAGATCACAGGAATGAACCCTCTTTTTGTATTTAACGTCCATATCACTTACTAATACCTTTAAACTTTACCTAAATCATACCCCTCTCCTCCAGGGGAATAACCCAAACGCAATATTTGATGATAAAGGGGCATTATTTTATCAAAACAATTGGATATCTTGCATTCAAATGTATGTAAAAGATGTCAAATCTAAATACAAATGGTGAAGGACAAACATATCTTCATGATGACGAATTGTATGATACGTTGCATTCTTGGAGGAGAAAAGTAGGTGTTTTGTGAATGCTCAAAGGGCCAGGATATGGAGCATGAGCAGCACAATTCCTCAGTCATAGCCGCTGCTATTAGCCACAGCTACAGGGGAGGGGGTCTTCAACATCACTGAAGATATTACAGTATGCAGCCACAGTTTTAAACTAAACTTCAGCTTAAACCTTTTCAATCCCTTGAATGTTTAATGGGTTCCTGGCCTTGTATAAATGGTCCTTGGTTCAGATAAGTGGTCTCCTAGACCAGCCTTTTTCAACCAGAATGGCCAGGCACGCTGGGGTGCCTTCAGGTTTCTTCGGGGGTGCCTTGGCAAAACATAAAAAAATGTGCCAAAAATTGTATAGAAGCCAGCACACGGTTGAAACCCGCCTTTTAGTTACACAAAGCCACATGTTTTTATTGTGCACCTGCTGGCATCCCAACCAATGACATCATTGTCAGTTTTTAATAACGCACCACAGCGCAGTGGTGTTAGGAGCTCCATAGGACTTAAAGGGATTGGGTGTTTAGCGTGGTAAAAACGCAGCAAAAACTCATCTGTCTGAAAACAGCCTATATAAATACCATAAATATGACAGTTAAACAATTTAATGGAAAAACATATCTACAATCAGGGATCTAATACTACCGCCACCACTATGATCAGAACAGAAGCATTTATTGGTTCCACATTCAAAGTTACCATTAAAACATAACCAAGTCTCATCTTGGAAATTTAATTACCTTCTGTTTTAGAAAAGCAATTGCGTTATTCACAGACCTTTAGTTACATTACACAGAAAAGTGTATAGTCCATCAGTACAAATTTGTTCCCCCCTTTTTACACCAACTTACATTGTACATGCTTCTATATAGCTACACATATGACTGTATCCTATTGATACCCACAACCCAAACCATGACCCTAGTGTGCCATTATATATGTCTCTCCATGTCTTTCACATGTACATATATTTTTCTCATCTTTACTACTGAAAAATGATAGACTTCCTGACCGATGCCAACTGAAATGCATAAAAAGTCTTACCACTGCCCAGGCCATGTTACGGCTGAGATCTTCTAATTTCTCCTTCATTTCACCCAAGGATGCCAGATTTTTAAATCTATCCTCTTTTACTATGCAATCCTGCTTAAGCTCTTGCAGTTTCTAAATTGAAAGGAATAGAAAAAAAAATGTCAAGAATTTAAAGAGGCACAAGCCATTTAAAACCCAACTTCAGAGATGAATAAATACAGGAATGACTTTAAATAGTTTGCCAAGATGGCGCAAACTATTTTGTTTACTATTGGTGCAGCGGCTGTCAGTGCTATATGCATCAGCTACCAACCGTATAGTGTTGTGATTTTAGGAATGAATACAAAGTATCCTCTGATTGACTGAGGTGGTGAGGCAAGCAAATATGTAATGATCTCCACCTATACCAATCAGCACAGCTGTAATTCATTGCAATGTGCATCGCTGATTGGCGTGAGGGTGATATAAATATACTTAAGGCCCCTTTCACATGTCCGCTCCACTCGTCCGTTCATTACAAGTCCGTTTACGGACTTGTAATGAACCCCTATGGGAGCGGATCCGTTAGCGGATGATGCATCCACTAACGTCCGCAAGATCCGCATCCGTTTTTTCGGACGGAAGAATTTCCTATTTTTCTTCCGTCCGGCCAAACGGATCGGATGCAAACGGACAGACGGTCCGTTCCCATCCGATTCCCCATAGGGGAGAGCGGACGATAGACAGGGCGGTCCCTGCACAGCGTGCGGGGACCGCCCTGTCCGCCTGACAGCTCAGCGGGGATCCCCCCGCTGAGCCGACGGACACACGGAGTGGACCGAAAAACGGTCCGCTCCGTGTGAAAGGAGCCTAAGAGGAGTCAGTCAGTTACGGTCCAACTGCAAGCTGGACAACATGACTGCTCCTCTCCATAGATTTGTTTAAGGTAAGAATTTTACGCATTATTTCCCACTCCTACTGCTCAGTATTTATACTTTATACTGAAGAATCTTTTTTGTTTTTGGTTGCTTTTTTGGTACAGCTGAAGCTATTAATTACATTTACACTCTGCAACAACTCTTGCAATTAAAGCGGAGCTCCACCCAGGAAAACAACATTTTCCTGAAAAAAAAAAAAAATACTCACCCGAAATACCTGTTGCTATGCGGAAGTCCGTAATCTGCCTCTTCCACTTCGCGGTGCCTTTTCTTCTTGTCCTTCTGCTTGTGAATGGGGCGCGCTGCTTTCTGGGAACTGTGTGTGTTCTCAGAGAGCAGCGCGCCCATTCACAAGCCAGCGTGAGACTCACGCAGGCGCAGTAGGAAATGGGCAGTGAAGCCGTACGGCTTCACTGCCTGTTTCCCATAGTGTGAATGGCGGCGCGGGACCCGGAGCGATCGTGGGACCGGCTTCGGGGGGCCCATCAGCGCGGGCAAGGACAAGGTAAGTGTCCTTAGTAGCTGCTGACTTTAAAAAAAAAAAAAAAAATCGCGGCTGGAGCTCCGCTTTAAGTTCTCATTAATGAATACCCAATGTTGGGCGCCACCCAGTGACCATTTTCTAATACTACACTCAATAACACCAACTCATTGACCGCAATAAGGCCAATGCAGTGATAATTATATATATATATATATATATATATATATATATATATATATATATATATATATATATATATATATATATATATATATACATATATATATATATATATATATACACACACACACACACACACACATAGCCATTTTCACTGGCGTGTATGCTTCCTACTACATTATATTACGTTGACACAATACTTAACAAGCAAATTACATTATGTTCTATTCTGTCTTTCCAGCCCAATAAAATCTACCTTACCGACCAAAAGTAATTTGGTAAGATATTTAACACAAATCCCTTTCATTAGCCAGATAAAGCCCCACCCCTACAACGTTAACATACATTATTTTTTATAGGGCCCAGGGAAAGTTTTGGCTCCAGCAGCACTTCTATCCTGGGGAATAACCTGGCCATTTACCAGGTGCTTGCAATACCAACCTTCTACGCAATTAACCACACCAACAGACCTGGACCAGCAGGCAGCTCATGCTTTTAACTACATGATCAGAATGACCTGTACATGACACAGCTTGTGTAGCTGTAAGTATCACAAGTCCAGTACCATTGTAAATATTACCATGTTTGCATACAAATATCATATGATTTATACTGACCATCCTCCATACATATTATAGATAAATGTGTGAATCTTCGCTTTACCCCTGAAGAAAGAGAGACATCTCTCAGAAACGTTGGGACAACCCAGAGAATCACACTATATAATGTAATGCTTCAATTCTGAATCTACATGTACAAATGTTTTGTGTCTACCCCTGATCATGTTGACTTTTTATTGAACTCCTTTTTTTCGATTTTTCTAATAAATATTATACTAAGACATAATCTTCTCTTTACACAATTTGTTTACCACAAGTGCCTTAAAAGTCCAGTCAGGGGTTCCAGTTCTCTTCTTTTCTGCCTAAACCGATCAGAGGAATCCTTGTATTCATACATAAAAATACAAATGTCCTGTGAAGGGCTGAGGAGCGCTCAGCCCGACTCCATTTTCTTCTGGGAATGGGGCGGGAAGTCCTCGTACTGCTGATAGAGCACAACGCTGTTTACTGTATGGAGCCAGTGCTACATACAGTTTAGACAGTGTTGACAGCCGCTGCATTAATTGATAAAGGAAATTGTTTGGGCTAGCTTGGCTCAAACAAAGTATTTCAAGTCACAATATACTGTATATAGTTATGCTTTAAAAACCAGCATCACATAATGCATCCATTTTAAAAATGTCTAGCAGAAGTTAATACGGTCCATGGCAACCAGATAAAGCAGTGGTTCTCAACCTGGGGTCGGGACCACCTTGGGGGTCGAATGACAATTTGCCAGGGGTCACCGAATCCTGAGCTGTTCCTAAAGCCCGCACCACTCTCCCAGCCTTTTCGTGTCCGCCCAGAAGGGCTGTGTCCCTGGAGCCTGTGGCCGCCCACTTAGCCACTCTGCAGATGCCTATTTAGTTCACTTATGGATGGGGGGCAGAGCCTAGAGGTCAGCTAACTAACTAGTGAGGAATGTGAAGTTGGAGGGGCTGGAGGAGACCCCATGTCCTGATTTCGGCATAGGTGTCACTGCTGCGAGACACCACAGAGCTGGGGACACAATGAAGCCAGACACACAGTGAGTAACGCTACCTGCAATTAGAGTTGCCATTAAAAGTCCCCACTGCAGTTCACAGATCAGCAGATGACCTGGATCAAGAGCACCTAAGCTGGCTGATCAGAACTCCCCCGGGCACTGCCATTGATGCCACCAATCCCAACTCCTCGCCAGCAATGACACTCATCCCATTCCCACCCACCCCCCTACAAAGGAGTAAGAGAAGGAATAAAATAGAGAATACATGGAAAGGAGAGGAAAAGAGGGGGAGGAACAAAGAAAAAGGGAGAGAAAAAACAAGAAAGACGGGTAGAGAGAGGGATGGGGAAAAAAACAAGAAATTAGGATAGAGGGAGAGATAAAAGGGAAAGAAAAGAGAACAAAGAGAAAGAGTGGTACATCCTAAAATGTACCATAAGGGGTTTAAATACTGTACGAGTGGAAGGAACTCAGGGCGCGCTAATTACTTGTACAACCTACGCCACCAAAATAATTTTACTGTTAGGGGTCCCACAACCTTTTATCAAGGGGTCACGGCACTAGAAAGGTTGAGAACCACTGAGATAAAGGATGAAACTGAGAGAAAGACTACGTTTTAGTTGGGGATTTGAAACATCTTGTTACAGGCCAACTTCAACAAAAATCTGTTTTACAGCTTTAGGATTAGACCTAATTCAAAAATGTCTGTGTTGTTTATATTCCTGATTGGGGTCTTTCTGCTGACCTATTGTATTGTCACCCAGATAGGAAGTGAGTGTATGCTTTATATATATATATATATATATATATATATGTGCTGGCTAAATAGGTGTTAAGTCCAACAAGGTGTATGCCACCTCTTGGACTTGCTGCTTATTTACAATTTCACAAAGTACTAGGAGTATAGCTATTGCACCAGATGTAATTCTGCAACAAAGCAGCTGCTCTGCCTACTCCTACCTCCGGTGCCCAATCAGAGAATACTTTCTTTTAAAACAAAAATGTAAATAACAAAAGTGCTTGAGGATGGCTGGCTCCCAGTTGATGTTGCTGGCTTAAGTGATTTTCTAAACAGAAGTGTGATTTTTAAACACAAGTGGGAAGAGTTAAACAACAGGAGTTTGCTTTTAACTGTTTCTGCTTGCAAGTGTCATTTGTTTCTCTGACACTTTTTAAACAGGTTTTTATTTCTCTCTGCTAAGGAAAGTGTTTAATTGTGATCAGGTGAACAGGTTTTTTCTTTTTTTTTCTCTGCTAATCAGTGGGGAGTGTTTAATTGTAAACAGGTGAAGAGGTGAGTATAAAAGTCTCAGTCAAACTCCCATAAGGAGCTGGCTCCCAGTGGATGTTGCTGGCTTAAGTGATTTTCTAAACAGAAGTGGGAAGAGTTAAACAACAGGAGTTGAAAACAGAAGTTAAGACAGGAGTCTTCTAAACTGTAAGTAACATCTTAAACTTCCTACAAGTAATTATATTGTAACTGGGAAATGTGTGCTAGCAGGGTTGAAGGTTTTGCTCAGTGCACAGTGTTTCACATGTATACAAAATTGGTGCAACAGCTCCAGGATGGATACCGCTGTGACAGATGTGAGCAGGTTGCCCTTCTGGAAGCTCGCATTACAGATCTGGAGGAGCAAGTTGCAACACTGGGCAGAAAGGACAACCTTGAAAGGGGTCCTCTGCTCGCTGAGCAGGTGGTCAGTAGGGTTAATGTGGAGGGTGGAGGGGCAAGTCAGGATTATCAGATAGGAAGATGGGTTAATGTAGTTAGAGGGAGTGGAAGGGGCTTGCAGACAAGGAAGGCCAATCCTGTGTTTGTGCATCAAAACAAATTTGCCAAGTTGGGTGAAGATGTGGAGGTGGCTAACACAGAGGTGGCAGCACTAGATGTTACTGCTACCCCTAACAGCCGGGAGAGCAACCCATCTAGTAGAAGTGGTGAGGGGAGTGCAGGTAGGCCTAGACAGTTGGTAATAGGGGATTCTATAATCAGAAGGACTGATAGAATAATTTGTCGCCAGGATCGCCTCAACCGAATGGTTTGCTGTCTCCCTGGTGCCAGGGTTCGGCATGTGGTGGACCGGGTGGATAAATTACTGGGAGGGGCTGGGCATGACCCAGCTGTCTTGGTCCATGTTGGAACCAATGACAGTATACATGGAAGGTGGAGGCTCCTTAAGAATCTATTTAAAGAACTAGGCTGCAAGATGAAGGGAAGGACCTCCAAGGTGATATTCTCTGAAATATTGCCTGTGCCATGCGCAACACAGGAAAGGCAGGGGGAGATTAGAGAGCTGAATGCATGGCTAAAGACCTGGTGTAGGAAGGAGGGATTTGGGTTTCTAGAGCACTGGGATGACTTTTCATTGGGGTGCAACCTATATGCTAAAGATGGTTTGCACTTGAATGGAAGGGGGTCTGCTGTGCTGGGGGAGAGGTTTAGAGGAATGCTGGAGGAGTATTTAAACTAGACTTGAGGGGGGAGGGTGAACGTGAATTACATCGGGCACACAGGTCAGTTAGGGGTCAGACATTAATGGAGAGTGGAATGGGGATAGATGGAGGTGGGGTTATGGCAGGTGACAAGAAAGTTCCCATGTTGCAAACAGCCATTGGAAATTATAGTGCCATTTGCACTACTAAAAATTATATGAATCATATGAAAAACGCCAGCGAAAAATGTAACAATACATTTAAGTGTTTGTTCACCAATGCCAGAAGCCTTCCAAGCAAAACAGGTGAGTTGGAAGCTCTGGTGCATGAGGAGAGCTATGATGTAATCGGTATTGCTGAAACTCGGCTTCAATCCTCACATGACTGGGCTATTAATATTCCTGGCTATGCTCTCTTTCGGAAAGACAGGGTAAAAAGGAAAGGTGGAGGGGTCTCTCTCTATGTGAGAAGTGACCTCAAAGCAAGCGTGAAAGAGGACCTGGTTGATGAAGAGTGTAATGAAGTTGAAGCATTATGGGTGGAACTGCATACAGATGTGCGTACTTCAAAGTTAATCATTGGAGTTTGTTATAGACCACCCAATGTTAATGAGGAGGTGGAGACTCGGCTCCTTGCACAGATGGAAAGGGCTGCAAGGGCAGGGACGGTGATAATAATGGGGGATTTTAACTACCCAGAAATTGACTGGAATAATGGAATTTCTGGGACAGTTAAAGGACAAAAATTTAAAAACCTATTGCAGGACAATTTTATGGTCCAGTTTATTGAGGCCCCAACTAGGAATGATGCTCTGTTGGACTTGGTAATCTCAAACCATGCAGAGCTTATTACTAATGTTTAGATAAAGGAACACTTGGGTAGCAGTGATCATAACATGATTTCGTTTAATGTAAACTATAAGCAAGAAATACATACAGGAAAGATAAAAACACTTAATTTCAAGAGAGCAAATTTTCAAAGCATGAGGACTGCTGTCCAGGGCTTGGACTGGGAGGGAATATTGGCACCGATGAACACAGAACAGAAATGGGAATTCTTCAAAAAGTCTCTTTGGAACCTCACTGCAAAGTATATTCCCATGGGCAATAAGTTTAAAAGGCTAAAGATAAAACCTATGTGGCTCACGGTCAAAGTTAAAAAAGCTATAAACAATAAGAAAATAGCTTTTAAAAAATATAAAAATGAAGGAACACTAGTGTCGTTTAAATGTTACAAAGAATATAATAGAATATGTAAAAAGGAAATCAAGGATGCAAAAATTCAAAATGAACGACAGATTGCAAAAGATAGTAGGACAAACCCCAAAAAATTATTTAAATATATTAATAGTAAAAAGGTCAAGTCTGAGCATGTAGGCCCTTTACAAAATAATCTAGAGTGGGTGACTGAGGACAGAGAAGGCAAATTTATTAAATGCTTTCTTCAGCTCTGTGTATACAATGGAGAATGGGGGAGCTCATGTCGATATAGGGGGTGGGAGTGACACAGCCCCAAATCCACAATGGCTCAAAAGTGATATGGTCCAGAAATATTTAGACAGAATAAAGGTGGATAAAGCACCTGGACCAGATGGCATCCACCCACGGATCCTAAAAGAATTGAGCTCTAAAATTTCTAAGCCACTGTATCTAATATTTAGGGACTCATTAATGACAGGAATAGTACCACTGGATTGGCATAAAGCCAATGTGGTGCCCATATTTAAAAAGGGAACAAAGTCTTTACCTAGTAACTATAGACCTGTTAGTTTAACTTCTATAGTTGGGAAGATACTGGAACGTTTAATAAAAGACCATGTGGATGAGTTCTTGCTGGAAACAAACTATTTAAGCAGCAGACAGCATGGATTCATGAAAGACAGAAGTTGTCAGACAAACCTGATTTCCTTTTATGAAGAGGTAAGTAAAACCCTGGACAGAGGCGTAGCAGTGGATGTGGTATACTTGGATTTTGCAAAAGCGTTCGATACAGTTCCCCACACACGGCTCATGTGTAAGGTAAGGTCTACAGGATTAGATATATCAGTTTGTAAATGGATAGAAAACTGTCTGAAAGACAGAATTCAGAGAGTTGTGGTTAATGATTCTTATGGCCCATACACACGATCCGAATATCGGCCGACGGATCGTACGACTTTTTTCGCTTAATAATCGCGAGTAAAATAAAATAGGTTTTTAAACTCACGAAAATTCTCGTACGATAGAAAAACGATCGGAAGTGATGTCACGTGTTGTAATGTATTTGTATTGTATTGTCGGACGATGGCTGTACTGACTAAACGAAAATCGGACGATCGGACATCAGACGAGAAAAATTTTCGCGCTTGTCCGATCGAATTTAATCGGATGAACGGTCGTGATCGGCTGTCGAAAGTAGTGTACACACGATCCGAAAATCGTACGATCCATCATCGGACGATCGTTTTCGGCCGATATTCGGACCGTGTGTATGGGCCATTACTCTGAATGGTCCAAGGTTATCAGCAGTGTACCCCAAGGTTCAGTGTTGGGTCCCTTACTTTTCAATATATTTATAAATGATATTGGGTCTGAGATCAAAAGTAACATTTCTGTTTTTGCAGATGACACCGGGCTATGCAGTGGAATAACGTCCTTGCAGGATGTCTCCAATTTACAAGCCGACCTCAATGCTCTGTCTAATTGGGCGACTAAGTGGCAGATGAGGTTTAATGTTGATAAATGTAAAGTTATGCACTTGGGGGCTAAGAATATGCATGCATCATACATGCTAGGGGGAGTACAACTGGGGGGATCTGTAGTGGAGAAGGATCTGGGTGTTTTAGTTGATCATAAGCTCAATAATGGCATGCAATGCCAAGCTGCGGTTTCCAAAGCGAGCAAAGTCCTTTCTTGTATTAAGAGAGGTATGGACTCCAGAGATAGAGATATCATTTTGCCCCTGTACAAATCATTAGTAAGACCTCATCTGGAATATGCAGTCCAGTTTTGGGCACCAGTTCTCAAAAAGGATATCGGAGAACTGGAGAAAGTGCAGAGAAGGGCAACCAAACTGATAAGAGGCATGGAGGAGCTCAGCTATGAGGAAAGATTAGAGGAACTGAATTTATTCACTCTTGAGAAGAGGAGAATAAGGGGGGATATGATCAACATGTACAAATACATAAGAGGTCCATATAGTGAACTTGGTGTTGAGTTATTCACTTTAAGGTCAACCCTGAGGACAAGGGGGCACGCTTTACGTCTGGAGGAAAAGAGATTTCACCTCCAAATACGGAAAGGTTTCTTCACAGTAAGAGCTGTGAAAATGTGGAACAGACTCCCTCCAGAGGTGGTTCTGGCCAGCTCAGTAGATTGCTTTAAGAGAGGCCTGGATTCTTTCCTAAATGCACATAATATAACTGAGTACTAAGTTTTGTAGGTAAAGTTGATCCGGGGTAAATCTGATTGCCTTTCGGGGGATCAGGAAGGAATTTTTTCCCCTCCGGTAGCAAATTGGATCATCGCTCTGCTGGGGTTTTTTGCCTTCCTCTGGATCAACTGTGGGTATGGAGTTGGGTGTATGGGAGGATGTACTGTGTTTTACTTTGTTTTATTTATTATTTTTTTTATGGTTGAACTGGATGGACTTGTGTCTTTTTTCAACCTGACTAACTATGTAACTATGTAAGGATTGGACTAGAAGAGAGAATGGTTATGCAGATTTGCTGCAAACAACTCCACAGGATCCAGTGATGGAGCACCAGACCTTTCCAGTCCTTAATTGAGATGACTGCATAATTTTCTGTCCCTGTGTGGCTACAATGACTGACTGTACTGCATCTACGGACAAAGCCATGGTTACCACCCAGGATAGACTTCATCTGCATTTGTCATCTCCATTATAACAAAGCCGATTGGATTAGTAGTTTACAAAGACAGAAAAGATTTTGCTTGTTTTTCAGCTGACGGGAAGTGACATGAATGCTGCATTTCTGGCAAGATCAACCAATATTTGAAAAAGTTCTTAGCCTGGAAAAAAATTCAATATAGGTACATCTATGGAATGGTAAACAAGAACGTGTTACATTTTTGTTTGTGGGTTTAAAAGATTATCTTTTCAGATGTACATTTCAATAGACAGGATCCCAGTACCTTGTAAGAGAATATGTGCAGAAATAAGAAATGTAAGTGTATTAAAAGATATCACACAAGTGTTAAAGCTTATGTGCTTTAACTAATTTATACTGTCAATGACATAAAATATACGTTAGTGGCAGTGGTGACTTTTACACTCCTCGCTTTTACGGTCACTAGACCTCACCGGAAAAAAAAACTGGTTAATATATTGCATTTGTGTGCCCTAAAATTACTTTTAGTATATACAGTTGCACTGATTTTGTAAGAGATAAAAATTGCAACTACCACCATTTTATATGCAGGGTCTCTGCTTCATGCAAATATATAATGTTTGGCGATTGAACTATTCTTTATACGTGCAAATATAATATGCAAAAACAGTGCTGGCAGTGAAAGAGTTTAAATACACGTATCGTCGTACCAGTACATCGTTGGAAAAGAAGGTTAAAATCTCCGTCATTGCTGCAGCTGCCGAGATAGATATATATATAGATATATATATATATATATATATATATATATATATATATATATATATATATATCTATATATATTTTTTTTTTTTCAGTCGTGATTCTTTTTAAAATAAGAGTAATTAGAACAGGTTTACTCATCTCTTCTAAGCAATCTGGAAGCCCAGAAAGGATGCGACTGGCGGCATCTGGTTCCTGGGGCACAGTGAAAGGAACGGATGTTATTCCTCCCACTGTGTGATGTCAGAACAAGAAACGACAAGGATTTAATCACTTCCGGTTTCAGTTGTTTACCTGGTCGTTACTGGCCAGTGAAGTCAATCAATCAGAGGGGATGCAATATACCCCAGATATCTCCATAAAGAGAAACTGTCAGACCGCGTACACACGATCGAATTTGTCCACTGAAACTGGCCCGTCGGACCGTTTCAGCAGACATCTCCGATCGTGTGTACGGGCTAGCTGACATATTTGGCCAGCGGACAAATTTTAAAACATGCTTTAAAATGTGTCCGCCGGAGACATGTCCGCTGGTTAGTACACTCACCAGTGGACATATCTTCCCACACATGCGGTATTTTTCTTCCTGGTTCGGTGACGTGGCGGCGTCAATGTCACTGCCACGTCACCGCGCTGTCTGCCAGTGGGGATTTTGATCCGATGGTGTGTACACACCGCCGGACGAAAATCCCGAGGAGACATGTCCGATGAAAACGGTCCGCGGACCGTTTCCATCGGACATGTCCCTCCGTGTGTACGCGGCCTCACAGTCCAAACGATCAAAAAGGATGTTGTTCATCCCTTGTGGATAGCAGTAAAGTCAATATATAAAAAAAAAAAAAAAAAAAAGAAAATGAGAATTCTCAAAAATGTATTTAAAGTTATTTTCAGCACAAAACTGAGCTTATGTGCTTAAATACAGTATATGTAAATCTGACAGACCTGATGACTTTACATGCTTGATAATGTAAAGGAACAACTCTGATTTTCTAAATTTAACTAAATGTGAAAATCAGAGGTGTTCTGTCACATTAGCAAGCATGTAAGGTTTGCTGCTGCTTTTAAAATTTAACATGTAAACAATTGAAGTTTATTTTTTCCAAAGAAACTGCGTTTTAAAACTGCTGAACAAATATTCTGTGACAAATATACAACACCCACCATTTTATTCTATAGGGCATCTGCTTAACAAAATATATAATGTTTGGAGGAGCCAAGTAGTTTTCTAGCAAACATTTTTTTTCACATACATAGGAGAGCATAGTCAGAATTAGCCCGGACTGAAAGTTAAGGATTCAAAGCACTTCATGGAGGAGACATAGTTAAGAGGCCTGCACGGTCACCAGTAAAGACATTGTGAGCACTTACCTCTTCACCAAAATTGATTTGGTTATCTGTTCTGGCCTTTGTTTCCATGATGTAGGAATAATCTTCCTTCATCTGTTCCAGCTGTGTAGCTTTCATAAAAAACTAAAGCAGAAAAAAAAAGTTAAAAAAATCCATGATAACGTTTTCTGTATATTAAAGCCAAAACTAAACACCCCAGTATACTCACCTCTACCTTCCAATGATGCGGCAGTTGCATCTCTTGCTGGCCTCTGTCCTTATCCCCACAGAATCTCAGCCTCCTAATTGGCCAGCAGGGGGTGATGTCATTCCAAGCATGTGCACTGGAGTCAGTGATTCCAGCACAGCCAGAGTGCGCTGGTTATGCAACCTGAGCTGCACATTTGCAATTCAGTAGAAAACTGCAAGTAGGAAGTTGTTTGTATGATTGCAGAAGAGACATAGCACATCTCATCTGCCATAAAAAGCTGCCTGCTCACAGTTTTCTAAAAGTAAGGTTAGGTTCCACTTAAACTGACCCTGGAAACAGGTTAGACTGGCCTTCATTATCTATAGTTAATGGAAAAAAACAGATACTGGATAGCCAAAATTGTAGATGGTAGACAAATGAAAACTGCATTTGACCAATCATAGGACAACTGATAATTTGTCTTCTACAGCAGCCAAATATCCAACCTATATGCATAATGCATATAGCTTTCAAATAGCTTACACAGTACATATTAATAGTCACAAATATGTACTTTATAACCTTTGAAATACAGAGAGATCCTTGTTGTTGTTTGTTAGGGCATGTGCCAGAAAACATTGTGCTTTCTCCTGTAAACATATCCATATGGTTAGCTTAAAAGCAATGTCCAGCAATAGGTCTGAAGGGCTCCCCCATATCTTGACGTACCGCAGTGAAAATTTGCTGCTTTCCCGTAATAAATTACATGATTACACAATCCCGAAGGGGTTGCTGGCTTTAAAATGGATTATTGAAAAATAAATAAAACCCATGCACAAAGCACTGGAGCAGGGGAATGAAATGAGATCTATCTCATCATAGTGAATGAATGAATGAAAAACTTATATAGCGCTGCACATGCGAACTGAATCGCCTCTGGGCGCTCGTTTGACCATTTCTCCTTTGAACTCAAAAGAGATGGGTTTTGATCTTTCTCCTAAAGGCCAAGTGGTTTTCCTCCAACCGAATACTGGTTGGTAAAGCGTTCCATAGTCTGGGGCCTTGAACCGCAAATTTTCGCTCTCCTTTGGACTTGTATCTGGCTTTGGGTATCTGGAGCAGATTTTGGTTTGTGAATCGCAGACCGCGATTGGGGTTTCGCATAGATATTGGGGGCATTTCCCAGAATACACTTATGTGTCAGACAGAGTGCTTTGAAAGTAATTCTGTATTTTACTGGTAACCAATGAAGGGTTCTAAGCAAAGGTGAGATTGATTCCCATGGTTTTTTCCCAGTCACCAGTCTAGCAGCCGTGTTTTGAACGACTTGCAGACAAGTGATTTGGTACTTTGGGAGTCCGAGGTAAAGTAAGGGTAAAGGTAGAGTAAAAGTATGATGGAATGTCAGAGGAGAAATTAAAGCAGAAATAAATCACATATTTTAAATGTATTATGCATTTATTGTTTGAAAAAATTATCAGGAGCATACATTACAGTCAAGCAATCAGTACTGGATGCTGAAGCTATTGGTTGAGTATCAGTATGTACCTTGTATCAGAGAAAAAGAAAACATATAATACATTAGAACTCTTCTCACCTTGTACTTGTCAGATTCATTCTTCGACTGCAAAAACAGTTTACTCATTTCTTGAGTTAGAACAGACACTGGGTTGTCAATCTACAAATTAAAAGGTAGTTAAAACCACATTAACAGAAAGTTAAGCTCTAGCAAAATGGTTTTTGAGACCTGTGCAATAAATCACTACCTGCAGCAGTTTGTTAACTAGTAATAAATAAGCTTTAAAAAACAAGCCCTTGTTATAGGCAATTGCAGAGCAATCCATCCTCAAGTTGCCATTAATTTGTCAGCATTCTGTGTTTACATGTCAGTTTAGAAGGCTGGCGAGCCACTACTGAGAGAGGTGAACAGAGTTGTTGACATTGTGAAATTGAAGGATGAATTGCACCAGTGCCTGGCAGCTAAAGAAATTGTCTTAAAGCATATGTATAAATATATATGAATACTTGTACTTATAAGCTAAAGTTTGGCTCCAACCAGGATTCATTAGCAGAGTTTAACACCAACCGTACACATATATGCAGCCTCAAGTGGGGCTGCATATTTGTGTATCCATCTTTGTGCTGGGAGCGTGCGCCAAGAATTCCTGGTCCTGTAAAAACAATCAGGACCCGGTGTTTTGTCGAGATGGTTCCCCTATCGGATAGGGTCCGGCCTCAACTGCGCAGTCGGAGGCCACGGAAATCTCAGAGCCTGAACAGCTGTTTGTCAGCTGTAGACGGAGCATGCACAATGAACACGGTGCTCGCTCCCGATTGGTTCTACACGCCGCTCTCCACTCGCTCTATACAGCAAGGGGCAGATACTTTTCTCAAATCGGCAGATATAGTTATAAATGCTCAGATCTCAATACAGCAAGGGGCAGATATGGTTATAAGATGCCGCATGATGGCCAGTGCTTTTCTCAAAGGGGCGTATGCGATATTGAGCAGCCCCTTACAAAAAAGCACTGGCCATCATGCAGCATCTTATAACCATATACGCCCCTTGATGCATAGAGCAAGTGGAGAGCGGCGTGTATAACCAGCCCCGGGTATCGGGAGCAAGCGCCCTGTTCGTTGAGCATGCCCTGTCTACAGCTGACAAACAGCTGTCCAGCCTCGTAGATTTCCGTCGGCTCGGATTGCACCTGCGCACTCCAGCCCGGACCCTATCCGATAGGGGAACCGTATCGTTAGAACACCGAGACTCCCGGTTCCAGGTCACCTCAGCGTTGTCATAGGCTCTGATTAGCTATCACAGTGTTCATTCCCTGTGAGCTCATGCCTGTGTTTACTGCCTCTTCTAAAATTAAAACAAAAATTTAAATTAATAAACAAAAAGAGAAAAAACGATCAAGATCAAAGTTTGTCAGGTCAAAGTGAGCATATTTTGGGTCGAATTTAAAAAGATATATATATATATATATATATATATATATATATAAATAAATAAAAAATTGCATCAGTGTGTTTTAGGCAGGATAAAAAAAAAATGCAAAATGTGCACCATCGTGTCTGGGCTCTACTACGTGTACAAACAACAACATAGACATATGAGGTATCGCTGTGATCGTCAGCAGCAAGAGAATTTATTTTGGGTTGTTCTTTGGTGGTAAATTATGGTAATAGCAAGACAAAAAAATATATAAATCAGGAGATGTAAAAGTTGCAAAATTGTGCTCAAGCATTAATATTGTTTTACACTTACGCGGGAAGGGGTTAATGTAACAAAGCAAATTGTTAAGGGTGTCTAACATTTGTGTTACATTGCTGCTTACAGGAGGACTAGAAACTGGCAAAATGTAGGCCAGCTCAGAAAATCCCCTCCCACTTAGCTCTTCGTTCTAAACTTGGGTCATCCAAAAGCAATCCAACTGAGGGGTGGGCAACATGGTAAACAATCATTAGCATACTAAAAAACACAACAGAAAAACTGGAGACTGCCTGGAGCTCAAAGAATGACTATGGTAAAGACCCCAGACCCTGCCACACACAACAGAACTTAATTAAAAAATGTAATAAAATAAAAGACTCAGAGGGCAGAACAGACTGTCCAAGAGCAGAAGGCGACATGACTTCAGTTTACAAATGGTGGCAAAATGATGAGGAGCACTGCAAGCAGCTCCAGAATCCATAAGTGAACTAGGGGCCTATAGGTTACAACCTAATTAGGGGGCACAAGTAAAGCAGGACCACCCATCCCCCACAAGCCTAAAATCAAGCTTGTTGGTACGGAGCTGTGTTAGGGAAAGTATAGGCTTAAAAGGACACCACTTTCATGAAAAATAGCATAAACATAATCTAGCTACACATGCAATTCTGTAATTTATTGTTATTAAAATGACCATTTTCTTTTCAATCTGTAGCTGCTGTAATTTTCTATACAATATGACAATATGGAGTACAGAACATCCCTGGATTATTATTATTATTTTTTTTAATTGTGTAATTAGTTCCCATAAATCTAAAATTCCCAGAAAATACGGGAATGGGAATTTTAGTTTAAAAACTTCTAAATGGAATCAGACTCTGCAGTTCGCCAAGTAATGAGTGCATCAGGTGACTATAATGAACTAAACCCTCCTTTTCCAAATCAGTCTGCAAAGGACACTGAAACAAACAACTATTTCTCAGAGCAGAAAAGGGGAGGAATCTACAGCAAAATGTGTTAAAATCTCAGAAATGTACAAGGATCACCCAGAGGAGATTTTATTTTTCGAAACAAAAGTGGTATTACACCTTGGGCTTCATTCACATAGCCATACAAATATACATATATAAGCGGTTTTTAATTAGGTATCTGATTGTAACTGCATTGTTTTCAATAGAGCCATTTACACAGGTGTGTAAAAATGAGCCGCTTATAAATCTGTAACACAAAATACAAAATATGCTTTTAAGAACATGCTTCATGCGTATAAACACATGTATATAGTGTATAATTGTGTAAATTAAAGGGGTTGTAAAGGTTTGTTTTTTATTTTCTAAATAGGTTCCTTTAAGCTAGTGCATTGTTGGTAAACTTACCTTTTCCTTACATTTCCCTTTTAAATGTTTTTTTTCTTTGTCAGAGTTAGTCAGCCACAACAGCTCACTGAGGAGGAATAGGAAGTGAGAAATTCAGACAAGAAAAAAAACATTTAGAAGGGAAATCAAAAGGAAAAAAAGATAAGTGAACCAACCATGCACTAGCTTAAAGTAACCTATTTAGAAAATAATAAAAAAAAACCTTTACAACCGCTTTGAGTCTAAATAAAGGGGGAAAATAAAATATCATGAAAACAAATTATGTACACATCTTTGTGCATTTAAACACATCTATATGCAAGTATTTCACTGATCATTACGCAGGAACTTTTCTCCTAGAAAACATGCGATAACATCAGTGAAATTTTTATGGTCATGTAAATGAAGCCTAAAGTAAGAGACGTTTACTTTGTTCCCCAGCGTCAAATTCTCCTGTAGGTTGTAGTATAACCTGAAGGTTAAAAGCTTCCTCAACAGATGAGAAAGATGTTTTTTGAGCCTAGACCACTCTAATGTCTACATGAAGTTTCTAACACTGTAACTTAAACCGGCTATTGATGTCAATTTGGCTGGTTCAGCAGGGACTGGACGAATTTCAATACATTTATATGCACCCTGGTTGTATAGAAGTCGATTAATTGACCATAACCAACCTTTTGTGTTTTTCCTGAACAATCAGGGCCACCAGCTATAGCCGGCAGCACTGATCATTATATTCTGACGGTGGATAAGGCCCCATGCTGGCAGAGAAAAAAAACATATTTGGTTAGGATGGGGGAACTGGCTCTTTTTTTTTTTTTTATGCGACCAGCTGGTTAAGTGAATTTTTTTTTTGTTTACCATTTATAGCCACACTAAATATACTATTGTGAAATAACCTACACATTACCTGTATGTTAAAATGGTCCAGGATTGAGACAAGTTCTTCCTTCTTTGACGAAACAATGGTTCCTTTAAAAAACAATAAAACCAGATGTTAGATAAGAAAATCTTTTAGATGTCTTAAGCCTGGTACATACAGGATGAATGTTGGAAAAAAATCGGCCAGTTTAAAAAATAAAATAAAATTGACATTCAGCCTTTGTGTATGTCTGTCCGTCCATCAGAAGCCAGCTGTTTAGCCGGCTTCTGTTGGACGAGAAGGATGGAAAACCAGTAGCTGACCGACTCCTGATCAGCAAACTCAGTCAATGGCAGAGAGCACTGATCGCAGTGTTCTGGCGGGGGGATAGTTCCCCTGTCAGACAGAACACAACAGCTCAGCGGGGAAGATCGCTGCACTAACTGCATTGTTACAGCGGCACCGACCAGAGATGACAGTTTTTTCCATTCAAAACTCATAGTGTGTACCAGGCTTTATAGTTTGTAAAAGCCTGTCCCTCACTGTCATTCAAGTATGCTTTGATAAAAGTTGCACACAATACAAATAGATATCCAAGAAGGTTTTACGGTATTGAAGTAGAAAAGAGGGATGACACACTCCACTGTGTCAACATATAAAAAGATTTCCACCAAAACACTTATCTTGAAGGCATCAGTGAAAATTAATAACACCATCCACTGTTTTGCAACACCACAGGTCCCCCTTTCTCTTCCTCAAAACACTGCCAATCACATTTTCCCTATTTAAGTCACTATAAGTTAATATTATACTCAAACTGACTACTTCACTGACATTACTATGTGTATTACTTAAATACAACTTTGTTTGTCAGATCGCTGCATAGTAACTTTCTCTGTTCATAATTAGGACATGGTGGCAGTGGGAAAGCACAAAAAAGGGATTTTTAAATACAGCTTACCTGTAAAATCCTTTTCTTGGAGTACATCACGGGACACAGAGCGGCATATTCATTACTATATGGGTTATATGGAGTACCTTCAGGTGTGGACACTGGCAATCTCAAACAGGAAGTCCCCTCCCTATATAACCCCCTCCCCTAGAGGGAGTCCCTCAGTTTTGTAGCAAGCAGTATGCCTCCCAAAAATGTTCCCCAAAAGAGGGGTGGGAGCTCTGTGTCCCGTGATGTACTCCAAGAAAAGGATTTTACAGGTAAGCTGTATTTAAAAATCCCTTTTTCTTTCTCGTACATCACGGGACACAGAGCGGCATATTCATTACTATATGGGATGTCCGAAAGCAATGCTTTAATGAGGGGAGGGAGACATCTTCTCAAACGAGATTTAATTTAGAGGTATACTCAAATAATAATAATAATAATTCCAACTTAGTCAAGAAAAAACTTTTTTTTTTTTTTTTTTTTTTTTACAACCAAGGGTGCCCCTGACACCGAGGATTTTAAACTGCAGCCTGTAGTACTGCCTGTCCAAAGGCAGAATCCGCATTCCTTCTCACGTCTAGTTGATAAAACTTTGTAAACGTGTGGACTGATGACCACGTCGCCGCCTTGCATATCTGAGCCATAGAGATCTGATGGTGTGCTGCCCAGGAGGCGCCCATGGCCCTGGTAGAATGGGCCTTTACCGACAAAGGAGGAGGCAACCTCTTCAAACCGTAGGCCTGAATGATTAATTGTCTAATCCATCTCGAGATGGTGGATTTTGCAGCTGCCTGCCCCTTCTTGGGGCCATCTGGTAGAACGAACAACACATCTGTTTTCCGGATCTTTTCTGTAGCTTTAAGATAGGCCTTCATGGCCCGGACAATATCCAAGGTATGCAGCAACCCCTCCTTTCTAGATGTGGGTTTCGGAAAGAAGGATGGAAGTACCAAATCCTGGTTCAAGTGAAAATTGGATATAACCTTTGGTAGAAAGGAAGGATGGGGACGGAGAACTGCCCTGTCCTTATGTAGAACGAGATATGGTTCCTTACACGATAAGGCTGCTAATTCTGACACTCTCCTGGCCGAAACTATGGCGACCAAGAAAACCAACTTTCTTGTCAGTAAAACTAAAGGAATCTCAGCCAACGGCTCAAAGGGTTGTTTCTGTAGAGTGGACAGGACAAGATTTAAGTCCCATGGACAAATTGGTGACTTGACAGGAGGATTAATACGCAAGACTCCCTGTATGAAGGTCTTTACCAGCGAGTGGGTGGCCAGCGGCCTCTGAAACCACACTGACAGAGCTGAAATCTGTCCCTTGATTGTGCTTAATGCCAGGCCTTTATCCACTCCTAGCTGGAGAAAACTTAACACCCTATCAATGGTATATTTGCGGGAATTCCATCTTTTGGACTCACACCAGCCTACGTAGTTCCTCCACACCCTGTAATAAATCACCCTGGAGGCCGGCTTTCTAGCCCTAATCAGGGTAGGAATTACCTGCCTAGACAGACCTCTACCCCTGAGAATCAGGGATTCAGCCTCCAGGCCGTCAAATTTAGACGTTGTAATGTAGGGTGGAGGATCGGGCCTTGTGAGAGTAGGTCTGGTCGTAGAGGAAGAGTCCAAGGGTCTCCCACTGCCATCTTCAGGACCAGTGAGTACCATGTCCTCCGGGGCCAAGCTGGAGCTACTAGAATGACTGGCTTGTGCTCCACTCTGATCCTGCGCAACAGGCGAGGAAGTAACTGTAGCGGAGGGAATGCATATAGAAGTTTGAATTGATGCCAAGGGCAAACCAACGCATCGGTTCCGCAGGCCATAGGGTCCCTCGCTCGAGACACGAACCTGTCTAGTTTCTTGTTGAACCTGGATGCCATTATATCTACGTCTGGCATTCCCCACCTCTGGCAGATTGTCTGAAAGACCTGGGGATGCAGAGACCACTCCCCTGGCGACAGAATCTGGCGACTTAAGAAGTCTGCCTGCAGGTTGTCCACTCCGGGAATGAATATCGCCGAAATGCAGGGTACATGAACCTCTGCCCACTGAAAAATCAAGCTCACCTCCCTCTGAGCGGCCTGACTCCTGGTTCCCCCTTGGTGGTTTATGTATGCCACCGCTGTGGCATTGTCTGACTGGATTCTCACCGGGGACCCCTGTAATCTGGAGGTCCATGCCAGAAGGGCTAGGCGAGCAGCTCTGATCTCCAAGATATTGATGGGGAGCTGCCTCTCTGTTTTCACCCAAGTTCCCTGGCGAGAGAACCCCTCGAAGACCGCCCCCCAGCCTGCCAGGCTGGCGTCTGTGGTAACTACCTTCCAGACAACAGGGCTGAAGGATCTTCCCTTTAGAAGATTCTGAGGGTTCAACCACCAGGCCAGGCTTTGTCGGACCCTTGATGATAGCGTCAAAGGGGACTCCAAGGCATGTGCTCTCTTGCCCCAGGCTGCTAGAATGGCTGCCTGTAGGACGCGAGTGTGGATCTGAGCGTATGGTACTGCCTCGAACGTGGCCACTAGCTTGCCTAGTAATCGCATACACAGGCGAATAGTTGGTTTTTTCTTGCTTAGAACCAACTGAACCAACCCCTTGATAGCCTCGATCTTTACAAGGGGCAGGAACACCCTTTGCTGTTCTGTGTCTAACCTCATGCCGAGGTATTCCAACTGCTTTGTAGGCTGGAACGCTGACTTTTCCTGGTTTAGGACCCAGCCGAACCCTTCGAGGTACTGAACCGTGAGGTTTACTGCCTGTTGCAGACACGGCCGTGAGTGATCTATGATTAAAAGGTCGTCCAAGTATGCTAGGACTGTGACCCCTTGGATCCTTAGATTGGCCAGAACTGGGGCTAGGATCTTCGTGAATACCCGGGGGGCCGTGGCCAGCCCGAAGGGGAGCGCCCTGAATTGGAAGTGTCGCTGCCCCACCGCGAAGCGTAAAAATCTTTGATGCGACTGAAAGATTGGTACATGAAGGTAAGCATCCTTTATGTCTATGGAAGCCAGAAAATCGTCCCTCTGAAGCGTGGCGACTGCTGACCGGATGGATTCCATCCGGAAAGAACGAACCCTTAGGTAACCGTTTAACCTCTTTAGGTCCAAGATTGGCCTGACATCGCCGTTGGGCTTTGGTATGACAAAGAGATTGGAATAGAAACCTAGCCCTTGCTCTTGGGCTGGCACCTCTATTATTACGTCCTGGCAAAGCAGGTGATCCAAAGCTGCCAGCATCGAGGCCTTCCTTGCTGGATCCTTTGGTAGCCTTGACTCTTGAAAATGAGGCGGAGGAAAGTTTAGAAACTCCAGTCTGTAGCCTGCGGTTACAGACGCCCGGACCCATTTGTCGGGGATCTTGGCTTCCCAAACTTCTGAGAAGAAACGAAGCCTTCCCCCCACCCGCGAGAGTGGGGGCGCCCCTTCATAAGGCAGACTTAGGGGCTGTCTTTGTCGGCTTGCGATACCATGGTCTCTTACCCCCAGGGGCCTGTCCCTGCGACCTACTGTTAACGTTGGATCGTGCAGGCGGCCGTCGATACTGCCTGGAATTTGAGGGCCCGGAGACAGGAAAGAGCTGCCTTTTAAATGTAGGACCCCGGAATGTCTTTTTGACCGGTAAAAGGGTACTTTTGCCACTTGAAATAGTCTGAATGTATTTATCCAGATCCTCCCCGAAGAGTCGTCCTCCATGGAAGGGAAAACCTGCCAGAAGCTTTTTGCATGGGGGCTCCGCCGCCCAGTTCTTCAACCATAAGAGCCTTCTCATGTGCACCAAAAATAGTGATAAACAAGAGGCCTGCTGGATGGAATCCTTTATAGCATCTACAGCAAAACACAGAGCTCTGGGAATGTCAGAAAACTCTTCTGCCTGTTGGGTAGGCATGTCCTTTAGCATTTCTTTTGTCTGGTCCTTCAACGCCTGACAAACTCCAATTGCAGCCACAGCTGGCTGTACCACTGCTCCTGCCGTAGCAAAGGATGCTTTTAAAAGTGTCTCTAACCGTTTATCAACCGGATCTTTAAACATATGTATGTTTTCCACCGGGCAAGTTAGTGATTTATTCACACATGAGATGGCTGCATCCACCACTGGGAGCCTCCACCTCTTGGAGAATTTTTCCTCCATGGGGTAAATGACCGCAAATCTTTTCGGTGGCAGAAAAATCCTGTCCGGCCGTACCCAATCCCGAAAGATCAATTCCTCCAAGAGAGGATGGACCGGAAAAACCGCGTTGCTTGAAGGAGCTTTCAAAGAGCCCAGAGAGGATACCGGAGGAACCTGAGGCTCTGGCAATGGTAAACTAAATGCCGAGCGGACCATGTCCGTCAAAGACTGCACCCACAGTCTCTCTGTCTGGGAGTCTGAAAATGGTTCCTCAGAGGTAGATCCCTCAATCCCTGAACCCTCTTGGTTCAGGTCTAGTTGATCCTCCTGCGATTCCAATTCCTCCGGAGAGAGAATTTCAGCATCTGAGGATACACCTCTTGGTGATGGGGATCTAACCCGTTTCTTTCCAGGAATAGCTCTAGCGATCAATGCTGCTATTCTCTCTTCTAGCCCCCCTAGGGATACAGCTAGCATCTCCTCTGTGATAAACACAGGGCTGGGCTGATCTGGGCCAGCCTCCGCACCAGATCCCCCTAATGGCTCATCCAAGGCGACCTTTATGGGAATAAGTTGCGGGGAAAGTATCGGCATATCATCAGAATCAGAGGGGGAACCCCTTTGTTTTTTGGTCTTTTTTGTACCCTTTGACCCCGAACCTTTGGAGGCCATAATACAAAATCGAGGGACTCCGCCAACAACAACAGACTGTAGTGGCCAGGAGTACAAAACTAGAGCTTAGGGGACAATAGCTCAGTAATGCCCAAAAACTGATGGGGCCCCGTATGTTTTTTTTTTTTTTTTTTTAAACATACAGCGACCCCAAACTTAGTTTGCCAGCCTCCAACCTGTTGCAAAAAGGGGGATTTCTTGGCTTAACAGAAAGGCATTGGAACCAAGTCCAGCCTGTACTACCCCTCTTCCGCCACCGGGAGTCACTGTTCTGCCGCTCTGCGTCCTCTCCCTTTGAGATCAGCCTCAGACTGAGCACTGACAATGCCTGCTGATCTATAACAGCACAAGGCGCGCCCCTGTATGACGCTGCAGGCACGCCCCCCCCCCGCCCTCCTCTCCGAACGGCGCGAAAAACGTCTATAAGACGTGCGCGCGCGCGTATGCCGGAGCAGGAAGAACATGGAGGAGCCGCGCTGCTGGAGACCCAGGACTGCAGTACCAGGCGGCAGATTCAAACCCCCGGCCAGGTAGGACTCTCCAAAAGGCCCCATAGGGATCCTTACCAGTCCTAGGAAGAAAGCAGCAGGTAGCTAGCAACACCATTCTTAGACAGCGGAACCTAGTGATGGGGGAAATGGGATCATCCTGTCTTTCACAGACATAGTGAGCAAGGTTGCCAATGCAGAGCAAACTTAGGCTACCCCCCTTTTAGGTTACCCCGGAGAGCCTGCTGTCGAACCAAGTCCCGCAGGCTCCCCTCTTACCTGCTCCATGCTGCAGGATGTTTGTCTAGCAAAACGATCCAATCTTCTCCCATCTCTGTGGGTAGCGTAATAGACCTTCAGGCCCTGGGGTCCTATGAAGGTACCCACTGTCCTGGACCTATATAGCACCCTGGCAAACAGGAACTTATGGTCTTTACGAACTCCAAGTCCTGGGCCCAGGGTCCAGCCCTCCAAAGAGGAGCATTATAGGCAAAACCCCACGGTTTGGGGCCCGGGTACTGTCCACTTTGGCACTGAGGCTCCTTGGACAGATCCGGTTAGCCCGCCCTTAATCCCAAGGATGTGGAGCAAAGCTATTCCGTGACCAACACCTAAGACACTGGCGAAAAAACTGAGGGACTCCCTCTAGGGGAGGGGGTTATATAGGGAGGGGACTTCCTGTTTGAGATTGCCAGTGTCCACACCTGAAGGTACTCCATATAACCCATATAGTAATGAATATGCCGCTCTGTGTCCCGTGATGTACGAGAAAGAAAAGAAGTAGAAAGCATGTATGGTAGGGGGAAGAGCTTGTTATGTTCCAATGAGATCACAAAAAAAAAATAACACAACTTACAGTCACTGTGCTGACCTAGCAACTCTTTGTGTCATCATTACCATTACATACCTGTTTTACTTTTTAGTTTATAACTGCGACTTCCATCTACAGTTAAATGCTGCTGAACAACAATAGAGTCTCCATACACTTCAGGTCTAAAAGCATCTGCGCCTCGATTACGCAATGTTATAGATACATCCGCAGACCTGAAAACAAAAAAAAAAAAAAACGACCTCCTTAGTAAAAGTCTTTGGAAAAAATCTGGCATAGAAGGGGGGACTGGACAAAACTCCATCTATGAGCAGGCTGGTTTTACTAAAGTCAAATCTGTTGATTGACTACAGTACAACCAACCTGCCGGATTTTTTGCACGCAATCACTGCTGCCAGTTATAGCTCCCTGCTGGCAGAATACAGAAGTGTTGCAGCCATTGTTGATGGTATGGGTGGGGGGAGATAAATAAATAGAGCAATTTTCTTTTCATGCACCTGTGATGCTGCAGCAGCTGTAGGCATCAGGTTTGCTTTCTCACTGGATCCTAAGGAAAAGGTCCTGAAAGCTTTATATGAAACACATCGACCTTGGGGACCATATATATGTGATTGGTGCAATCTTGTATACTATGTAATGTGGTACCAACACACTTTGGGAGATACTTATGTATGAGGAATTTCTGTACATATTCCCCATTTCTTTAATAAATATGATTTTAACTTGAATAAAGTGTGAGTGAATAATTCTTTTATTATGGTTTTAAATAACATTCGAAATGGGGACGATAACTAGTTGACAAACAATAGCTGCTAGCAAAACCAGTCAGAAATACTGTGCAATCCAAATATTATATAAAAAATGTGGCACTAATAGTGAAAATAATACGTAATGCACTCAAAAAATATAACACTTCAATGTAAATAGTCCAAAGTGATGAGTGAAATATATTTGTGTGTATATATATATATATATATACGCAATAAAAATAAACATAAATAAAAAGTCCAGTGAGAAAGTATCCGTGCAATCATAAAGTGTGATCCAATTCATTTGTGATCCAATTGCACCACGTGATTCACCACCATGATAGGATGGACTCCTACCAGAGTTATAGGACTCGATTATGGAGTCAAACTTCCAATGTGATGTTTGTATGATGCCGCACATATCGTCCAAACACAGGGATCAGGGATACAGCAGATTCAGTGATAACTCGGTAAATATAAAAAAAATGTATTCCCATCATGGATAATATCACTGTGTTAACAGGCATGTCATATCAATCCAAAGTAACATAAAACCATGGAGGTAAAACAGCTTGTGTACACAGCAGGACAGGCGTGGCAACAGCATGTTAAGTAGACTCCGCCCTACACATTTAGTCACAACTGCGTCATTGAGGGCATGTGTTAAATATCATTGCGTCATCCTTTTTATCAGTAAAGTCTGTTATTTTTTTGCTTTTTATTTTTTGTTTTCTTTGCAGCATTTTGGTAGGATCTGATACATAACTTTGGTAGCAATTACCTAATATTCTGTTATTTCCTTCCATTAAGAAAAAAAAAAAAAGAGAGGTACAGAAAGTAAAGAGTGAACAGACATTAAAGTGGTTGTTAAAATGTATACACCATCAGCACTGTTTCCTATTGTAGTGTCCCCCTCTGTGTGCGACACAGGAGCAGAGAGGAGAGCAGATAGCAGGCTGCAGATGACAGAGGCACATAAACTGACCACGGTGTCAGGCTCAGCAGTTATGATGCACTGTGGTCAGTTTACAGAGGGGAGGGTAGAAACTGGCAGGTTTAGACAGTTTTTTTTAGGTGTTACAGGGGGCCAGATGACACAGGATAAGCACTGTGTCATAAACATGCTTTAAAGGAGCAGGATCCATTTTATATTATTTTTTTGGGGTTAAACGCTGTAAGCCAACTGTACCCCTAACCATAGTTTTTGGAAATCAATAATTGGGAAAGGACAACCCGGGTATGAGTTTAGCAACCACCCTCTCTACCTACTTTTCAAAGCTATAGTTTCTGGAGTTCTCTTCAGAACATATTTGCCCCATCACTTTACTGTTGGGAGCCAGAAAGAGAGCCACAGATACAGATAATATTGTAGATTATTTCAAAATTTACTGAACCACTTTAAACCCATCCAGGAAAAAAGAAAGTTAACAGATTTTCAAGTCCCTCCCCTCACGAAGAAAGGTCACAAATACTGCAAAGTGATAAAGGGTTTAAGACAATGATAGATTAGGACTCACGTCTGTCCATCTTTGACAAATCCTTTTATAGATGAACCTCTGTTGGTTGTAGCAGCTTTGCCACCCAGACCCACAATCAGAGCTGTAAGAACAGCACTCTTACCACCTAGGAAAAGTTAGAAAACATTATTTAAAGCAGGCAGCTTTGGCATGGACTAGGACATAGAGTGTGCATGTATATAATATATATATATATATATATATATATATATATATATATATATATACACACACACACACATACATTATTATTATTATTATTATTATTATACAGGATTTATATAGCGCCAACAGTTTGGGCAGCGCTTTACATCAGGGAAGACAGTACATTCACAATACAAATCAATACTGAAGGGATCAGAGGGCCCTGCTCGTAAGAGCTTACAATCTAGAAGGGAGGGTCAAGTGGAGCAAAGGGTAGTAGCTGTGGGGGATGATCAGATGGACTCAAATGAAAAATGCAGTTGCTAGGTGTGGGAAGGGTAGGCTTCTCTGAAGAGGAGGGTTTTCAGGGATCCTCTAAAAGCCAATAGAGAGGGAGATAGACGGATAGATTGGGGTAAGGAGTTCCATAGGCTTGGAGAGGCTCTGGAAAAGTCCTGGAGACGAGCATGGGAGCAGGCGATGAGAGAGCTAGAGAGTAGGAGGTCTTGAGAAGAACGAAGAGAGCGATTAGGTTGGTATTTAGAGACTAGATCATTGATGTAGCTGGGGGCAGAGTTGTGGATGGCTTTGTAGGTAATTGTTAGTAGTTTGAATTTAATTTGTTGGGTGAGCGGAAGCCAGTGGAGGAATTGGCAGAGAGGAGCAGCAGAGGCAGAGCGGTTGGTAAGGTGGATGAGTCTGGCAGCAGCATTCATGATGGACTGAAGGGGGGATAGCGTATGCAGCGGTAAGCCGGTGAAAAGGGAGTTATAGTAATCAAGGCGAGAGATGACCAGGGAGTGAATCAATAGTTTTGTGATGTCATTGCTTAGAAAGAGGGGTATTTTGGAGATGTTGCGAAGGTTGAGGCGGCAAGATTTGGACAGTGATTGAATGTGAGGTTTAAAAGGACAGTTCAGAGTCCAGGACTACACCTAGGACCTTGATATGTGGGGATGGGCCGATGGTTGTGCCATTAATTTTGACAGAGAGATCAGGGGAAGAGATACGGTGGGGGGGGGGATTATAAGTTCCGTTTCGGATAGATTGAGTTCGAGGAAGTGGTGCGACATCCAAAGTGATATATCTGATAGTAAATTAGTGATACGTGAGGAAAATGAAGAAGTGAGTTGAGGGGTAAAGAAATAGATTTGAGTGTCGTCAGCGTAGAGATGATATTGGAAGCCATGGGATGCTATCAACTGACCCAGGGAGGAGGTGTAGATTGAAAACAGGAGGGGTCCAAGAACAGAACCTTGGGGACCCCAACGGACAATGGAAGAGGAGTAAGTAGAGTTGTAAGTAACGCTGAAGGTACGCTTGGATAAGTAGAGAACCAGTGAAGAGTACAGTCACGGAGACCAAAGGTGTCGAGTTTTTTGAGGAGGAGGGGGTGGTCAACTTTATCAAAGGCAGCAGAGAGATCCAAGAGTAGGAGCACATAATAGTGTCCCTTCGTTTTGGCCAATAGTATATCGTTGGTTAGTTTTAGGAGAGCAGTTTCTGTGGAATGTTGAGGACGAAATCCAGACTGAAGGGGATCAAGAAGGTTATTATGAGCAAGGTGGACACTCAGTTGGTTGTAGACTAGACGTTCGAGGAGTTTGGATAAAAAAGGGAGCAAGGCGATGGGGCGTAGGTTGTCAAGATTGGATGGGTCTAGTGAGGGCTTTTTAAGTATGGGGCTGACAAGTGCATGTTTCAAAGAGTTAAGGAAGATTCCAGACGAGAGGGAGAGATTGAAGATGTGGGTTAGAGTGTGGAATAGAGTCAGAGGGTGAACGTAGCATTTGTGAGGGAACAGGATCCAGAGCGCAGGTGGTAAGATGGACGTTAGCAAGCAATTTAGTGACTTTGTCTATGGTGGTGGGGTTGAAAGAGGGAAGTAATGACTGTGCCTGTGGGCATGAGGTGTGAAGTGTAGAGGGTATCTGAACAGTAGAGATCTCCTTGAATTGTATCAATCTTCTGTTTGAAGTGATTGCCAATCTCCTGGGCAGTGAGTGAGTTAGTGGTTGGTGGCAATGGAGGACGAAGGAGAGAGTTGAAGGTAGAGAAGGGTTGACGGGGACGGGATGATATGTTTTTAATGAGGGTGATGAAATAGGTCTGCTTGGCAGTGAGGAGGTTGGAATTGTATTTTTGGAGAGCAGATTTATACTGGACGAAGTCTTCCTGGGACTTAGTCTTGCGCCACTGGCGCTCGAGAGCACGGCTCTGTTTTTTCAGACTTTTAGTATCATCTGTTTGCCAGGGTTGAAGGAGGCGTGGCTTTATTCTGCGTGTAGTGAGGGGGGCCAATCTGTCCAGTGATGCTAGAAGTGAAGTGTTGTAGACAGAAGTGGCTAGGTGGGTGCAGGACAGGGGTGCGATTGTATCATAGAGGTGGTCAGTCGCAGAGTATAGAAGAGAAGGGTTGATATGGTGAAGGTTTCTACGAGTAACTGTTAGGCATTTGGAGGGAGAGGAGGCGGAGGAGAGGGAGAGAGTGAAGTTAATAAGGTAGTGATCAGAGAGGGGGTAAGGATAGTTGGAGAGGTTGCATGGGGTGCATAGGTGGGAAAAGACAAGGTCAAGGGTATTACCTTCAGAGTGAGTAGGAGCATGTATCCATTGCTTCAGGTCAAAGGAGGAGGTTAGACTGAGAAGTTTGGAAGTTGCAGGAGTGTTAGCATTAATAGGGATGTTGAAGTCACCAAGAATAATTGTATAGAAATAATATATATATAAAAAACGGAAAGCTTATCAGGCAGCCATTAAAAAGACAAACTTTAATTATAAAAAGGTGACAGCTGCACTTACTTCCATTGTTCCCAACAACAAAGTTGACATTTGGTCCAAATCGAAAGGGTCCAAGCATTGCATGACACATGAAGTTCTTCAGGGAAATGCTTTCAATGATCCCAACATCAGCAGTGACCTACAAATTAATCACAAATTGAAGGTGTATTCAAACAGGCCTATTCGACACAATGATCAATTTCATACATTCTGATTATTGATTAGCAACTGGAAAAAAAATTGTCTCTGTCACTCTGAAGGCTACTACACTGCAGGTCACTTGCTTTGAATGCACTGGGTTCTCTTCAGTTATTGGGTTAAAGGAGTTGTAAAGGCAGAAGGTTATCGTATATACTCGAGTATAAGCCAAGTTTTTCAGCACATTTTTCTGTGCTGAAAATGCCCCCCTCAGCTTGTACTCGATTCACCTTTTTGCGCCTGATCTCCTGGACTTTGGGGACCCAGTATTAGCCGCCCGTAAGTCCCTAAACTGGGCACACACGAAGCCCCACTCTTCCTCTACAAGTGTGCAAAGTTTGTTGTCCGGGGGACTTACGGCCGGGGAGCACAGATTTTTAAAATCCGGGCACCCCTTCCATAGTCATTTCTCCAGTGACTTTGGGGGTCTATGGGCATCCGTAGGACCCCAGTACTTGGCACACATGTAGCCCCATTTATCCTCTACAAGTGTGCAAAGTGTGTTGTCCGGGGGACCTACGGCCGGGGAGCACCAATTGTTCAAAGCTGGGCACCCCTTCCATAGACTCCCATGTTAAACAGTAATTTCTCCAGTGACTTTGGGGCCCCCGTACCGGCCGGTCGTAGGTCCCCTGGGCCCAGAACTTGGCACACATATAGCCCCATTCATCGTCTACAAGTTTGCAAATTTGTTGTCTGGAGGACCTACAACTGGGGAGCACAGATTTTTCAAAGCCGGGTACCCCTTCCATAGACTCCTATGTTAAACATCAGTCTAGGCATGGGCACAGTGAGGCATGGGCACAGTGAGGCATGGAGATGGACACCCTAGGCTTATACTCGAGTCAACGTGTTTTCCCATTTTTTGTGGTAAAATTAGGTGCCTCGGCTTATATTTGGGTCGGCTTATACTCGAGTATAGACGGTATTTTATCTTAATGCACTCTATGAATAAAGATTAAAAAAAACGTTAGTGTGTAAAGTCCTCCTCCTCACCCCATCTCTCCTCTCTCCAGCAATGTCCACGAATGTCTACACCATCTGGGACACTCCTCCCGTAGCTGTCAAAGTCAGTCAGCCAATAAGGGGAGGGAGGGGCCAGAAGCAGAAAGGAGAGAGCGGAGAAGAGGAGGATCCAGGCTGCTCTGTGCAAAACCAACTGCACAGAGGAGGCAAGTATAACATGTTTGTTATTTATTTATTTTAAAAACAAGATTTTACAAATTACTTAAATATTAACATATTAACTAAAAAAAAAAAAAATTGTAGTTACGCTTACCGGTAACTAGGGTTGTCCCGATACTGATACTAGTATCGGGACTGATACCAAGCATTTCCCCCGAGTACTTGTACTCGGGGGAAAATGCTCTGATACTTTACTGATACCTGACTCTCCCTCCATGCTCCTGTGTCCCCCCTGCGTGCCGCTGCCGTTCTGCTCTCCCCCTCCGTGCTGTTCTTCTCTCCCCCTCCGTGCCGCTGCCGTCCTCTGTTCTCCCCCTCCGGGCCGCTGATTCCCCCCTCCGTGATCTGTGTCCCCCCTCCGGGCCGCTGCTTCCCACCTCTGTGATCTATGTCCCCCCTCCATGCCACTGCTTCTCCCCTCTGTGATCTGTGTCCCCTGTCCCTGCCTCTCCCCTCCGTGATCGGTGTTCCCCTCTCCGTGCCGCTGCTTCCTCCCCTCCGTGATCTGTGTCCCCGTCCATGCCGCTGCTTCTCCCCTCCGTGATCTTTGTCCCCCGTCCATGCCGCTGCTTCTCCCCTCCGTGATCTCTGTGTCCCTGTCCATGCCGCTGCTTCTTTCCCCCCATGATTTTTGTCCCCCATCCGTGCAGCTGCTTCTCCCCTCCGTGATCTGTGTCCCTGTCCGTGCAGCTGCTTCTCCCCTCCGTGATCTTTGACCCCGTCCATGCCGCTGCTTCTCCCCCCGTGATCTTTGTCCCCCGTCTGTGCAGCTGCTTCTCCCCTCCGTGATCTGTTTCCCTGTCCGTGCCGCTGCTTCTCCCCTCCGTGATCTGTGACCCCGTCCATGCCGCTGCTTCTCCCCCCGTGATCTTTGTCCCCCGTCCGTGCCGCTGCTTCTCCCCTCCGTGATCTGTGACCCCGTCCATGCTGCTGCTTCTCCCCCCCGTGATCTGTGACCCCGTCCATGCCGCCGCTTCTCCCCCCGTGATCTGTGACCCCGTCCATGCCGCTGCTTCTCCCCCCGTGATCTTTGTCCCCCGTCCGTGCAGCTGCTTCTCCCCCCGTGATCTGTGTCCCTGTCCATGCCGCTGCTTCTTCCCCCCCTATGATTTTTGTCCCCCGTCCGTGCAGCTGCGTCTCCCCTCCGTGATCTGTGTCCCTGTCCGTGCCGCTGCTTCTCCCCTCCGTGATCTGTGTCCCCGTCCATGCCGCTGCTTCTCCCCTCCGTGATCTGTGTCCCTGTCCGTGCCGCTGCTTCTCCCCCCGTGATCTTTGTCCCCCGTCCGTGCAGCTGCTTCTCCCCCCCCCCTTCCGTGTCCTCCTCCGCCCCCTCTGTCAGGATGGAGAGCGGCGGTGGGAGCTGCTAAACCCGGCTCCTACCTTTTTTGAATGAACAGAGTCAGTGACACTGACACTGTCCATTCACCTACCTGAAGCATCGTAAACTGTGTTTGCGATGCTTCAGTTAATGAATGGAGAGGAGCTTCTGTCTCCTGTCCATTCATATCCAGTGCTGCTGAGAAAGGGACTGGGGAATCTGTGTCCCTAGTCCCTTTGTCTCAAAGGTGAGATATTAGGGGTCTGTTATAACCCCTGATATCTCACCAAAGCCCCCCAACAGGGCTAAGAAAAAAAAATGGCAATAAATAATAAAAATAATTGTAAAATATAATACATATTAACCACTACCCGACGGCCGTACGACTTTGTACGACCGCAGGGTGGTTCTACTTCTCTAACTGGCCGTGTTTTTACGGCCTGCGCTCAGCCAGGCCACTGAGGGGCACGCGAGCGCCCGGCGGCGCGCGTGTGCCCGCCGCATCGCTGAGATGCCGATGCGCGTGCCTGGCGGCCGTGATGTCCTCCAGGCACTCTGGATCGTCGGCTACAGGGACAAGACGTGGATCTCTGTGTGTGAACACAGAGATCCATGTCCTGTCAGGGGAGAGAGGAGACCGATTTGTGTCCCTTGTACATAGGGACTAGGGGTGCAACGGATCGATCCTCGGATCGGGAGTCACGGATCGGATCATTTTCGGATCAGCAAAAAAAAGTAAAAAAATTTCCCCCACTGTAATATCCACATCTCTCTCCCCCCGTAGTACAGCACAGTGACCCCCCCCCCCCCTAGTACAGGCACAGTGACCCCCTCCCCCTAGTACAGGCACAGTGACCCCCTCCCCCTAGTACAGGCACAGTGACCCCCTCCCCCTAGTACAGGCACAGTGACCCCCTCCCCCTAGTACAGGCACAGTGACCCCCCCCCCCTAGTACAGGCACAGTGACCCCCCCCCCCCCTAGTACAGGCACAGTGACCCCCCCCCCCCCCTCAGTACAGGCACAGTGACACCCCCCCCCTCAGTACAGGCACAGTGACCCCCCCCCCCCAGTACAGGCACAGTGACCCCCCCTAGTACAGGCCCGTAGTAAAGCACAGACACCCTCGTAGTACTTGCAGTTACCCCGTTAGCGGCGTGTGTGTGCGCCTCGAGCGCGGGCTCCTCCTCTGTTTACACCAACAGAGAAGGAGCCCGCGCTCGAGGCGCACACACGCCGCCGGGTTTACCAAGATGGCCACGGCTCCAGAGCTAGGCCGAAGCCGCGGCCTTTCCCAATTCTATGCCCGCGGATAGCATACCGATCCGATCCGAAGGGGGGTGACCCGTTCGGATCACGGATCGGCAGTGATCCGTTGCACCCCTAATAGGGACATAGATCGGTCACCTCCCCCCACACACAGTTAGAACACAATTCAGGGTACACATTTAACCCCTTCCTCACCCCCTAGTGTTAACCCCTTCAATGCCAGTCACATTTATACAGTAATTAGTGCATATTTATAGCACTGATCGCTGTATAAATGTAAATGGTCCCAAAAATGTGTCAAAAGTGTCCGATGTCTACGCCATAATGTCGCAGTCACAAAAAAAATGCTGATCGCCGCCATTGGTAGTAAAAAAATAAAAAATAATAATTCTGTCCCCTATTTTGTAAGCGCAATAACTTTTGCGCAAACCAGACGCTTATTGCGATTTTTTTTTTTACCAAAAATATGTGGAAGAATACGTATCGCCTAGACAGAGAATTTATTTTTTATTTATTTTTTTAATTGGGCTATTTATTACAGCAACAAGTATAAAATATTTTTTTTTTTTCAAAATTGTCGCTCTATTTTTGTTTATATCGCAAAAAATAAAAACAGCAGAGGTGATCAAATCCCACCAAAAGAAAGCTCTATTTGTGGGGAAAAAAGGATGTCAATTTTGTTTGGGAGCCACGTCCATGCAATTGTCAGTTAAAGTGACGCAGTGCCACAAGCTGAAATTTCACCTGGTCAGGAAAGGGTATATGTGCCCAGTAAGGAAGTGGTTAAAATAAAAAACACACTGACACATCCATCAGCCCTCCCCCCCCCCCCCAAGAAAGCATTGTAAAAAAAAAAAAAAATTGAAATATTTAAATTGTAAAAAAAAAAAAAAAAAAATACTGACACATGACATAAAAAAAAAAAGTATCGGTGTTCGGTATCGGCGAGTACTTGAAAAAAAGTATCGGTACTTGTACTCGGTCTTAAAAAAGTGGTATCGGGACAACCCTACCGGTAACGTCCTTTCCAGTAGTCTTTTAGGAAAGCCACACTTGAGAGATAGGCTCCTCCTTTTCCTTCAGGAAACACTGCGCCAGCCCATAAAACTTCTCCTCCCCATGCCAGACCTCAGTTTTTTATGAGATCACTTCCGGTCAGCTGGGGAGACACAAGAACACATTAATAATCCACAGTTATACATCATTATCATATTGTATTCCTGGTCTTTTGAAGAGACTTCCAAACATTCGGGCGGGTAACTAGGGCTGTCCTGAAAGACTACTGGAAAGGACGTTACCGGTAAGCGTAACTCCAATTTTCCCTTCTCGTCTTTCAGGACAGCCACACTTGAGAGGATAAGCGAGCACTTACCAACTAGGGTGGGACTACGGCTTGCAGAACCTCGGGTGGAGTGTGCCTTTATCCCTGTAGTGATCTCTTTACCAGCTAACGTATATGCCTGCCCAATGGTTACTCTAAGCCACCTGGCAATTGTGCGCCGAGATGCTTTGTATCCTTTTCTGGACCCAGAAAATAAAATAATGAGTCTGACTTTCTAAACGCTTTTGTCAGCTCTAGATGCAGGATGCAGCTCCTGACATCTAACGTACTGAACCGTAATTCCCTTTCACCTGAGGGATTGGGGCAGAAAGAAGGTAAAACTACCTCCTGACTTCTGTGAAACTTCGAAGTCACCTTGGGCAAAAAAGCTGGATCAGTCTTAAAAACAACCCGATCTGTAAAAATAACACAAAAAGGGGGTCTAACGAACAAGGCCTCTAACTCGCTGACCCTTCTAGCAGTGTTCACTGCAACTAAAAAAACTGTTTTTAAGGTCAGTTCCCTTAATAAACATTTGTCTAAGGGCTCAAAAGCAGAACCCATTAGGGACTGTAACACTAAAGATAGGTCCCAACTGGGGAAGGGGGAGCCCTGAGAAGGTCTCTGCCTGGATAGTGCCCTGAAGAACCCAGGGGTTGTTGGCCAGGGGTCTTTCTAAAAACACACAGAGCTGAGACCTGACTTTTGAGGGTACCAACGGAAAGTCCCCCATCTGCACCACACTGTAGAAATTCCAAAACGGATGTGGGGCTCTGGACTAAACAGGAGTATTCTACGCACCACGCGTTAAAACTAAGCCAAACCTTCCTATAGATTGTACGGGTTTCCTTTTTACTACTATTAAGAAGGGTGGCAATTAGTCCTTTCCGAAAACCCTTTGGATCTCTGTAAGGCCTCCTCAGTAGCCACGCCGCCAGGTTCCACTTGTTTATCTGTGGGCAGGGGACTGGGCCCTGCCAGAGGAGATCCTCCCGAAGCGCAAGGAAAATAGGAGGTTCTGCAGCCAGCTATTAGAGGCCCGAGAACCAAGCCCTCTTGGGCCAATGTGGTGCTACAAGGATCAGGGACATGTTTTCTAGCTGAAACTTCCTTAGAACCGCGGGCAACAACACCGGCGGCGGGAAAGCGTAACACACCCCGAACCGCCAGCTTTGGCATAGTGAGTCTACCCCCTGAGCTCCCTCTCCCCTGCTCCGAGAGAAAAAACAGGTTTTTGCGTTTTCTTTGGATGCAAAGAGGTCCATCTCCGGTGATCCCCACCTCTTGGCTAAGAGATAGAAGACTTCCCGATGAGGGCCCACTCGCTTTCTCTTAGCTGACTTGGACTGAGGAAATCTGCTGTCCCATTTTCTTCCCCTCTTAGGAAAACTGCTGACAGTGACAAGGTGTTGATCTCAGCCCAGCTTAGAATGTCTGCTGTCAGGGCCGACAGGGCTCCGCTTCTCGTGCCGCCCTGCTTGTTTAAATAAGCCACGGCCGCGTTATTGTCAGACCTCACCTGTATGTGGTTCCCCTGGAGTTCTTCCTGAAAAGATCTGAGAGCCAGACCAACCGCCCTCAGTTCCTTCCAGTTAGAAGACCTCCTTAGCTCTTTGCCCTTCCAGATGCCCTGTGCTGGAAGAGACCCCAGATGAGCCCCCCAGCCCTTGCCGCTTGTGTCTGTGGTTACCACCCGAGACTAGGGGTGCAACGAATCACTGCCGATCCGTGATCCGAACGGGTCACCCCCTTCGGATCGGATCGCTATGCGATCCGCGGATCGCCACCGCGGGCATAGAATTAGGAAAGGCCGCGGCTTCGGCCTAGCTCCGGAGCCGCGGCCATCTTGGTACACCCGGCGGCGTGTGTGCGCCTCCAGCGCGGGCTCCTCCTCTGTTGGTGTAAACAGAGGAGGAGCCCGCGCTCGAGGCGCACTCACACACGCCACTAACAGTAACTGCAAGTACTACGGGAGGGGGGGGATGACACTGTGCTGTACGGGGGGGGGGGGGTGACACTGTGCTGTACTATGGGGGCGATACTGTGCTGTACTACGGGGGGTGACACTGTGCTGTACTACGGGGGGTGACACTGTGCTGTACTACGGGGGGTGACACTGTGCTGTACTACGGGGGGTGACACTGTGCTGTACTACGGGGGGAGACACTGTGCTGTACTACGGGGGGAGACACTGTACTACGGGGGGAGACACTGTGCTGTACTACGGGGGGTGACACTGTGCTGTACTACGGGGGGTGACACTGTGCTGTACTACGGGGGGTGACACTGTGCTGTACTACGGGGGGTGACACTGTGCTGTACTACGGGGGGTGACACTGTGCTGTACTACGGGGGGTGACACTGTGCTGTACTACGGGGGGTGACACTGTGCTGTACTACGGGGGGTGACACTGTGCTGTACTACGGGGGGTGACACTGTGCTGTACTACGGGGGGTGACACTGTGCTGTACTACGGGGGGTGACACTGTGCTGTACTACGGGGGGTGACACTGTGCTGTACTACGGGGGGTGACACTGTGCTGTACTACGGGGGGTGACACTGTGCTGTACTACGGGGGGGAGACACTGTGCTGTACTACGGGGGGAGACACTCTGCTGTACTACGGGGGGAGACACTGTGCTGTACTACGGGGGGAGACACTGTGCTGTACTACGGGGGGAGACACTGTGCTGTACTACGGGGGAGAGAGATGTGGATATTACAGTGGGGGAGTTTTTTTTTTTTGCTGATCCGAAAATGATCCGATCCGTGACTCCCGATCCGAGGATCGATCCGATCCGTGAGTTTTTTGATCCGTTCCACCCCTACCCGAGACACCGGGATAAGCCACAGACGTCCTTGCGACAGATTTGAGGCCTTCCTCCACCACCAGAGCGATCTCTATACCTGGTCCGGGACCTGGACCAGAGTGTCTAGGAGCTCTAAACTGTGATCCCAGACCTTTAGAAGGACACCCGATGACTGCCCTGGAGGGATGCCACAGCCCTGTCCAACTTTAGAGCTTTCTCCCTCGGGAGAAAAACTTTTGGAGAGTAGAGTCCAGCAGGTACCCCAAATAAGTAATGCGTTGTGAGGGGATCAGGGTGGACTTCTCCAAATTTAGAAGCCATCCCAGGTCCGACAGGGTCTTTTTTGTCAACTCTAGGTCCCTGGACAGCTGCTCTGGAGATGCTGCGAAGAGCAGCAGGTCGTCCAGGTAGGCTATAATGCATACCCCCTGAAGTCGTAGAAACGCCACAGGTTCTGCCAGGACTTTGGTAAATATACGGGGCGAAGAGGAGAGCCCGAATGGCAGAGCCTGGAACTGAAGATGTATCACAGTTCCCCCTAGATCTATTGCTAATTGCAGAAAACTTTGAGAAGCCTCTGCGACGGGAACATGCAGGTACGCGCCTCTGAGGTCCAGAGAGACCATAAAGCAATCTTGGGGGAGAAGGGCCCTGACTGTAAAGATTGATTCCATGCAGAATTTTTTGTACGCAATGGATCTGTTCAGGGGTTTCAAATTCAGGATTAATCTGAATTGTCCTGAGGGTTTTCTTACCACAAAAATGTGAGCATAAAACCCCCTCCCTTCTTCCTCCTCTGGAACTCTGAGGACCACATTTTGATCCTCTAGCTCCCTTAAGGCCCCCAGCAAGGCTTCGGATTTTTCTTTGTCCTTGGGAAGCTGTGTGACTAGTTATCTCTGGGGGAGTGGTGAGGAAAATTCCAAGGGGTACCCCCTTCTTATGACCGCCAGAATAAACCTGTTGGGGGAAATCGACTCCCATTGTGGAAGAAAAGCCCTAGCCTTCCCCCCACCCTGACTAAGGCATCATGGATTTTTGGGGGGCTGGTCAGGAGGGTGAAAAATCGCCCCTCTGCCCCTTCCCCTTCCCTTGGTATTTCCTGTCCTCAGGGAAAGTTCTGAGGGAGGAGTGTCTAGTACACTGCTGATGTATGAATCATTGTTTGCACAGCGCCAATTGATGCTGTGCAGGTCGCAACATAAAAAAACCTTCAGAACAGAGGATTAAAATAAAGAATTAATAACAACAGGGTTTAACCAGTTGACCCCCGGAAGGTTTTTCCCCTTCATGACCAGGTATTTTTTTTTTTGCTATTCAGCACTGTGCTACTTTAACTGGCAAATGCGCAGTAATGCAACCTTGTATGCAAATACAATGTATATAATTTTTCACACAAATAGTTTTTTTCCCCCATTCTTTATTTAAGGTATGCAACATGACAATCCATTCTTATTGATAACTATTAACAGTGATACACAAAGCGAATACAAAACAGGGGTTTAACTACTTCCTGCTTCCATATAGCAGAACGACGGCCAGAAAGTTGTTCTGTTATCCTGACTGGACATCGTAAACAGAAAGAGCCGTTTATCGGCTTTTCCTTCACTTGCACTATTAGACCCGAGTAGAGAAGAGACAATAGGTGCGGGGAGGGTGTCTGCACTGATTATCAGAGCAGACCCCCCCCCCCAAGGAACCCCAAGGTATACCCACCCAGGACCATCAGTGTTGCCAATCAGTGCCCATTAGTTGGTCCACATAGGTTGTCACAATTTGATACAGTTCTACCATAGAAGGCTCAAATGTAGAGCATGATTTTAACTGCTTGCCGACCTGCCGCTGTCATTTTACAGCGGCAGTTCGGCTCTCCTGGGCGAGAGGCCGTAGCTTTACGTCGGCTACTTTTGCGGCCACTAGGGGGGGCGCACGAACGCCCCCGAGCTTGCCGGCAGGCACGATTGCCGCCGAACACGCGCGATTGCTTGTTACGGAGCGGGGACCGGGAGCTTTGTGTGTAAACACAAAGCTCCCGGTCCTGTAAGAGAGAGAAATGCTGATCTTCCGTTCATACAATGTATGAACGGAAGATGAGTGATTTCCCCTTCTGAGGCCACCCCCCCATACAGTTAGAACACACCCAGGAACATACTTAACCCCTTCCCCGCCCCTAGTGTTAACCCCTTCACTGCCAATGGCATTGTTATAGTAATCCAATGGTCCCAAAAATTTGTCAAAAGTGTCCGATGTGTCCGCCATAATGTTGCAGTACTGAAAAAAAACGCTGATCGCCGCCATTACTAGTAAAAAAATATATATTAATAAAAATGCCATAAAACTACCCCCTATTTTGTAAACGCTATACATTTTGCGCGAACCAATCAATAAACGCTAATTGCGATATTTTTTTTACAAAAAATATGTAGAAGAAAACGTATCGGCCTAAACCAAGGAAAAAATATATGTTTTTTTTATATATTTTTTGGGGATATTTATTATAGCAAAATGTAAAAAATATTGCATTTTTTTCAAAATATTCGCTCTATTTTTGTTTATAGCGCAAAAAATAAAAACCGCAGAGATGATCAAATACCACCAAAAGAAAGCTCTATTTGTGGGAAAAAAAGGACGCCAATTTTGTTTGGGAGCCACGTTGCACGACCGCGCAATTGTCAGTTAAAGCGACGCAGTGCCGAATCACAAAAAGTGCTCTGGTCATTGGGCAGCAATATGGTCCGGGGGTTAAGTGGTTAAAGTTGACTGTATGGTGTGAAACCAAGTAGTAGTCCAGAGGAACAGGAAGGCTCGCTCTACATGTTACGCGCTGCATATAGCGCTTCCTCAGGAGCACAGACAATTTTCAATGTAAGGTTAACCACGTTGATAGTAGGCAACAATTGGTCTTTTTCTAAGCCTAGCATTGGCCGTAGTTAAAAAAAGTGTGACTCTGGCCAGTTAGGGGGGTATTATCGTTAAAGCAAAAAGATATAGCGATGGGTGACAAGGTGGTTGAATGCTGGTAAGCAAAAGAAAAATAATCTTCCAGGGGTGCATGGATAATCAGCAAGGTAGCTAGATAGAATGGGCTAGACAACAGTTAACGGGGGGGTAATCCAGGGTTCGACAAACCCTAGGCGCCGGGTCGCATTGGCACCTAGAATTAGTGGCCTGGCTCCTGAGCTAGACTGTGGCAGATGTCTTGTCCCCATGCGGCTCGCCGAACTAAGATGCCACGCCGGAGCTGAGGGCATTCCCTTACATTGCTTACACTGGCAGGGGATATTGCGCCCTCTTCTGGTGGCCAAAACTCACAGAGCGGTACTGATTGGAGCATTGCATGTCAATGACCAGAAGCATGTCACAACCAGGATGTGTCTGCATAAAGTGTGCAACAAGGAGTGGAAGTAGCCGAGGAATATGGTCCTATTTTCTGGATCAGCTGAAAAGGACAGTCGGTCTGTTTCCATCCGACTGCCCCATACAGGAGAGCGTGATTGTGTCCGAGTTCGCTCTGCATGGTGGAGAGGATACAGACCTGCCATCCACCTGCTCAATGGAGAGATCCCCCACTGAGCAAGCCGATTCCGCTTGGTGGACATGCCTGTGTGAAAGGGGCACGCATAAAAAACATTAATTGCGATACACGTTACATATCGCCTCGCACAAACTGTCTCCTAACTTATTTAGCTGGCTCCTAGATTCAAAACAAATTTGTCAAGCCCTGGGGTAATCCTGACTCACTAAACACTGGCTTGAAGGTTTCCAGTCCAATTTGAGGGAATGGATACAAGCAATAATAAAGAGGGTCCTTAAAAGCCCACTACCTTTCTATACAGCCGAGTTCTTTCCCCCTGGTGTGTGGAGGACGCCTGTACTTCTTAAAAAATAAATGTATTTAGTTTCTTATCATATCTACTGTGTGCCTTCAAAGTCCAAAACTATTAGCTCTTAGTCAACCTATACAGCTTTGCATGACCGCGCAATTGTCATTTAAAACGCAACAGCGCTGAAAGCTAAAAATTGGCCTGGGCAATATTGAAGTGGTTAAAAATAGAATTGAAGCCACCGGACAATATCCTTCCAAAGACATACCCTACTTAAAGGCAGAGGGTTGTGGCTTCCACAGTGCGTATAACCTGTATTTTTTAGAGTCACACAGGAGAACATAGAGCTTTCTTTTCTTTTCTTTTTTTTATTATATAAATGAAAAGAACAAATATTTTGTTTTTTCATAATTGTATACCTTGTTATAAAACCCAATAAAATCAAAATTCCTTCTGAATCCAGGCCAAAATGTATTCTGCTACATGTCTTCGGTATATAAAAAAAAATCCCAATAAGTGTATACCAATTGGTTTGTGTGAAAGCGTCTACATATGGTATACATGGTATACATATTTGAAAATTGATCCATCTCATTTCTTGCAGCCCCAAAATGCCAGGACAGTACAAATTCCCCCCCAAACGACCCCTTTTCGAAAAGAAAACAGTCTGAGGAAATTAGTAAGAGGCAGAGCAAGTTTTTATGAAAGTTGTAATTTTTTGCTAATTTTTGGAAAATGCTGAAATTCATTTTTCTTCCCCCCACTTTATTTTTTTTACATACTGTCACCAGTGCAGTACAACATCAAAATATGACTGGTGTGGCAATGAAAAGGGATACTGACTGGTGACAGTATGCAAAAAATGCTTGATCAACTACAACAATCCTGTATAAGCAAGAGTTTTAGCTGTCATGGATGGCTTTTTGGGCTTTCACACTGGAGTGAAAGGAGAGTCTCTTTTAGGGCGTTTTGCAGTCGCTATTTTTAGCACTATAAACGCCTGCAAAGCACCTCAGTGTGAAAGTAGCCAAAAAAAAAAAGGTCTGTTGATCAGCAACCGATCAACGCTCTCAGCTAACGACTGAAAACACTGATCAGTATGTTCTGGCGGGGGAGCCATCCACCTGTCAGTACAGCGATCTCCCCTGCTGAGCTATTGTGTTCTAATATTGGATTGTTAGTTTGGGGTCTCCTCCTGAACACTTCAGTTTATCACTCAGCCCGCTGGGTTAAACAGAATAATAAAAAAAATAAAAAAATACTTGTGTGCATCAGGCTTAAAGTGGTTGTAAAGGCAGAAGGTTTTTTTCTCTTATACCCCTTTCACACTGGGGCGCTTTTCAGGCATTTTAGCACTAAAAATATCGCCTGTAAATCGCTTTTCAAGCCACTCCAGTTTGAAAGTCTGAGAGCTTTGACACTGGGGCAGTACGCTTGCAGGACAGGGTGAGGGGAGTCCTGCAAGCTCTCCTGAGACCTGAAAAGAGGAGGATCCAGGTTGCTCTGTGCATAAATCACTGCACAGAGCAGGTACGTGTAACATGTTTGTTATTTTTAACCACTAGCCTACCACCCTCCGTCATACAACGGTGGGACGATGAGGCTCTCGTTTTGTCCGGACATCATATGGCGTCTTCGCCTTCCCATTGCGTCAACGTGGACCTGATGCACGTGCCGGGCACACACCGATCCACGTCCTGTCAGGGAAAGGAGACCGATGCTGTGTCCCTTGTACATAGGGACACCGATCGGTCACCTCCCCCAGTCAGTCCCCTCCCTCCACAGTTAGAATCACTCCCTAGGAACACATTTAATCCCCCCCTAGTGTGAACCCCTTCCCTGCCAGTCATATTTATACAATAAATCAATGTATTTTTATAGCACTGTTCTCTGTATAAATGTGAATGTCCCAAAAATGTGTCATAAGTGTCCGATGGAATATCACAGTCACAATAAAAATCTCAGATCGCGCCATTACTAGTAAGAAAAAAAATAAAAAATGTATAAAAATGTTATAAATCTATCCCCTATAACTTTTGCGGAAACCAATCAATATACGCTCATTGTGATATTTTTTACCAAAAATATGTAGAAGTATACGTATCGTCCAAAACTGAGGAAAGAAAAAAAGGATTTTTAATAAACAGCTTACCTGTAAAATCCTTTTCTTGAAGTACATCACGGGACACAGAGCGCATAGCCATTACACTTGGGTTATATGGGTACCTTCAGGTGTGGACACTGGTGTAATCAATTTCACAGGAAGTTTCCTCCCTATATAACCCCCTCCCACTGGGAGTGCTTCAGTTTTGTAGCAAGCAATTCTCCCGAGGTTACACAATGTTCCCCAAAAGAGGGGTGGGAGCTCTGTGTCCCGTGATGTACTTCAAGAAAAGGATTTTACAGGTAAGCTGTTTATTAAAAATCCTTTTTTCTTTATCGTACATCACGGGACACAGAGCGCATAGCCATTACACTTGGGATGTCCTAAAGCAATGCTCTATGAAGGGAGGGAGACCGTAAGGCCAAGAATAGCCAAATAAAAACATTGTCAGGAGAAAAAATAGCTCCACCAACAGAAAAACAAGGGGGCGTGAACCGGGCCAGAGGATTCTATACTGCTCCCCATAGGACCGCCTGCCCAAAAGCTGCGTCCGTACCCTTTGCAACGTCCAACTTATAAAATTTAGTAAACGTATGTACGGAAGACCAGGTTGCCGCCTTGCAAACCTGTGCCATAGAGATCTGATGGTGTGCCGCCCCGGAGGCACTCATGGCCCTCGTAGAATGGGCTTTAACTGATAAGGGAGGTGGAACGCGCTTCAGACCATAGGCCTGAAAAATCAGCTGCTTAATCCACCTAGCCAAGGAAGACTTGGCAGCCGGCTGACCCTTCTTGGGGCCATCCGGAAGAACAAAAAGCACATCTGTTTTCCGAATCTTCTCTGTAGCCTTGAGATAGACCCTCATGGCTCGAACCACGTCCAAAGTATGAAGCCGTCTTTCCTCTCTGGACTGGGGAGTAGGAAAGAAGGATGGTAGGACTAAGTCCTGATTCAAGTGAAAACTGGATATGACCTTAGGAAGGAAAGAAGGTTGAGGCCGCAGAACCACTCTGTCCTTATGCAGAATAAGGTATGGCTCCCTGCATGACAAGGCTGCCAGCTCGGAAACCCTTCTGGCTGAAGCCATAGCCACCAAGAAAACCAACTTTCGGGTTAGTAGCACCAGAGGGATTTCTGTCAGAGGTTCAAACGGCTGCCTTTGTAAAGCTGACAAGACCAGATTTAAATTCCAGGGGCAGAGGGGAGCTCTAATAGGGGGATTCACATGAAAGACCCCCTGCAAGAAGGTTTTCATAAGCGAATGGGTGGCCAAGAGTCTTTGAAACCATATTGATAAAGCCGACACCTGCCCCTTTAGAGTACTAAGAGCCAACCCTTTGTCAACGGCAACCTGGAGGAATCGCAAGATCCTGTCAATAAAAAACTTTCGAGGATGCCATTTTTGAGACTCGCACCACTCCACATAGGTTCTCCAGACTCTGTAATAAATATTTCTGGAGACCGGTTTCCTAGCCTGAATCAACGTAGATATGACCTGATCTGAGAGGCCTCTGCCCTTAAGAATTAGGGATTCAGCCGCCAAGCCGTCAAATTTAGCTGCTGTGAAGCAGGATGGCAGATTGGGCCCTGAGACAGCAGATCTGGGCGCAGGGGGAGCGGCCACGGCGCCCCGACTGACATCTTCACGATGAGTGCGTACCAAGCCCTCCTGGGCCAGGCTGGGGCCACCAGGATCACAGGCCTGCGCTCCACCCGGATCCTCCGTAGAAGGCGGGGAATCATCTGCAGTGGAGGGAACGCATACAGAAGAGAAAACTGGTGCCAAGGACAAACCAAGGCATCGGTCCCGTAGGCCGAGGGATCCCTGGCTCGGGATATGAATTTGTCCAACTTTTTGTTGGATCCCGTTGCCATAATGTCCACCTCTGGGACTCCGAATCTTTGGCAAATCTCTTGGAATACCTGGGGGTGAAGAGACCATTCCCCCGGGAGCAACTGTTGACGACTCAAAAAATCTGCTTGAGAATTGTCTATCCCTGGGATGAACACCGCCGAGATGCAGGGTACATGGGCTTCGGCCCATGAGAAAATCAGGTTTACTTCTCTTTGGGCTGCTGGGCTCTTCATGCCCCCCTGGTGGTTTATGTATGCCACCGCAGTGGCGTTGTCGGACTGTATCCTTACTGGCAGACCCTGAAGGGGGAGAGTCCAGGCGATCAGGGCAAGCCGAGCAGCTCTGATCTCCAAGATATTGATGGGAAGCAGTTTTTCTGCCTCCGACCACTGCCCACTGCCCTTGCTGGGTCTGTTCTTCTAGAACTGCCCCCCAACCTGACAGGCTGGCATCCGTGGATACTATCTTCCACGTGATGGGGCAAAAGGATTTCCCTTTTGATAAATTTTGAGAGACCAGCCACCAAGACAGGCTGCGCCGGACCTTCGGGGAGAGCACTAACGGACGATCTAACGGAATGGACTTGTTCCAAGCAGAGAGAGTGGCTGCCTGAAGATATCTGGTATGGATCTGGGCGTAGGGCACAGCCTCGAAGGCGGCCACCATCTTCCCCAGCAGTCGCATACATAGGCGAATAGTCGGCCTCTTCTTGCCTAAGATCACTTGAACTGCTTGAGCTATTGATCTGATCTTTGCTTGAGGTAAAATTATCCTCTGGCAGTCTGTATCTAGCCGAAGGCCTAGATATTCCAACTGCTTTGTGGGTTTCAATACCGATTTTTCTAGGTTTACAATCCACCCGAATTCCTCTAGATGCTGAACTGTGCGACCTACTGCCTGATTGAGGTTGGAAGCTAACCAGAAGATCGTCCAAGTATGCCAAGACTAAAATGCCTTCTGTCCTTAGGACGGCTAGCACCGGGGCTAACACCTTTGTGAATACCCGCGGAGCTGTTGCCAACCCGAAAGGGAGGGCTACGAACTGGTAATGGCGGTGATCTATCATAAAACGAAGAAACCTGTGATGTGCCGGGTAGATCGGCACGTGCAGATACGCATCTTTTATGTCTATAGATGCTAGCAAGTCGTCTTGATGTAGGCTGGCTGCCACCGAACGTATGGACTCCATACGAAAGGTCTGAATGTTTAGAAAGCGATTTAGGCGTTTGAGGTCCAAGATAGGCCTGACGTCGCCATTGGGCTTTGGTATTATGAAAAGGTTGGAGTAGAATCCCAGACCCCATTCCTGGGTTGGTACTTCTACAATTACCCCTTGGAGCAAGAGACGATCCAATGCTTTTACAAGAGAGGCCCTCTTTAATGGGTCGCTTGGAAGACTTGACCCCTGAAAATGAGGAGGGGGGACTTCCCGAAACTCTAGCTTGTAGCCCGCGGTTACCACGGATCTTACCCAAGAGTCGGGAATTCTGGCCTTCCACACTTCGGAGAAAAACCGAAGCCTTCCCCACACCCAAGAGAGTGGGGGCGCCCCTTCATGAATCTGACTTGAGGACTGGTTTAACCGGCTTGCGAGACCATGGCCTCTTGCCTGTCCTGGCTTGTCCTTGTGGGCGGCTATTAAATGCTGAACGCCCGGGAGGCCGTCGATACTGACGGGAAGTTGAAGGGGCCGAGCCTGCGAAGGCCTGTCGCTTAAATGCGGGCCCACGCGATCTTTTCTTGACAGGCAAGAAAGAACTTTTACCACTTGATATGGTCTGGATATATTTATCTAGGTCTTCACCGAATAGTCTCCCACCATGAAAGGGAAATCCTGCTAAAAGCTTTTTGCAGGGTGCCTCTGCTGACCAGTTTTTTAGCCACAAAAGGCGACGAATATGAACCAACAGCAGAGATAAACGGGACGCCTGTTGAACGGAGTCCTTAATAGCATCTACTGCAAAGCAGAGAGCTCTTGGGAGGTCAGCCAATTCACGAGCTTGCTGAGCCGGTATGTCCCTTAATATCTGTTTAGTCTGATCCTTTAAAGCCTGACAAACGCCAATGGCTGCCACTGCTGGCTGAACCACGGCACCTACTGTGGTAAAAGAAGCCTTCAGTAGGGTCTCCAATTTTTTGTCGACTGGATCTTTAAACACCTGGACATTTTCCACCGGACAGGTCAGGGATTTATTTACGCAGGAAATGGCTGCGTCCACGGTAGGGAGTGCCCATTTCTTTGCAAATTCTTCTTCCATAGGATAGAGAATGGTGAACCTTTTAGGAGGGATAAAAATACTATCAGGTCGAGCCCAATCCTGAAAAATCATGCTCTCCAGAAGGGGGTGAACCGGGAAAGACGCACCACTCAATGGTGCCTTCAAGGAACCTAAAGAGGATACCGCGGGGGCTAATTGTTCTGACACTGGAAGTTTAAAAGCACTGCGAACCATATCCGTCAGAGACTGGATCCACAGACTCTCTGCTTGAGAAGCCGAAAAAATTTCATCTATAGTGGAATCTTCAATGTCTGACCCATCAGGACTCAGGTCCGCTTGATCCCCCTGTGGGTCCAATACCTCCGAAGAGAGGACCTCTGCATCCGAACACACCGTTCTAGGTGACGGGGATCTAGCCCGTTTGCCACCTGGCAAAGAGCGGGCAATTAAAGCAGTTAACCTTTTCTCTAGCCCACCCAGGGTGGATTCTAGCATTTCTTCCGTAACATAAACGGGAATGGGTTGATTGGGGGCCGCCTCTGCCCCTAGCACCCTCAATGGCTCCTGCATGATGCTGTTCGGTGGTCTATCTGGTGAGGGTGGGACCACTGGAGCCTGGCCCAAATCCTCTGACCCCGTTGGAGACCCCTTTACTTTTTTGGCACCTTTTGCAGCCTTAGCTGGTCCTGATCCCTTGGGAGCCATTGCACAACCTTGAGACACCCCTACAGCCAACACCCAACTGTTGTAGCTAGAAGTGAAACATTAATAAGGACAGGCTATGGTAAAAAAAAATCTAAATTTTCATATGCCTGAGAAGGCGGCAATACCGAGGAAAGTCCTGTGAGTATTGCCACACCAATGCCCGTTAGCTGGAGTCCAAGGTTGCACCGACTCAGATACTGCCAGATCTAAGGCCGAGTCCCTTTAAGAAAAAAATCTTTTTTTTTTTTCTGGTCAGTGTGGACTTTTAAGTCCAGACCTGAAGATCCACAAACCACCACTGGGTGTCACTGTTAGCCAGAACTGGCTCAGCTGCGTGCTCTATGTCCTCACTCTCCACTGCTCTCAGGAGGGAATGACCAGCCAGGAAATGCTTTTTTGCTTTATCTGAGACCTGACGCTGCTGGCCCGCCCCCCCCCACGCCCGCTGACGCTGTAAAGGCGGCGCGCACGCGCCCCCGCCCCCCCCCACGCTGAAACCAACATGGAGGAAGCAGAGAGCAGAGGAGAAGCCTGGACCAGCGCTAGTAACACAGACACCCGGTAAGCCACTAATCTTTGTAGTGCACACATAGAGGAAGCTGTCCCCCTAGGCTTCCTAGGAAACAGGAGTTTTGTCAGCACTTCCTCTCTATACACGTGGGGCTGCAGTATCATGCTAACAGGCAAATCTGGGGGGAGTAGCAAAATACATATCTTTAAAAGCATATATATATCTACATGTTATCTGGGTAAACATTAGTACATCCCATCCTGCCTCAAAAGACATAGTGGAGATAGTGGCTGATGCACAAGCATACCATTAGCCAACCCAGAACCCCCAGGGGGATACCTACTGTCGAACCAAGTCCCCCAGGTTCCCTCTTACCTGCTCCACGCCGCAGGGTATTGCAAAATGCAAGAGGCCCAGCCTTCCCCCATCTCCGTGGGTATTGTCTTGGACCTTCAGGGACCGGGGTCCTGTGTTAAGGAACCCACACCCCTGGACCTATATAGCATCCTGGCATCAGTAGCGTTTAGTTCTTGGAAGAGACTAAGGCACTGGAGCCCAGAATCCAGCCCTCCAAGGAGAGGCATTATAGGCAAAAACCCCACTCCAGCAGGGCCCGGGTACCGTACACCTTGGCTTTGAAGCACTTCGGACGGATCCGGCTAGCTATCCTGGGTCCCGAGACCTCCGAGGGACAGCTAGACGTGACCAACACCTAAGACACTGGCGAAAAAACTGAAGCACTCCCAGTGGGAGGGGGTTATATAGGGAGGAAACTTCCTGTGAAATTGATTACACCAGTGTCCACACCTGAAGGTACCCATATAACCCAAGTGTAATGGCTATGCGCTCTGTGTCCCGTGATGTACGATAAAGAAATGTTTTTTTTATATATATATTTTTGGGGGATGTTTATTCTAGCAAAAAAGTACAAAATATTTTATTTATTTTTTTCAAAAATGTACGCTTTTCTTTTGTTTATAGCGCAAAAACTAAAAACCACAGAGGTGATCAAATACCACCAAAAGAAAGCGCTATTTGTGGGGGAAAAATTATGCGTACAGTGTTGCATGACCGTGCAATTGTCATTCAAAGTGTGACAGTGCTGAAAAATGGCCTGGGCAGGAAGTGGATGAAAGTGCCCTGTATTGAGGTTGTTCAACAAAAAACTAGACTTTAGTATCACGATTTTATTGTGATGACAAATTAATCTTTGGGATTATTTATTTTCTGTAATAAATTAAACTCACATACCAACTGACCCTTACTCCATTATATGCAATTGAGCAGAGAAACATAAAAGCTTGCACTTACTGCCTGAGACCCCTCTCCAGAAGAAGAATCTTGATCATCTTCATCTGGCCTTGCTCTTTTACCATGTCCAGAGGCACCCAGTGGGCTGGTTTCCTTTCTTTTGCCCATTGCTGTTAAAAAAAAAAAAAAGAAAATAAGGCATCTTCTATGTGCAGCATCATAGCAGTTGTAGATTAAACAGAGACAAAGATGACAGCTTCCTTGGCTGAAAACAATAGGTTTATTTACACTTTAGGCTGGTAGACTGATTGGAGATTGCACTGTCCACTGGTAACCCTTTCCTATGAAGACTGGAAGCTCAGAAAAGATGCACTAAAAGAGCAGGAGCCAGCAGCAACCAAAGTTGTAAACTGCAAGTGCTGGTGTAAGAATTTTGACAGCTAGGGGTTAATTTACTAAAACTGAAGAATGCACAATCTGGTGCAGCTATGCATAGAAAGCAATCAGCTTCCAGGTTTTGGTTGTCAAAGCTTAAAGAGTAGGTTACACCAACGTTTCATATTCCTGATATGTGCCTGCTGCACCATTGTACTTGTATGAAAAAAATATCCTGCTCTTTGTATTGCTTCCTTTGTGTTAAATTCTTAGTGTTCCTGCCAGTCCCATTGCTTTCCAATTAAAAACTTACCACACTAGGCAGGAGAGCACAGCTTGGTCAGTTCTCTGAGAACTCAGTTTGCTCTTCTCCAATGATCAGACTTGTCCTGTCCTGAGTCTCAGGTCCTGATTGGATAGATTGATAGCAGCGCAGCCATTGGCTACCGCTGCGGTCAATCAAATCCAATGACGTGGGAGTCGGGGCTGAGTCCTGCTGTCTTTGTCAACGGACGCAGGAGCAGGACACTGGAGCGCACCCGCACAAGTGCCCCGAGTGAGAGCAGCTCTCCAAGGGGGCACTCAAGAAGAGAAGGAACCAGGTGAGCCGCTGAGGGAATCTAGAAGAGGAAAATCAGGGCCACTCTGTGCAAAACCAGGTATGTAGCATACCAGCTCATTATGAATTACTTGCCTTACATTGAAGCTCCCGCAGTGGTCCTTGTCCCCCCCGGCTCCTGCAGCGTCATCTCTCCCGGGGGTTAGTTCTGGGTATCGCGGGTCTGGTGTATGCGCACGGGAGCCGCCGGTAACGGCACAAGGACTGAAGCAATGGCACGCATATGTGCTGATTACATTGGCACATGCAGGGGACAGGGGATATCTCCTAAATCGTACAGATTTAGGAGATATCCTGGGTAGCTACAGGTAAGCCTTATTATAGGCTTACCTGTAGCATAAAGTGGTCTGTAAGGCTTTATAACCATTTTAATTGGTTTGTGCAAAACCAATAGCATCTACAAAATATGGTATATATACTGGAATTTACACAGCAATAGACACTATACTGTAAAGGCAGTGTTCAGCGACTTATAGAGTGACACTATCTGGAAAGGTTACTGACGCAGTGATAATACTGTACACTGACACTGTACTAATGACACTGGCTGAGAAGGGGTTAACATCTAGGGGGAATCTAGGGGTTAACTGTGTGACTTACCATGTGTAATGTGCGCCGATTTTACTTTACTATCTGGCAGGGCTGGACTGGGACAAAAATTTGGCCCTGGACTTCATCCAGACTGGCCCACTTTGACAGGTCTCTCCCATGGCGGCTGGACAACTCCCACACTCCCCCCGCCACCCAAGCCCCCTCTACTAGCCACTAGCCATTGTACTTTATTAGAGTAGAACGGCTGGTACTGGAACTCTTATAGGCAGTACCAGTGGGGAAGCTAGACATTATTTCACCCGGGGAAAATAATCAGTTTGGTGCCCCCCCCTTATGGGACAAGATTAGGCAGAAGTGAGAAACTCCCGGGCCATAGATGTTGAGTCAGCTGTCTGCCCCCTCCCCCAAGCTCCTCTGTTGTCCCCCCTATGCTCCTCTGGTCCTCCCCAGGTGAGCGCTGCGGGAAATGACAGGAGGTGAGTGCTGCGGGAAGGGAGAGACAGAGGAGCAGAGGGGGGCGGCATTCCGCTGTCACTGAAGCCGGCCCACTGAGCCATCGGCCCACCGGGAAACTCCCTGTAGTCCCAATGGCCAGTCCATCCCTGCTATCTGGCTGTTTTCTTTCAGTTTTTCAGGGAGAACAGCCAGATCGCTGTTCATATGCACACAGAGTTGTGTGTGTGTGTTTGTAAATACTGTCTGTGACTGGACACAGCTGATTTCAGCCCAAATCATTGGCTGAAATCTGCTGCAAGGAGGTGCGTTATTGGCCAGATCACCAGGGGAGAATTGAGGGGGGGGGGGAGCCTAAAAAAAAGAAAAAACAAACACAGCCCAGTTTGGTAAACCGCTATACGTTTTGATTTTGGGTTTAATAATGTAATTTTAAAATAAAATAAGTTTTCCTCTCCTGCCTGTGCTTCTATAGTAAGCCGTGTGCTATGAGGGCACATGTGTGGGCATGCTCTCAAGCCGGGCTATGCATGTCCATAAACACAGTGTGGTTAGACCACGCCCCCTTACATGATTTGATTAACAGCAGCAGGAGCCAATGGCTTCAGTTGCTCTCAGTCTGTCCTGTGAGAGCAGGAAGAGAGCACAGACCAGCTGGGTACAGCGCTGCTATGAGAGAGGACTTGGGTAAGTATTTGGGGGTGGGGAACAGCTAGTGGAAGGGACATAAGAGTTTCTGAAAACAAACTTTGTTTTTTGTTTGTTTTTTTAACCTCAATGCATTGCCTGCATTAAAGCGGAGGTTCACCCTAAATAAAGTCTCTCTCATGTGATCCAGCATACTGGCGTCAGCGCCAGTATGCTGTTTTTTTTTTTTTTAAATCCCCCACTTACTGTATTATGTTCAATTTTAATTTCTTTCCCCCGCGGTGGACGGCTCTAGTATAGCGCGTCACATCTTACGAAAATACCCGATAAGGACTCGGCTGTTCTCGGCGTTATACGGCGCCCGAGCACCGACCTAGGAGCTGACTGCGCAGGCGCCGTATATAGCCGCGTCACGCCCTCCGAAAAAAGCCGAAATAGGACTCGGCTGTATACGGCGCCTGCGCAGTCAGCTCCTGGGTCTGTGCGCAGGCGCCGAGAACAGCCGAGTGCTAGTCGGCTGTTTTCGGAAGGCGTGACGCGATATAGCGGCGCCATACACCGCGGTAGGACGAAAATTAAATTATCTATTAAGAAGTAAGTACATCGATAAAAAAAAAAAAAAACAGCATACTGGCGCTGACGCCAGTATGCTGGATGGGATGGGAGAAAGTGGTTTTAAGGGTGGACCCCCTCTTTAAGTTAAAAAAAAAAAAAAAAGTAAAAAAAAAAAAAAAGTAAAAAAAAAAAGAAACCTTGACCTGACTTTAGAACCACTTTAACTTCTGTCGCTTGTGCTGATCTTTCCATTTAAATTTTTAGCTAAATTTAGGGCCCATTCACACTAAAACACGGTGTGGCAAACCCACATTCTTTGCCAGTTTCCTGCACTGCATTCAAATTGCAAAAGAAGGTACCCCCCCCCCCCCCCCAAAAAAAAAAAAAAATACATGCGGCATGTTAGGAGGTGAGGAGTGCTTAAAATGGAAGTTCCACTTTTGGGTGGAAATCCGCTTTAAGATCACACATTCACCACATATAATGTTACACAACTTAATTGATACATATGTATCTATTTTGGTTTTAAAGTATGATTTATAGAAATATAATGAACGCAGTTTTAAATTAGAACTATAAGTAAACTTTTTTTTTTTTTTTAATTTTGGATAAAGTAAGGGAGGGTTATAACCCTTGTCAGATTTTTCTTTTTTGGCAGAGATTTCCCCCCACTTCCTGTCCCATAACCACACAGGAAGCGAGAGGCGATCCCTGCAATTTCCCCTCTATTACTTTTCTGGGACAACACAAAATGTGGGGTTTTCTTTTACTTTCAATGACAATGGCAAACAGGAAAAATATAGAGGGGTAATCTCCTTAATTGAGGCACGGACAGCAATAAAAATAAAAAAAACTGACAGGTATTGTAATTTCCTTTGCCTTTAGTTGAGTCAGCCAAACACTGCCAGAGGTTTACTCACTGAATATTGCAACATTGCTTTCAAGTAACAAAGATTACATTCCTTATGCAAATTGGCTAAGATCCTGTTCTCTTTGTATTGCTTCCTTTGTGTGAAATCCCTGGTGTTCCTGCCAGTGCCTTTGCTTTTCTATAACAGAAGTACAGACAAAACTTGTTTGGCTGTACTTCTCCTGTGGATCACAGGAGTGCAGTTTGTTTTTCATTCCTGTGACCCATTTTCAGCCGACAGCGGGCTGAAGCCCACTGTCATGTGAAGTCACAGAGATGGTCCAGAAATATGGGGAAAGATGGTGATCATATGGTCAAGATCCGCCCACATGCATATACCAGCGACTCGCTCAGTCTCTCAACGAGCCGCTGAGAGCCTGCCGCCCCTCCACAGCTCAGTGCTTCAGTGAGGGTGGGGGGCAGAGCGAACAGCAGTGACTGACAGTTACCAGTTCTCTGCTCACGAAGTTCTGAGAACCAGGCGACCATCTGCGTTTGATCACTCAGTTCTCAGTCATAGAGCCAGCGGTGGACCGATGCTGTATGCTTCTAAAAACACATTCTTCTCTTTTAAAAGCTGACCACATTAAGCATGAGAGCACAGCATGGTAGGTTCTCAAGTCTGTTCTCCTCCAATTATCAGACTTGTCCTGATATCCCCTCTCCACAGCTTTTCGTTTACAATATTTTACTATTTTATAAATGTGTTACAGGGGTTTTTCCCTATGCACAACAGAGATTTTATATATATATATATATATATATATATATATATTTCCTGTGCCAGCAGACCTTCCAAATCTCTAGTAAGATCCATTTCACTGCACAGCCTTTCACCGGAAAGATTAGTGTACCGTGTTTCTCCTCCCCCAGCTCGTATGCAGCTGAGAACAGAGAGAATGTGATGCAATGCAAACAAGGGGAAAAAAAAGGTATATATAATGTTAAATGCTGTGTCTTTCATTTATATTTTTCAGTTAAAAATACAAATAAGTTTAAAATAGCGCGGGAATTACTTTTTTTCGGCTTTGGCAACCGACATTGCCAGAGCCAGCGATCCCGGAAGAAACACAGAGGGAACATGTCAGCTCCTTCAGCGGTGACCGGGCGCCACTACAGGACTTCATTCTAAGATAAGGATTTGATAATGTATGTGATGCATACTAGCACATTATGCAATTGTCTTGCAGGTTCTTAGTTTCTTTCTGTGGTTTACTACCGCTTTAATAGTTGCACACTCTCCAATATAAAATATAAAAAATTCTCTTATTGATCGTAACATAAATGTCTAAATCAACATTTAAAGACAGTGGTTGTAAAGGCAGAAGTTTTTTTTTTTATCTTAATGAATTCTATGAATTATGAAAAAAGCCTTTTGTGTGCAGCAGTCCCCCTAATACTTACCTGAGGTTACTCTATGTCCACAAGCTGTGACCTGGCTCGGGTATCCCCATAGCAAGCTGCTTGCTGTGGGGGGAACTTAAGAGGAGGGAGGGGCCAGGATCACAGAAGAGGGACCCAAGAAGAGGAGGATCTGGGCTGCTCTGTGCAAATCCACTGCAACAGATCAGGTAAGTATCAGGTAAGTATAACATGTTTATTATTTTTATAGGAAAAAAGACAAGGCTTTACAATCACTTTAAATTTCTTAATAATTGAGCTGGGTAAAATTTGAATACTTCACTAATGCATTTTATACATAAACCCAAACAAAAATATTCTCCTTGGAGCTCAGACCTGCAGTTCCTCAGCTGCATATACAGGTACATGCTTCTTAATCAAACTTATTTTTATATAAAAAAAATGAGACTTTACAAACATGTTATACTTACCTGCTCTGTTGCAGTGGATATGCACAGAGCAGCCTGGATCCTCCTCTTCTGTGCTGCTCCTGGCCCCTCTCACCTGCCCAGTGCCCCCATAGCAAGCAGCTTGCTATGGGGGCACCCAATCCGAGTCACAGCTTTCTGTGTTCATTCAGACACTAAGCGGTGGCCTAGCCCCTCCCCCCCTCCTGATTGGCTGACTGATTGAGAGCAGCAGGAGCTATTGGCGCCACTGCTGTGTCTCAGCCAATCAGGAGGAAGAGTCTCAGACCCCAACACCATTGGACAGAGATGGGGCTCTGAAAATATTAGGGGGGCCGAGTGGGCCTGCTGCACACAGAAGGCTTTTTATCTTAATGCATAGAATGCATTAAAAACACTGAGTACAGTGCTCCATGACCAAGCAATTGTCTTTCAAAGTGTGACAGCTGAAAATTGGCCTGGGCACGAAGGGGGTGAAAGTGCCCGGTAGGTAGTTAAAAAACAGCTCCTAACTAATCCTAAATGTGTCAATTTTTGCTATAAAGACTTTGAAAGTGTGGCCTATGGAGAATTTTGGGTACCAGAGTATTTTGTTAATACATGGGTGTGCGCAATTTTAAGGCCTCATGTACATAGGACGTTTTTATTCCTCCCCTGGACACATGTGCTTCGGGGGAGGAAAAAGCATTAACAAATTGCCTACTGGGCACTTTTATACCCTTCCTGCCCAGGCCAATTTTCAGCTGTTATCGCTGTTGCACTTTGAATGACAATTGCGCAGTCATGCACCACTGTACCCAAATGAAATGTTTCATTTTTTTTCAGACAGAGCTTTCTTTTGGTAATATTTAATCATAAATACAATTTTTATAGTTTGTTATAACATTTTGCAAACAGGTAATTTTTCTCATTCACTGATGTGCGCTGACAAGGCCCACTGATGAGGAATGATTGGCAGCACTGGTGGGACTGCACTGAGAATCAGTGCCCCGATTATTAGTGCTGATGTCCCATTAACACAAGCTGGTTATCAGCTCTTCTACTAACCGCACGCTGCCAGCATGAGGAAAGAAAAGCGGATATTCGGCTTGTGTTTACATCCGTGATCAGCTGTCATTGGACACAGATGATCATGTGGTAAAGGGCTGCTGTGATTGGCCCTTTACCCCAATCATTGATCAGCCAAGTCCTAAGGGCTCGGTGATCACAGAGTGTGACATGCAGGCAGCGCAATCAAGGGCGGATGTCCATGTACCCCCTCCCGGCAAAGTAATGCCTAGCATTCAGGTGCGCATAGGTGCATCTGACGTTTTTTTATGGCAAAACACTCCTCTCCTGATTTTTTTTTTACCTCTAAATGCCTGTGTTTGCATGAACACAGACTAACAGAGGGGCAATTTAGGTATCAGAAAAAGAAAAAAACAAAACACAAAAACAAATGTCTCTAAAGGCCCTTACCCTTACACACGATTAGACGTATTTTGCCGAGTAATCCGATCGCCTGTATGCTCCATCGGACAACTGTTGTCCTACTAAAATCCACAGTACAAACACGCATGCTCAGAACCAATGCTAAACATCAGACAATAGCAGAAGTTGCCCAAACGGTGGCGGTAAAGAGCTGAAAAACCACGTCGTTTGGTGACTGTTGGCTGAAAATGTTCTGCCGTGTGTATGCAGAACAAGTAAACGGCCAGCGCCCTTCGGACAAATTCACCGATTTTACCGATGGACATCCAAACGTGTGTACAAAGCTTTAGGCTGATTTTACACTAGCTGCGGCCGCGAGTCACAGGTCTAGTGCGTCCCTGTTCTCCATTTCAGATGCCTGAATTTGGACCTGAAACAAAGCCAAAGACGCACAAAAGAACCAAAGACTGCAGCCGCCCCGGAGCTGTGTGGTCACACTCTCCTGTCATACAAATAGGATCCGTAGAAAACCTGCATCCAAATCGCATACGTGTGAACCCAGCCAAACAGCCACATTGTTAAAGGACAGCCAAAGCTTCTTTGGCTGCTGTTCTCCTGTGGATCACAGGAGTGTAGTTCGTTCTGCACTCCTGTGACCCGCTTGGGGAGACAGCAGGCTGAAGTCCGCTGACGTCATAGAGCCAGTCCAGGCTCGGGCATCATCACCACCATAGAGTCGGGCTCCTCCCACATGCCTGGATCAGTACCAGGCTCGGCCTATCAGCGAGCCACTGATTGCCTGGACCGACACCCGGCTCGGCCTATCAGCGAGCCACTGAGTGCCTGGACCGACACCCGGCTTGGCCTATCAGCGAACCACTGATTGCCTGGACCGACACTCGGCCTATCAGCAAGTAAGGATCAGCTCTGGCGTGTTCGCATAGCACACGTGCAGAACCCGCCAGGAAGTCTGCGCGGTGCTGCACTAATCACAGCCAGGGAGACATTGTCCCGATGCTCGGCTGCAGAGATCGGGAAATGTCTCCCTGGCTGTGATTAGTGCAGCACCGTGCACACTTCCTGGTGGGCTCTGCACGTGTGCTATGCGAACACGCCAGAGCTCATCCTTATCAGCGAGCCACTGAGTGCCTGGACCGACACCCGGCCTATCAGCGAGCCACTGAGTGCCCGGACCGACACCCGGCTGGGCCTATCAGCGAGCCACTGAGTGCCTGGACCGACACCCGGCTCGGCCAATCAGCGAGCCACTGAGTGCCTGGACCGACACCCGGCTCGGCCAATCAGCGAGCCACTGAGTGCCTGGACCGACACCCGGCTCGGCCAATCAGCGAGCCACTGAGTGCCTGGACCGACACCCGGCTCGGCCAATCAGCGAGCCACTGAGTGCCTGGACCGACACCCGGCTCGGCCTATCAACGAGCCGCTGAGTGCCTGGACCGACACCCGGCTCGGCCTATCAGCGAGCCGCTGAGTGCCTGGACCGACACCCCGCCGATCAGCGAGCCGCTGAGTGCCTAGACCAACACCTGGCTCAGCCTATCAGCAAGCCGCTGAGTGCCTAGACCGACACCTGGCTCAGCCTATCAGCGAGCCACCGAGTGCCTGGACCGACACCTGGCTCAGCCTATCAGTGAGCCACTGAGACTGCCATTCCCGCCTCCTCCACAACCCAGCGCTCCAGTGAGTGAGGAGGGGGCAGAGCAGAGAGCCGCTGACTGACAGTCTACAGCTCTCTGCTCAAGGATCCCTGAGAACGGAGCCATCAGGGGTATCCAAATGCTTGATTCTCAGTCTTAGGCCTCTTTCACACGGGGCGGATCAGTGATGATCCACCCCGTGAACCTCCACTTGCTCAGCGGGGATGAGCCGGCGGATGACAGGTTGGTCCCCGCACACTGTGCAGGGACCTCCCTGTCTTTTCTCCGCTCTCCTCTATGTGGATCCGGTGACGGATGGAAAAATAGGATTTTCCTCCGTCTGCAGAGTCGGAGGATTGCGGAACCGGGTGAGATCGGGTGTCAGCGGATGTTGGGGGGCAGATGCAGAATCTACCTAGGTAAGTAAGATTCTTTAAAAAAAAAAAAAAAAACACACACACATACATCTATTTTAACGCCCTGAGTGCATGAGGTATAAGGCCCCACCAAAACCATATAATATATGAGGTCAAACCTTAAGGCCGCGTACACACGATCGAATATATCTGCTGAAACTGGCCCGCAGACCAGTTTCAGCAGACATATCCGATCGTGTGTACGGGCTAGCAGACAGGTTTCCAGCAGACAAAAGTTTTAAAGCATGCTTTAAAACTTGTCTGCTGGAAAGCTGTCTGTCGGATATGTCCGCTGGTTAGTACGCCTAACCAGTGGACCGCGCTGTCTGTCCGTGGGGATTTTGGTTTGATCGCGTGTACACAGATCAAACCAAAACATCCCAGGAGACATGTCCGATGAAAACGATCCGCGGACCGGTTTCATCGGACATGTCTCCTCATGTGTACGTGGCCTAAGAGTTTTAATTTGTATGCAATCAGGCAGGCCCTTGCACTACATGGTTTTGGTAAATCTGAAGACAACAATCTGCAGAAAATCTAAGTGTGTATGGGGTCTAAAACCTTGTACACACAGTCAGATTATTAGATTAATTTGTCCGTTTTTTGTTGGATGTCACACGGTCAGAACTTCCGATGGAAAAAGTCAGACGGAATTTTTTCATCGGATATTCTGACGGACTTAAAGAGAAAGTGTTCTCTCCCCCCCCCCCCGCAACGGAAAAAAATCCTGTATGGAATTCCGACGGAGAAAAAAACATACATGCTTGGAAACAATTCGACGCATGCTTGGAAGCATTGAACTTCATTATTCTCGGCTCGTCGTTGTACGTCACCGCGTTTGACGGTCGGAATTTGGTGCGTCCGTGTGTATGCAAGACAGCTTGAACAGAATTCGGAGTTTATCCCATCATGTGTATGGGCCTTGGTCTCAAACCGAATGTGAAGAGGGAACTCACCATCAGAAATTTTTCTTTTGACAGAATTCAACATCAGACGTGATGTAATGTGTTGAATTTAGGGTTGTCCCGATACCAGTATCGGTATCAGGACCGATACCGAGTATTTGCGGGAGTACTTGTACTCCTGCAAATACCCCTGATACCTAAATAGAATATACCCCCCCCCCCCCCCGCCACATACCGCAAAGCCACCACCGCGTTAATCCCCCTGCATTACAGCGCGCATTACAAGCTTTCGTTTGAATACTTGTAATGCCCGCTGCACCATGTATAGACACTCCCCTTCTCGGGATTGGACAGATCCGTCCAATCCCGAGAAGGGGAGTGTCTATACACGGCGCGGCGGGCATTACAAGGGGGAGTGTCTATACACGGATCCGTAAAACTCAATTTTTTATATTTTACTGGAAAAAAAATTGTGTTTATTTGCACTAAAATGTATTTGAGTTTATATTTTGCTTTCTGAAAAATTGGCTGATTGATAAATAACTCCTCAACTATCGTGCTACATAAAAAAACTTGTTTTTAACTCCCACCATTTTATTCTCCATGTTCGCTGCTTTTAGAAAATATACTTTTTTTTGGGAGGAGTACAGTAATTTGTAATACAAAAATGCATATTTAAAGAAAAATTGCCCCAATAGAGAAGTTTAAAGAGCCTAAAAATGCACAATTCTGCCGCAAAGACCATTCCAGCGTCAGGTGACGCGGGGCACAGGGGTGACGGGCCCATGGAGGAATGAGAATTGCTAATGGCGAGCGTTGTCGCCCTTCAGGAATGGCAGAACACAGTGCTGGATCTGATTGGGTGACTCGGTGTGATGGACCCCCGAGTCACTAAGCCAGAACCTGCATAAAATAATCCAGTAGGACCCAAACTGGTTATATGCAGTGTTGTGTAGAAGGAAATGCACCACACGCACACACAACACAGGCGCCAGAGAGGTCAGCCTCCTTGTCCCCCTCTGAGGGAATGTTTTACTATAAATAAAGCTTGTTTTTCTCACACAGCTCCTACGACCCCGGAGAGAACACTACCGACACAGGAAGGGGGAGGGAGCTGGCAGAGTGTGCATACATGGCCGGTCCGCTCATATTCCCACTTACCTGTAACGTTCCCGGCACACCGGGGGCCCGCCGCTGTCACGTGACTCCCGCTACTTCTCTCACTACATTCAAACCTTCCGGAGATTTGCGCCACTACCGGGCGCGCTACACTCTGCGTCCCGCCCACCATTCCTCCATCACGTGACACAGTCAGACCGAGCTCTCCTCCAGTCACCAAGCCTACACCACTCCACAGAGGAGGTCTGCAGCCAGGGCGCCATTTTACCGGAGACCACATTGACCCATACTTGCTGAATGGTTTATGAACGTTTAAAATTAAACCGAAGTCAATTTTTTTTTGTGATTTTAGAGAGAATAATAGAGGGTTATAACTTCCTTTTGCACAGAGGTTATAAGAGGCGAATTCCTGATTGTCACCAGGACTCACCAGTGTTCCCCATTTGGCAGCTCATGCTCCAAATTTTTCGCCGAGAAAACAATTGGACAATAATAAGATTAGATTGCCATAGCAGTTGTTGGGGGGGGGGGGCTGCTGCCGCTGGACTTGTGGGGAGACTCTTCTTTCCCATTATGTGTGCCAGTTGGGAGGTATGCATAGGTTTTACACGTATATCTGCTGTCTTCACATTTATATACTGTTTAGTATGCACAGCGCTTTACAACATGAGGGCAGACAATACAGTTACAATACAATTCAGTGCATGAGAAATTAGAGGGCCCCGCTCATTGGAGCTTACAATCTATTCTAGCTCATTGAAATCAATCAGCTGCCAAACACACAATGCGTGGGATAAACATGCACGCTTGGTCGCACCCTTAGGTTTGAACCTAGCGTCACAGCCGCATGACATGTGCAGGTGCCTAAATCTGTCCCCCTTGTAAACACTCTTCTTATCTGATGTGTCCCCACACTGCTGTCTAGGATGATAGAGGAGACACTGATACAAAGAACATGGACGTATATAGATCCCATTCACAGGAAATAACCCTTCTACATGGGGACTCTTTATTATCTACTCTTCTACCATGACCAATTACAGTGCAGAATCAGCGGGACGTCACCTGTCCCCAACCACTGCAAGAAATCTACTTCACCGAATCTATAGAGCGCTCATACATGACGTCACTCGGTCATGTGATTGGCTGCCGGAAGTGGGGTGGCTTCACTGGCGGAAGTACAACTGAGTGGCCTGACAGGTCATCCCGTTCAAATTAGTATGGCGGGAAGTCATGAAGCCGGAACATAAACAATGCGAATGAGGAAGAAGAGGGGGCTGAGTGACACTGTGATCGGGGGTCTGGGCTGTGTGTGTCCTGCTGGAAGGTGAGCGGGTCTGTCATACACGGTCTGTCTCTCATTGTGATTGATGTTAATAAAGGAAACACAGCTATATATTATGTGTATACTAGTGCCTGTCCTGGAAGACTGAGGACTTGTTTATGTACATTAGTTAGTCTGTTTCCACATTGTGATCATGGCTGGGTACACTCGTGCTGTGCAAACCTGGGAGCGCCATGTGGCCCTTAGTCACTATTTGTACAGCCTCCATGCCCCCCTGCAGACACGAATCTGTGTTTATTTATTGCCCTGTTATAGCAATGACTTCTATCAGTCTCATGTAATGTCTCTGAGGCATGTTCCCAGTCTCCAACAACTCCTAGCATGTCCGCCGTCTCTGGCCACCCCCCTCTAGCGCGTCCGCCGTCTCTGGCCGCCCACCCCCGTAGCGCGTTCACCGTCTCTGGCTCCCCCCCCCCCCCCCCGTAGCGCGTTCACACCGTCTCACCTGCTCCCCCCCCCCCCCCTAGCGCGTTCACCGTCTCTGGCTCCCCCCCCCCCCGTAGCGCGTTCACCGTCTCTGGCTCCCCCCCCCCGTAGCGCGTTCGCCGTCTCTGGCTCCCCCCCCCCCCCCCCGTAGCGCGTTCGCCGTCTCTGGCCCCCCCCCCCGTAGCACGTTCACCGTCTCTGGCCCCCCCCCGTAGCACGTTCACCATCTCTGGCCCCCCCCCCCCGTAGCGCGTTAGCCGTCTCTGCCCCCCCTGTAGCGCGTTCGCCGTCTCTTGCCCCCCTGTAAGCGCGTTCGCCGTCTCTGCCCCCCCCTGTAGCGCGTTCGCCGTCTCTGCCCCCTCTGTGCCCCCAGTACGCGCGTTCGCCGTCTCTCTGCCCCCCCCCCCCCCCCGTAGCGCGTTCGCCGTCTCTGGCCCCCCCCCCGTAGCACGTTCGCCGTCTCTGGCCCCCCCCCCCCCCCGTAGCGCGTTCGCTGTCTCTGGCCCCCCCCCCCGTAGCGCGTTCACCGTCTCTGGCTGCCCCCCCCCCCCCCCCCGAGCGCGCGTTCGCCGTCCCTGGCCCCCCCGTAGCGCGTTCGCCGTCCCTGGCCCCCCCCGTAGCGCGTTCGCCGTCCCTGGCCCCCCCGTAGCGCGTTCGCCGTCCCTGGCCCCCCCCCCCGTAGCGCGTTCGCCGTCTCTGGCCCTCCCGTAGCGCGTTCGCCGTCTCTGGCCCTCCCCGTAGCGCGTTCGCCGTCTCTGGCCCTCCCCGTAGCGCGTTCGCCGTCTCTGGCCCTCCCCGTAGCGCGTTCGCCGTCTCTGCCCTCCCGTAGCGCGTTCGCCGTCTCTGGCCCCCCCCCCCGTAGCGCGTTCGCCCGTCTCTGGCCCCCCCCCCGTAGCGCGTTCACCGTCTCTGGCCCCCCCCCCCCTGTAGCGCGTTCGCCGTCCTCCTGCCCCCCCCTGTAGCGCGTTCGCCGTCTCTGCCCCCCCCTGTAGCGCGTTCGCCGTCTCTGCCCCCCCTGTAGCGCGTTCGCCGTCTCTGCCCCCCTCTGTAGCGCGTTCGCCGTCTCTGCCCCCCCCCCCCCACCCCGTAGCGCGTTCGCCGTCTCTGGCCCCCCCCCCGTAGCACGTTCACCGTCTCTGGCCCCCCCCCGTAGCACGTTCACCATCTCTGCCCCCCCCCCCACCCCCCCGTACGCGTTAGCCGTCTCTTCTGCCCCCCCCCTGTAGCGCGTTCGCCGTCTCTGCCCCCCCTGTAGCGCGTTCGCCGTCTCTGCCCCCCCCTGTAGCGCGTTCGCCGTCTCTGCCCCCCCCTTAGCGCGTTCGCCGTCTCTGCCCCCCTCTGTAGCGCGTTCGCCGTCTCTGCCCCCCCCCCCCCGTAGCGCGTTCGCCGTCTCTGGCCCCCCCCCGTAGCACGTTCGCCGTCTCTGCCCCCCCCCCCCCCCCCCCCCCCCCCCCCGTAGCGCGTTCGCTGTCTCTGGACCCCCCCCCCCCCCCCCCCCCGTAGCGCGTTCACCGTCTCTGGCCCCCCCCCCCCCCCCGTAGCGCGTTCGCCGTCTCTGGCCCCCCCGTAGCGCGTTCGCCGTCTCTGGCCCCCCTAGCGCGTTCGCCGTCCCTGGCCCCCCCCGTAGCGCGTTCGCCGTCCCCTGGCCCCCCCGTAGCGCGTTCGCCGTCCCTGGCCCCCCCCGTAGCGCGTTCGCCGTCCCTGGCCCCCCCCCCCCCCCCGTAGCGCGTTCGCCGTCTCTGGCCCCCCCCGTAGCGCGTTCGCCGTCTCTGGCCCTCCCCGTAGCGCGTTCGCCGTCTCTGGCCCTCCCCGTAGCGCGTTCCCGCCGTCTCTGGCCCTCCCCGTAGCGCGTTCGCCGTCTCTGGCCCTCCCCGTAGCGCGTTCGCCGTCTCTGGCCCCCCCGTAGCGCGTTCGCCGTCTCTGGCCCCCCCGTAGCGCGTTCGCCGTCTCTGCCCCCCCCCTGTAGCGCATTAGCCGTCTTCCCCCCCCCCCCCCTGTAGCGCGTTCGCCGTCTCTGCCCCCCCTCCGTAGCGCGTTCCCGTCTCTGGCCCCCCCCTCCCCGTAGCGCGTTAGCCGTCTCTGCCCCCCCCTGTAGCGTGTTCGCCGTCTCTGCCCCCCCCCCCCCTGTAGCGCGTTCGCCGGCTCTCTCTGCCCCCCCCCCTGTAGCGCGTTCGCCGTCTCTGCCCCCCCCTGTACGCGTTCGGCGTCTCTGGCCGCCCCCCCCGTAACATGTCCGCCCGGCTCTGACCGCACCCCCCCCCCCCAAGCGCGTCCGCCGGCTTCTGACCGAGCCCCCCCCCCCCCCAGTAGCGCGTCCGCCATCTCTGCCCCCCCCCCCCCCCGTAGCACGTCCGCCGTCTCTGACCCCCCCCCCCACCCCGTAGCGCGGTTCGCCGTCTCTGGCCCCCCCGTAGCGCGTTCGCCGTCTCTGGCCCCCCCGTACGCGTTCGCGTCGTCTCTGCCCCCCCCCCCCCGTAGCGCGTTCGCCGTCTCTGCAGCCCCTGCCCCCCCCGTAGCGCGTTCGCCGTCTCTGCCCCCCCCCCCCCCGTAGCGCGTTCGCCGTCTCTGCCCCCCCCCCGTAAGCGCGTTCGCCGTCTCCCCCCCCCCCCCCCCCGTCTCTGCCGCCCCCCTCCCCCCCGTACGCGTTCGCCGTCTCTGCCCCCCCGTAGCGCATTTTCGCCGGTCTCTGTCCCCCACCCCCCCCCCCCCCGTAGCGCGTTCGCCCTCTCTGGCCCCCCGTAGCACGTTCGCCTCTCTGGCCGCCCCCCGCGTAACATGTCCGCCGGCTCTGACCGCGCCCCCCCCCCCCCGTAGCGCGTTCCCGCCGGCTCTGACCGCGCCCCCGTCCCCCCCCTCCCGTTAGCGTCAGTCCGCCATCGTCTGCTGCCCCCCCCCCCCTAGCCACGTCCGCCGTTCACGTAGCTCTTCCCCTTGTCTGCCGGCCCCCCCCTAGAGAGCGCGTTTCGCGCGTCTCTGCATGCCCCTCTGCCCCCCCCCGTAGCGCGTTTCGAGTCGCTCTGTCTCGTCTTGCCCCCCCCCCCCCCGTAGCGCGTTCGCCGTCTCTGCCCCCCCCCCGGTCCCGTCTAGGCGCGTTCGCGCCTCTGCCCCCCCCGTAGCGCGTTCGCCGTCTCTGGCCCCCCCCCCCGTTGCGCGTTCGCCCTCTCTGGCCCCCCGTAGCACGTTCCGCCGTCTCTGCCGCCCCCCTCGTAACATGTCCGCCGGCTCTGACCGCTTGCCCCCCCCCCCCCCCCCCCGTAGAGCGCGTCCGCCGGCTCTGACCGCGCCCCCCCCCCCCCCCAGTAGCGCGTCTGCCATCTCTGCAGCCCCCCACCCCCCCCCCCGTCAGCACGTCCGCCGTCTCTGCCCCCCCCCCCCCCCCCCCCCGTAGCGCGTTCGCCGTCTCTGGCCCCCCGTAGCGCGTTCGCCTTCTCTTCTCTGGCCCCCCCGTAGCGCGTTCGCCGTCTCTGGCCCCACCCCGTAGCGCGTTAGCCGTCTCTGGCCCCCCGTATCGCGTTAGCCGTCTCTCTGGCCCCCCCCGTAGCGCGTTAGCCGTCTCTGCCCCCCCCCGTAGCGCATTAGCCGTCCTCTGCCCCCCCCGTAGCGCGTTCGCCGTCTCTGCCCCCCCGTAGCGCTGTCGCCGTCTCTGGCCCCCCCCCGTAGCGCGTTCGCCGTCTCTGGCCCCCCCCCCGTAGCGCGTTCGCTGTCTCTGCCGCCTCCCGGGCGCCGTCCGCCAGTCCGCACCCGCCCCGTAACGCGCCCCCCTCTGTACCGCGCCCCGCTCCCCCGTCCCCCCCCCCCCCCCCCGTAGCGCGTCCGCTGTCTCTGATCCGCCCCCGTAGCGCGTCCGCCGTCTCTGGCCGTCCCCCCGTAGCGCGTCGCCGTCCGTCTGTAGCGCGTCCACCGTCTCTGGCCGTTCCTTGTACATCGTGTCTGAAATATCATGTGTGTCTGCTGTCTTGGATAATAAAAAAAAATGTGTTATTTTTTTTTTCGGTGTGGCCCTTTGGGTATGTAGTGGGCTGCATTTGAGAACCCCAATATCGTGAAAGTTGACCACCACACATATGCCGTCTTTGGCCATCCCTCATAGCGCGCGTCCGCCGTCTCTGGCCATTCCTTGTACCATGTTTGTAATATGTTGTGCTGTCACTTAATATTAAATAAAAATGTAGTGCAGTCATGCTACACTGTATTCAAACTACATTTTTATCCCCCAAATAGAGCTTTTTTTTTTTTTTTTTTTGTGTGTTATGTGATCACCACTGGGGTTTTTATTTTTTCTAAACAAAGGCTGAAATATATTATTTGTCATAAAATTGTATTTTCTCCTTCACTGAGTTGGCACTGATATGTGGAATTGGTGGCATTGATGGGCACTGACAGGCGGCACTGTTAGGCAGCACTGATGATGAGGTATTGATAGTTGTCACTGCTGGGCTCTGATTGGCATGTTGGTGGGCACTGATTGCCACTGACAGATTTTATTGATGGGGCACCGATGGGCACATCTGATGGGGGGCTGTGCTGATAATCAATGGGGGGGTGGTCTGTGATTATCGGCACAGACCCCCCACAGGTAGAGCCGCCAATCGACTCTCCCTGTCAGCGTGAACTGAGTAATGGCGTTTACCGGCACTTCCTTGGTCACGCGATGATCAGCTGTGATTGGTCACAGCTGACCACGTGGTAAGAAGACTTTGTCAGAGGCTCCTTACTACGATTGGAGATGCAGTGTGTCAAACTGACGCACAACGCCTCCAATCACGGTCCTGAACATCATATGACGTTTACTCAGGATTACTGAACCACCGCCCGGCTGTCAATCTGCTATAGGCCGGACGGGAAGTGTTTAAGGGAGTGGAATTGGCACACATCACTTTGGTGAAGGAGTTTGGTAGATCAACGAGATGTTTTTGTTTTTGTTTCATTATCTTTTCAACACTAATGCCGCATACACACGATCATTTTTTGTGATGAAAAAAAATGACGTTTTCTGTGAAGTAAAAAACGACGTTTTTGAAACGTCACTTTCCCAAGGCGTCTTCCAGGACAGCCCTTGAGAGATGGAGCTCCTCCCTGGACAGGAAACACATCACCTCCAGCTCTTTAAAAGGCGGTCCCTCAGGCATCTGGTCAGTTTTATGTGTTTCCTCAGTCGGAGGAGACATGTCACCTGGGAACCGTCTTTTGCTGGGGGATGGATCCGGGAGGGAGTCCATCTCCAGGGGCTGAGGGAAGACAGCTGGGCTGTACTGACCCGATCGATCTCTCCTCCTTTGGCCGCGGGTTCCCTCCGACTGGGTCTGGAGTTCCCCGTTTCCTCCTTCCCCCGGTGCCCGGCGAGGGAGTTGGCGGGTGATGGCGCATCAGGCATCAGGCGGCGGCGTTGGCAGCGAAGGAATTCTTTCCTTGCGGTGGACGCCGTGACCCGGAAGCCGCTGGGCGTAACTTCCAGGCCAGGATGCGCGTCATCACTGAGCGCCGGAAGCTGTGGTTCCGGTTTCTGGCGCGGGAAGTTTGGAAGGCCGAGCAGGCGTTTAAAAGGCAGCAAGCGTGGGCTGAACGCTGCCTGTATACAGACACAAGATGGACGCTGTACACGCTCCAGGGGAGTCTAGCGCCGGCTCTTCACAGGTAGGCTGGCTGTGCCAGAGCTCTTTTTTCCTGTGTATTTCACCTGTTTTAGAAGGGGAGCTAGATAGGAATGTTTGCCTATGTTTAGCTCAGTGGGCACCTTAGGATGGCAGGCTGGAGATACCTTTTCTTAAAGGAGGATATCTCTTTCTTTTGTTTCCTACCAGAAAGATCCAAAAGACCACAGTGTTAAAGTCCCTTCTAGCAAAAAGAAGTGTGCCACTTGTAATGCAAGACTAGCATCAGGTTATACCAAGAGCCTATGTGGACCCTGTATTTCTACTGTGATAAGCAGTGAAGAGGATTCCCCACTTAACAAATTTTTGGGTTCTTTTAAAGAGCAACTTTTCAGTCATTTAGGAAACTTATTGCTGATTCGCAAATCCCAACGCCAGCCACCACACGGCAAGAGGTGCCCACCTCTCCCACTCCGGTAGCATCAGGAGCAGGTGATCCTGTGGAGAATGAGGAGATTTCCCTTAGAATTCCTGATTCAGATTCCTCCCATTCAGATTCTGGGCAGGAAGATGATCAGAATGACTCCCCGCACACCCACTAGATTCAAGCTCTCCCAGGAAGAGGTAGATGAATTAATTGGGGCTATTCATGAAACGTTAGAGATGAAGGAAGAAAAAACTTCTCTCTCACGTCATGATAAAATGTATCAGGGGTTAAGCAAGAAAAAAACAAAGTTTTTCCGGTGCACAAGCTGATGTCAGACCTGGTGCTTAGGGAATGGGAGGAACCTGACAAAAGGCCTTTCTTTTCTAGCGGTTTGAAAAGAAGATTTCCTTTTGAAGAAGACCCTAAGGCAGTCTGGAACCAGTCCCCAAAACTGGATGCCCCCCTGTCAAAAGTCTCAAAGTACTCAGACTTAGTGTTTGAGGACATGGGACATTTAGCAGACCCCATGGACAAGAGGGGAGATGTTATCCTCAAAAGATCCTGGGACGCAGCCATGGCTAATCTTAAGCCAGCCCTGGCAACTACATGTGTAGCCCGTAATTTAGAGTTTTGGCTCAAACAGCTACAGGAACACCTGACACAGCGGGTACTCCTAGAGAGGATTTATTGAAATCTCTTCCAATGCTGTTTAAGGCAGTCGGTTTTATCGCAGATGCGTCGGCAAAATCGGTAAAACTGTCAGCCAGGTCAGCTTCACTATCAGTCGCAGCGAGGAGAACTCTTTGGCTCAAAACTTGGCCAGGAGACACAACATCTAAATTACGTCTTTGTAGCGTTCCTTTCTCAGGTAACCTTTTATTTGGCACTCACGCTCCGCTATAGTGATGAAGCAAGATCATAGAACGCACGGCGGATAAAAAGAGGACTTTTCCTGAAAAGAAAAAGCCTTTTAATAGGAAGTTTTTTCGTTCCTTTAAGGGGCAAAAGAAGACTCAAGAGAAAGGCAAGCCAAATAGACCCTGGGGGGCGCAAGGAGGAAAGCAAAAAGCAAAAGTGCTCTTTAACCCTCCTGATAAAAACCCCAAATCTCAATGAGGCCAGGATCCAGGTGGGAGGAAGACTGGGGGATTTCCTTCCACAATGGATGAAGTTGACCTCCAACAACTTTGTCAGGGGAGTCATAGGAAAGGGGTTATGCCCTGGAGTTCAGTCAGTTGCCACCAACAAGATTCTTGGTTACACAGCTGGCAAAGGACCCGGTAAAGGCACAGGCACTACAACTTCTCATAGGAGAATTTGTAGATCAAAAAGTCCTAATACCAGTCCCCAAACAAGAAGAAGGCCAGGGTTTTTACTCGCACGTCTCTTTCTGGTACGAAAACCATCAGGGAAGTATCGCCTGATTTTCAACCTGAAACCACTGAATACAGTCATTCGATACAAAAAATTCCGGATGGAATCCATTTATTCTGTCAAGAATTTACTTCAGAAAAACTGCTTCATGGCAAAGATAGATCTGAAGGATGCCTACCTCCACATTCCTATCAGACTAAGCTCCCAAAGGTTCCTTCGCATAGCTGTCCCGGATAGGGGAAAAGATTTTCCACTATCAGAGCCAAGCCCTCCCCTTTGGTCTCTCCTCGTCTCCGAGGATCTTTACCAAAAATCCTTGCAGAAACGTTGGCCCCTCTAAGACTCCAAGGAATAACAGTTGTCCCCTACTTGGACGACCTGTTGTTCCTGGCACCCACAAAACAAAAGCTACTCGAGGACTTAGTGGTCGTCCAGCAGTGGTTGACTCAGTTAGGCTGGATAGTCAACAGGGAAAAGTCAATCCTCATTCCCACACAGGAAATCCTGTTCCTGGGCTACATAGTAGATTCTACAGAACAAAGGACCTTTCTCCCACAAGAAAAAATCGATCACCTAAATCAACGAGTAGCTCGGTTGCAGACAAATCTCCCGGTCACAGTAAGGGAGATAATGTCAGTCTTAGGCCTCATGACAGCCTCCATCCCAGCAGTCAGATGGGCCAGGTTCCACCAAAGGCCACTCCAGTCTTTTCTCCTTCAAAATCTCACAGGAAAAGACTTAGAGGAGAAGATATACCTGCCAGAAAAAACAAAGCAGGCTCTCTGGTGGTGGAGAGACCAAAACCACCTGAACAAAGGTCTACTGTGGAACCCACCTGTGACACGCATCTTGACCACGGACGCCAGCAACCAAGGTTGGGGAGCCCACCTAGAAGGTCAGTTGGCACAAGGCACCTGGAATCATCTAGAAAAGAAACGCTCCTCAAATTATCGGGAGTTAAAAGCCGTAGCCAAAGGGATCGCAGCATTCCAGGGGCGGCTCAAGCATCAACATCTACAGATCAGGTCGGACAATACAACTACTGTAGCGTATTTGAACAAACAGGGAGGGACCAGGAATCCCGCCCTGATGGGCATAACAAAAGAAGTCTTTGTTTGGGCAGAAGAGAATCTCGAGTCACTTTCAGCTGTCCATCTCAAGGGTACGCAAAACAGTCTAGCCGATTTTTTGAGCAGACAATCAGTCTCTCAAGAAGAATGGTCTCTGGATCCGACAGTCTTTGCCAAGATAGTGTCCAAATGGGGTCTTCCGGAGGTCGACTTGTTCGCCAACAGGAGGAATACCAAGCTTCCAGAGTTTTTCTCACTGAACCCCAGGGATCGGCGCGGTGGCAGTCGATGCCCTTCAAAGCGCATGGTCATTCTCCCTGACATATGCTTTCCCACCTCTGCACCTCTTACCGAAGGTCCTGGCCAAGTACAGGATGGAAAAGACTTCCCTTATCCTGATAGCCCCTTTTTGGCCAAAAAGGGCGTGGTTTTCGCTTCTACTAGCGTTAGCGGATCGTCCACCATGGATGTTGCCGTGCAGTCAAGATCTGTTGACTCAAGGTCCGGTTCGGCACCCCAATCCGGCCTTTCTGAATCTAGCGGCCTGGTTTCTGAGATAGACATCCTGAAGTCTAAGGGTCTATCAGATAGAGTGATCAGAACTCTGTTACAGAGTCGCAAACCAGTTACCAGAGCGATTTATCTGAAACACTGGAAAAAATTCAATCTCTGGCTAAAAGAGAATGGAAAGAGGGAACATGATTCCCCAACGATCTTGGAGTTCTTACAAGAAGGCATCGACAAGAAACTGGCCTTAAGCACGATTAAGGTTCAAATTGCTGCCCTTTCAGTTTATGTTCAGCGCTCCCTACAAGAAGACCCGCTTATTAGTCGATTTTGCAAAGCAATTGCCAAACAACGCCCGGCCCATGCCGTAAGGTACCGACGTGGGACCTATCTCTGGTGTTGAAAGCAATCATTAAAGAGCCTTTTGAGCCGATATCAGAGGCATCCTTAAAGCTGGTTACTTTAAAGACAATTTTTTTGATCGCTATGACTTCTGCCCGCAGAATCAGCGAACTTCAGGCTCTCTCAATTAGGGATCCGTACATGCAAATTTTGGAGGATAAGGTTATTCTAAAGACAGATCAGTCCTTTGTGCCAAAAGTCGCCTCTGCCTTCCACAAGAGTCAGGACATTATACTTCCTTCTTTTTGCAATAAACCAAGAAATAGCAAAGAAGAACAGCTACACTGGCTGGACGTCAGAAGATGTCTTTTAGTCTATTTGGAAGCAACTAAAGGCTTTAGAAAATCAGATGCATTGTTTGTTCTTTTTTCTGGTAATCGAAAAGGAAAACAAGCTTCAAAAGGGACTCTAGCCAGATGGATTAAATTGGCCATCTTGGAAGGGTATAAAGCCCTACACTTGGATCCTCCGCAAGGTTTGAAAGCTCACTCTACAAGGGCGTTAGCCACGTCCTGGGCAGAGAGAGCCGGCGCTACCCCGGAACAAATATGTAAGGCCGCTACGTGGTCAAGCATGTCCACGTTCATTAGACATTACCGACTGGACGTCCTAAGTAGCCAAGATCAGGCCTTTGGGAGAAAAGTCCTGCAGGCGGTAGTCCCACCCTAATCTGGTGAGTGCTTGCTCATCCTCTCAAGGGCTGTCCTGGAAGACGCCTTGGGAAAATCAGAGTTAGTCTTACCGGAAACTCTGTTTCCAGGAGTCTTCCAGGACAGCACGTTCCCACCCTATGCTTAAGGTAGGTATTTATGTGGGTATGTATATATGCATGGATAATATGTATGTATGTCATTAACTGTTTTTCAGCTCTGTCCTTCGGTTCTTGGAGTAAAACTGACCAGATGCCTGAGGGACCGCCTTTTAAAGAGCTGGAGGTGATGTGTTTCCTGTCCAGGGAGGAGCTCCATCTCTCAAGGGCTGTCCTGGAAGACTCCTGGAAACAGAGTTTCCGGTAAGACTAACTCTGATTTTCAAAGACGATGTTGCATACACACCATCGTTTTTTTCACAAAAAGCGAGGTTACGTTCACCACACTTTTCCATTGAAGCTCGCTTCATAACTAGCTTCTGGGCATGCGCGGGTTGAAAAACGTCGTTTTAGAACGACGTTTTTGCTACACACGGTGTCTTTTTGTGAAACAAAAAACGACGTTTTGAAAAACGACACAAAAAATTCAAGCATGTTGGAATTTTTTTTTGGTCGTTTTTTTTAAGACAAAAAACAACGTTTTGCCCACACACGATCAATTTAAATGACGTTTTAAAAAACAACGTTTTTTTTTCCATCGCAAAAAACGACCGTGTGTACGCGGCATTAAAGTTGGACTGTATTACCATATTGATTTTCATATGTTGCCAGCACTGCTCTTAATTTCCCCTTTAGGACTTGAGTCAAATTGACTTGTCTATGCATTGGGCCAAGCTATCCTGTGTGGCCCAACGCATATAGTGTGACTGGGTCCCTATGAAAAATATAAGCTAGTAATTCTGCCACGAAGGTCAATATTCAGGCACTTTCTGTAATGGGATGACAACTGTCTGCCAAATTGCTGTCCAGTGTTGTCACCCACTTCCATGCAGCCCTTGTTGCGACTGTAATCTGATAGAGGGGCACGAAATGGAAGTTTAGGTGCCAAATCTGCAGGATGCACTTTGCCGAAAAATGACAGTTTAAAAAAAATATTTTTATATATAATTATATTCAACTTTTTTTATTATATCATTAATATGAATTTATTATTGGCCTTTATTGGCACCTTTAGTGCAAGAAAGGTCAATACCATCTCTTGTATCATGTCCAGTCTCTGACCAGCTCTTGTATCATGTCTGCAATCCCTTACTTAAACACACTGCTAATAGTATTAGCACACATTTCTATTCAGTGCACCTCTAGCAGACATGATACAGGAGATGGTCAGAGACTGTAGACATGATACAAGAGATCAATGCAGCCTCTGCCAGTGCACGTCGGATGAAGCGGCTTAGAACTTGCTGGTCGCAGTTACAATGTCCCGCCTCCTGTGATCACCTCGCACTGATTCAATGTCCCGCCATTGGATCAGTATGCTATCTATCACAGGAGGCGGGACATTGTAACTGCTCCCACCTGGACAATTCAGCTCTGTGGCACACGGAGATCACGGCTCTGTCTTTTTCGACACTCCATTGTAGGCATTTTTTCTTCTTTTGGTATTTTCAGCGGCCGAAATTTCGGTGCATCACTAATAATCGGGTTCAAATTAGGCAGTCATTGTCCACTTTTGTCACTATTAGGCAGTGTAGGAAGTGGTTAATTTATAAAGAAGGTTGTTGCAGAATGCTGGTTTATTAAACACATCTTGCTGGCCTTTGATCTTCATTTCCAGCCTTCATTGTTTTCTCTGCACCTATAGTAAGCTGTTGGAGCACAAAGCTTGGCTAAGATCAAGTATATCTGTTCTTTAGTGACCAGAAGGGGTGCTGTGCTGTCGTTCTGGTTTGGATGGAGCTGGAATGATTAGCTAGTAGCTACAGTAGTAGTATCCCTGCTGGAGCTCTGAAGGCTAGTACCAGCTGGAACAGAAACCTGGGCGCCCTTAGGCTGTCTGGGCATACAAGTAATTCCCCTCCGGGAAAGCTAGATGGGCCCAGTTCCTCCTTGTTTGAGTAGATCTATCTTGTCTGGCCATGGGCTCGGAAGGCAGTGTCTGTGCCCCCTGGGAGTGGCCGTCCTTGGGTGTGGGACCTCGCTGTGTGAACTGCCACATGGTCACAGCTCTAAACACTTTCTATGCATTGTGCCTTTTAGGGCTAGGCCTTCTGGCTTAAGTCTGTGGCAATTTTTGTTATCAGGCCTCAGGGCCTAGCCAGTGCACTATTGCACAGCCACTTATTTATTTTATCTTCACTGTTTTGTCACTTTGTGTGTCTGTGTTTTTATTTTATTTTTCTCACTAAGATGGAGGGTGTGACATCTAGGGTGAGGATGTGTGGCCCTTAGGTTCCTGCCTCCCCTGCCCCTGCGGGGGGTCTTTTTTATAGGAGACCGCCTCGACCTAGTATTAGATGGTCAGCTTTGGCTGACCTAGAATGGGGTCTGCCAGGCTTTCTGGCTAGGCGGACCAGTGGAACCCTATGTCCCTGTCAGGAGCCTTGTGCCATTTGGGCATCAAGGACTGGTCCTGCCCCCTTTTGGGGGTAGATAAAGCACATCCTTAAAGCGGGCTTCCAACCACAATTAGCATTTTTTAATAGTATGTCCTTTTTATCATGAGTTTTTATAATCTAAATCCGGTCACTTACTATTTTACAATCCACCGCCGCTCTGCATAGTTATTCAAAAAAGATAGTTTATAAAACTAGGTCCACACCGTTGTCATTTTGCTTGTGGGCATTGTGAAGCCCACAAGTACTTACTTCCTGGAAGTCTTGGATGGGGAGTTATAATGTGGAAGCGCACTGCATCCTGGGAAATTGACACACAATTTCCAGGAGCATTAGCGTGCTGTGGAGCCGAGGGAGATGATGTCAGAATCCTAGGTGATTCCGAAGGCAGATTTTGTGAGACCGCATAGCAAAAGGCATTTCCAGATGAGTAAAAACATTTTTTTTTCTTTTTTAGGTCTAATGAGCATAATAATGAAAAAAAAAATTGAGACGGAAACTCCACTTTAAGTGCACTTTTTAGTGTGTGTGTGTGTGTGTGTGTTTGTTTTGTACACTTAAAGTGGAAGTCCATGCTAAAACTAAAATCCCTGCATCTATAGCTACCAGCATTCTAACACTAACCTCTCTAGGCCCTGTAAAGAAAAAATTAGTATACATACCTTTTTCTGCAGGCAATCCGACCCGCTCTGCAGAGGACATAGCTGACAACGGCTGTAAAATTAATGGGGTGCGACATCTCCTATAGACTTACCATGGGTGCAGAGGACACGTCTTTGTCAGACATGTCCTCTGCACCCACCTCTACAGAGAAGTCGAGACTGACAGCTCAGTATGGGAATGGGTTGAATCGCCCGCAGAAAAGGTATGAATTCAATTTTTTTATTTACAGGGTTAGAGAGGTTAGTGTTATGCCGCGTACACACGGTCGTTTTTTGCGATGAAAAAAAGACGACGTTTTCTGTGAAGTAAAAAACGACGTTTTTGAAACGTCACTTTTCAAAGACAATTTTGCATACACACCGTCGTTTTTTCACAAAAAGCAAGGTTACGTTCACCACTCTTTTCCATTGAAGCTCGCTTCATAACTAGCTTCTGGGCATGCGCGGGTTGAAAAACGTCGTTTTGAACGACGTTTTTGCTACACACGGTGACTTTTTGTGAAACAAAAAACGACGTTTTGAAAAACGACACAAAAAATTCAAGCATGTTGGAATTTTTTTTTGGTCGTTTTTTGAAGACAAAAAACGACGTTTTGCCCACACACTATCAATTTAAATGACGTTTTAAAAAACGTTGTTTTTTTTCTCATCGCAAAAAACAACCGTGTGTACGCGGCATAAGAATGCTGGTGGCTATAGATGCAGGGATTTTAGTTTTTAGAATGGACTTTCACTTTAATTTTTAGGTTTTTGCACCATCATGGATTATAAATAATAATTAAAAAAAAAACGAGCCAAAACTTTTATTTATTTCTATAAGGTAGGTAACAATTAAAACCCTTGTCAGTGCTTTTTATTTTTAAAGGTCTGCTTCTGTTTGTGAGATTTAACTTCACTTCCCTTTTTGTAACACAACAAGTCAGGAGGAGATCTCTCCAAAGGATAGGAAATGTTGTGGTAGATGGTTATCGCTGAACAAGTGTCTCATTTGTGATATTCCCTACATTAAGAGGTGAACCAAAATTTCAGCTGCTGAAAATTATCGTCCGAAAACCTTTTTTTTTTTTTGGTCGACACCAGAAGGGGACGGAGTCCGCTCCGTGTTCTGCCCATTGTGGGAGTGTCACCCTGGCACGCCCAGTTTTGGTTGGAGACTGCGGACATGATGCAAAGAGATGGTTGGAGACTGCGGACATGATGCACCGAGATGGTTGGAGACTGCGGACATGATGCACCGAGATGGTTGGAGACTGCGAACATGATGCAAAGAGATGGTTGGAGACTGCGAACATGATGCAAAGAGATGGTTGGAGACTGCGAACATGATGCAAAGAGATGGTTGGAGACTGCGGACATGATGCACCGAGATGGTTGGAGACTGCGGACATGATGCACCGAGATGGTTGGAGACTGCGGACATGATGCACCGAGATGGTTGGAGACTGCGGACATGATGCACCGAGATGGTTGGAGACTGCGGACATGATGCACCGAGATGGTTGGAGACTGCGGACATGATGCACCGAGATGGTTGGAGACTGCGGACATGATGCACCGAGATGGTTGGAGACTGCGGACATGATGCACCGAGATGGTTGGAGACTGCGGACATGATGCACAGAGATGGTTGGAGACTGCGGACATGATGCACCGAGATGGTTGGAGACTGCGGACATGATGCACCGAGATGGTTGGAGGCTGCGGACATGATGCACCGAGATGGTTGGAAACTGCGGACATGATGCACGGAGATGGTTGGAAACTGCGGACATGATGCACAGAGATGGTTGGAGGCTGCGGACATGATGCACGGAGATGGTTGGAGGCTGCGGACATGATGCACGGAGATGGTTGGAGGCTGCGGACATGATGCACGGAGATGGTTGGAGGCTGCGGACATGAAGCACGGAGATGGTTGGAGGCTGCGGACATGATGCACGGAGATGGTTGGAGGCTGCGGACATGATGCACGGAGATGGTTGGAGGCTGCGGACATGATGCACGGAGATGGTTGGAGGCTGCGGACATGATGCACGGAGATGGTTGGAGGCTGCGGACATGATGCACGGAGATGGTTGGAGGCTGCGGACATGATGCACGGTGATGGTTGGAGGCTGCGGACATGAAGCACGGAGATGGTTGGAGGCTGCGGACATGATGCACGGAGATGGTTGGAGACTGCGGACATGATGCACGGAGATGGTTGGAGACTGCGGACATGATGCACGGAGATGGTTGGAGACTGCGGACATGATGCACGGAGATGGTTGGAGACTGCGGACATGATGCACGGAGATGGTTGGAGACTGCGGACATGATGCACGGAGATGGTTGGAGACTGCGGACATGATGCACGGAGATGGTTTGAGACTGCGGACATGATGCACGGAGATGGTTGGAGGCTGCGGACATGATGCACGGAGATGGTTGGAGACTGCGAACTGCGTTTTTCTTGACCTTTATTGCACTAAAGACCAACAATGAATTCATATTAATTTAAATTGATGGTATTAAAAAGTTGAATATAATACAATTTTATATATAAAAAAATATTTTTTAAAACTGTAATTTTCGGTTTTGGTTTTCGGCCTAGTGCATCCTTCTTTTTCGGTTTCAGCACCAAAATTTCCATTCAGTGCACCTCTAATTATTATTCCAAAGTGATCATCGGGACAAAATGTGTGAGGGAACCTCCCCAACTGAGAGACAGACCGTAATAAAAACCTGAAAAAACATCCACATTTATGTTTTGTGGTAACGCAAACATGATGGTGCACTGCAGTGCTATTCGCACTGTTGGGGCTCATGTCAAAGAGCGTTTTTCTCTTGACTCCTTCAGTGCAATGCTGCTCAGGTGCTACTATTCGAGGCATGTTCTCAGCTAATACTCAGCATTGCTTTCTCAATGGGTTACTGCATTGTGTTTGCATCAAATTTGTGTTGCAATGCCCATCTAGAATTATGCTCTGAAACCTGGTGCTGCTAGTCATCCATTAGTACCAGTGCTGCCTTAGTACATTGCTTTTCCTGAATGCATTAGTGTCTGTTTAGATAACTTGCTTCTTTTTTGTTTTCAGCTGAGAGACTCATCAAGATGGGTGTTCATGAATTATGGCCAGTCCTGGAGCCGGTGAAGAAGCATGTCCCTCTCCAGAGCCTCAGTGGGAAGACTCTTGCGGTGGACTTGAGTATTTGGGTCTGTGAAGCTCAGTCTGTAAAGCAGATGATTGGAGTTGTTTCCAAACCTCATCTTAGGTAACGTTTAACCACTTCAATACCAAGCACTTTCACCCCCTTCCTGCCCAGGTTTGAGTGACAATTGCATTGTCATGCAAGGGGAAGTGATCATGATATTAATTTTTTTTATTTTTTTTTTATGATTGCTTATACCATTGAATTTCACTGTCATAAGCAACCATTTTCACTGAATGAAATGTATTTATTCAGTGAGTATTGTTTTCATTAGCTGTGTTTGGCCACTGCGAATCCCATGGTACAGATAGCTTTGATTGACCCTTTCTGTACCATGTGATCACTTTGACCAATCACAGCTAGCAAGTCAATTGTACTCAATGAAAGGCAACCATCCATTGTTTACAATTGTCATTATCTGTTGTGATTGGTCATAGCAATCATATGGTACCGGCAGCGGTCTAATACCGCAACCTGTGATTAATGTGTCTTTAGTTCAGGCTTTTCTCAACCTTTTATCTCGGAGGAACCCTTGGGGGAGAAAAAAAAAAGATCTCGAGGACCCCCTTAAAGGGGTGTTCCAGCCAAAATGTATGTTAAAAGTCAGCAGCTACAAAAAGTGTAGCTGCTGGCTTTTAATAAACAGACACTTACCTGCTCCTCTTCCCGGCCGGCATCCTCATTGATACTGTGGGCACCCGGCCGTGACAGCTTTCGGGTTCGCGGCCGGGCACCCACTGCGCATGCGCGAGCGGCACTGCGCATGCGCGGCCCGGCGCTGAGCAGTCCCATTGGACAGGCGATCACCTAGGACCTGTCAGTGTCCTAGGCGAACGCCTACAGGGAGGGGCTGCTGTAAGCGATTAAGCTTAATCGCCTAACCAGCCCCTCGGCGGAAGGAGGAAGTCCCACTCCTCCTGAAGCCCCCCCTCCAAAACAAAATTACATGCCAAATGTGGCATGTAAGGGGGTGAGGAGTGGGATAAGCGGAAGTTACAATTTTGGGTGGAACTCCGCTTTACACAATGTTCACATCTACAGCTTGCTAAACATTGGTGTCATCAGCAAGCTGTTGATATAACAACAATTGGTGGTTTTAGAGGTATTATTGTATAATAGAATCAACATTAAAATGTACATATTTAACCGCTTGCCTCCTGGTCATAGTACATTTACTGCAGCAGGGCCGCATGGGCAGCCTGGATCACGTAGATGTACATCGTCCAGCCTGTTCTGGGTTTACATGTGCACACTCGCCTCGTTGTGATGTGACTTGCACAATTTTATCATCCAAGTTTTTGCCAATGGTTTTGGCCCTGAACTTGCTAGTCTGCTATAACCAATCACAGAAGAGTCTATGGTTTTTAAACAGACAAATACACTAATGCCTTGTTTCCACTGAGCGTATTGGTTCGGGTCAGTAAATTTGGAGCGGTTAGAATGGGACCGGTCTATTTGCGTGAGCGTTTCCACTGCAAATCGGACCGTCAGGGACCATTCAGGGTTTAGAAAAAATTCCTAGCGCGACCACCAATCAGTGAGATGTATTTGTAGGTCCGTCCTAATGGAACCTTTCCATTCTCTCTGGACCCACATGAGAAGTAGGACCCTTGCTGGTGCGGTACGGTTCGCTTTCATGGCACGCTTTCATAATGGAAACACCCAAAATAGCGAACCGTACCGAACTGATCCGCTCAGTGGAAACGAGGCATAAATTGATTTTCTTTCTCTAAGCCTTTTTCAGTTGAGCGAGAGAAGAAAGCAGATCCTGTGTGAGTAGAAGCAGCACATATACACTTGCATACACCTTCTTGGGTACATTTAACTTTTTAATTGCCCTCCAGACAACCCTTTGATTGCCATGTCAGCGTCATTGGTACAGAATTTGTTTACTGATCACTGTATTGGTGTCACGGGCCAGTCACAGAGTCAGTTAGTGTCCCTCCTAGCTAGCATCAGATAGTGTCAGATTGCTGCCTCACTATCCCATTCCATAGTTAATCCCTTTATTGCCATCAACACTATCACAGTCACTGCAAAAACTAGTACAGTGTATGAAGTGATTAGTATCTTGATCCCGATCAGAACTATTCTAGTGTCCCCAATAGTAGAGTACCCCCAAAGACACAGTCTTGGCATCAGCCCCATTCACTACCAGCACTTGCGTTTTAGTCGTCGTCGTCCCCCCAAAAAAGTGCAGTTTAATTTCTAATCAATGCCCCCTCTGATGCATTGTCTGTGAAACTGCAGTGTTGGCAAGATTAGGCCTCTAGTAAGTATGTTTTTTTCCTAGCATACAAGCTGTCCCTGACGGCAAGGAGCTCTTATTCCTGTTAGGGCTCTTTCACACGTCAGTTCCGTTCGTCCGTTTTTTGGACGTCCGTTAACGGACCTCAATGCTTCCCTATGGGAGCGGATCCGTTAGTGGATGATGCATCCGCTAACGTCCGCCAGATCCGCGTCCGTTTTTTCGGACGGAAGAATGTCCTATTTTTCTTCCGTCCGGCCGAACGGATCGGATGCAAACGGACAGACGGTCCGTTTCCATCCGATTCCCCATAGGGGATAGCGGAGGAGAGACAGGGCGGTCCCTGCACAGTGTGCGGGGTCCGCCCGACAGCTCAGCGGAGACCCCCAGCTGAGCCGACGGACACACGGAGCGGACCGAAAAATGGACCGCTCCGTGTGAAAGGGCCCTTAGTTGCACTAGGTATCTGTAAATTTAGTGCCCTAAATTTCTCCAAACATTGCGAAGAGGCGTATAGAGTTCTGAGTATGTCAGATGAAAGCGAAGGGTCAGCCTCACTGTTGGAATTGGACTCAGAATACGAACCTGTACAAAGCAGCGGCACCCTGACAGCTAGCTCAGATAATGGCGTGATCACTACTAACATCAGGCGCACCCAACCCCAGGCGCTAGAAACGCATGGTTATGCTAATATGCAGAAGAGAGCCAGTACTATTGCTGAACTATTTTTTGTTGATCTGGCAAACGCCAGTAGCATAGTACATCCTGGCCTTTTAGACACCAGCACTGCAGTGCCAGAAGTGCAAAGCAAGCTGGTGGGGTGGCTAGCACTAGTAGCAGAACGCAAATGCAACCACCATGAATTTGATCACAGGCCCATAAAGCCCATAGTAGCCTTCCAGATGTGCTTGCAAATCCTAATTGACCAGATTTAACTTTGCAACCCCCGTGACTTTTTTTTCGCTGCTTTTCACAGAAGACATCTACAATTTGACTGTGGACCAAACTAATGTTTATGCTCTACAGTCCTTTGCCACCAACCCAAATTCATATTTGCCAGGCTTTCCATGTGGAAACCTATCATGTTTAATTTTTTTTGGACAGGAACCTTAACATGGGCATTACAAATAAGAACGAATTGCGCTTATATTTCCCTACAGACCCTATTCATCATATGCCCATTTTCTCTGCTCAGCCATGCGTAGATATGATGATGCCTTTCTGTGACAATACCCTTTGTTATCCTCGGGTGAACCTAACTATGATTGGCTCCACAAAATGCTATCCTGGGAATTTTGCAATTTACATACAATTTATACAGCGTTCGCAACAGATACATTGTTGGTGAATTCATTTGGACCAGCTTGGTCAAACTGGACTATTTTAAAAGTGACAGAAAGCTAAAGTTAGGCTTTGTCTAAACGTACAATTAAAGTGATTAATAAAGTATAACTAAAGGTAAAACTTTTTCTCTTCTTTTTTTTTTTTTTTTTGTTTTGAATAGATGGGAGAGGTATTTAAACGCCTGGTGTGTGTTTTTTTTTTTTTTTTTTTTCTTCTGCATGTGTTCCTGTTGGGGAGATTCGCCCTCTCTATTTGTCCTGTTTACCATTTATCATTGACATTTAAAAGAAAATCCCAATTTTTGTGTTGTCCCCAGAAAAGTAATAGAGGGTCCCCAAGATATTCCCTTAACCACTTCAGCCCCGGACCATTTTGCTGGTCAATGACTGGGCCACTTTGCACTGCGCCGTTTTAACTGACAATTGCGCGGTTGTGTGACGTGGCTCCCAAACAAAATTGGCGTCCTTTTTTTTACCCACAAATAGAGCTTTAGTTTGGTGGTATTTGATCACCTCTGCGGTTTTTATTTTTTGCGCTATAAACAAAAATAGAGCGACAATTTTGAAAAAAAAAATGAATATTCTTTACGTTTTGCTATAATAAATATCCCCCAAAAATATATATAAAAAACTATTTTTTTCCTCAGTTTAGGCCGATAGGTCTCCTCCTTTTATATTTTTAGTTAAAAAAAATCTCAATAAGCGTTTGGTTTGCGCAAAAGTTATAGCGTCTACAAAATAGGGGATAGATTTATGCCATTTTTATTAATATAAATATATATATATATATATATATATATATATAATCTTTTTACTAGTAATGGCGGCCATCTGCGATTTTTATCGGTACTGCGACTTTATGGCGGACATTTCGGACACTTTTGACACATTTTTGGGACCATTGGCATTTTTATAGCGATCAGTGCTATAAAAATGCATTGATTACTGTAATTAATCAATGATTACTGTATTGATTCCCTGTCACTGGCAGGGAAGGGGTTATTTGTTCCCTAGGTGTGTTCTAACTGAAGGGGGGGGTGGACTGACTAGGGGAAATGACAGATCGCTGTTCATACATTGTATGAACATACGATCTGTAATTTCTCCCCCTGAAAGGACTAGGAGCTGTGTGTTTAAACACACAGCTCCCGGTTCTCGCTCTGTGACGAGCGATCGCAGGTGCCCAGCAGTGATCGCGCCCTTCGGGCACTCGCATCGGCAGCAGGGGCTGCAATGCAAAATCACGTTATATTACGTGATTTTGCACAACCGAGCCGACCTGCCGCTGTAAAACTACGGTGGGCGGTCGGCAAGCAGGTAACTTTCTTCTTACTTCCTGTTTTGGCTATGGGACTGGAAGTGAAGGTAAATCTCCCAAATGGGACAGCAATGGCAAAAATAAACCTTACAGGGGTTATAACCGTCCCTTACTCTATCCAAAATTAAAAATGTTTGCCTTTTATGGTTCTACTTTTTTAAAGACATGTCCCCCATCGGCACTTCTTGCCTCTCCCTTCTGCCGAGTGCCCCCAGAGCACGCCGCTTAAAATGGGGGCACCCAAGCAGGCTCGCTCCCAAGCTGCTCTGTGTCTCTATTCAAACATGAAGAGTTGCTTGGCCCCGTCCCCGCTCTCCTTATTGACGCACTGGCTGCGATTTGACAGTAGCAGGAGTAAATGGCTCCCGCTGCTCTCTCACCCAATGAGAAGGAAGAGACCCGTTGCTCTCATGCACAATGCACATTGCTGAATCAAGATGGGTCTCAGGTAAGCATTGGGGGGCTGCTGCACACAGAAAACATGAAGGTAAAAAACCTTGAGCCTTTACAACCATTTCAAAAATACAAAATAAAAACCTAGGATGCATGTACGTACATTTTTGCAGGTGGACAGATTTGTCTCAACATACTTGATGCCATCTCATCTTTTATAACTTTCAGAAAATTGGTAAATATATTGTGTATGTGTGCATTAAAATACATTTTTTTTTGTACTAAAATACCCAGTGATGGTTTGATAACAGTTAAAAATAAAATAAAAAATAAAAAGTACTTCTCTTCTGCCACTAGATGCCCTCAGTCTTCCAGGTTACATAATGGTCAGTGTCATTCAGACAAGGTTGACACGATCTGAGCAGGTTGATAGGCTTGCATGGTAACAGGCTATTAAAGTGCAGTCTTGGTATACTAATAAAAGCAGAGATTGCATAGGTAAATGGAAAATAGTTTTCTTTGTGTGTATATTTAGAGACTGAACCCTTTTTATTTATTTATTATATATATATATATATATATTAAAAAAAATGTAAATGTACATGCATTGACAGGATTATTTACATTTATTTAACAAAATTCCCAAGAATATCTAAGAAACAAAATGGACGTTTAATTTCCTAATTCTGTTTCCAACAGGAATGTGTTTTTCCGTGTCTCCTCCTTGAACCTAATGGGCGTGAAGCTGGTCTTTGTGACAGAAGGAGAAGCCCCAAAAGTTAAAGCTGACACTATGAACAAGAGGAACGCCATGAGATACGGCCCAACCAATAAGCCAGTTACATCCAGGCCAGGGCGCTCCTATTTCAAGTCTGTCCTGAAGGAGGTATGTGCAGAATTGACAACTTGATATGTAATTTTACGCTCAGCACGGGCATTTTGATGCTTCTTCTTTGGCACAGATTTTTTGTTATGTTGGTAAAAAAATCTCAGCAATGGCAAAATAGTTGAATTTAACTGGTATGATGGTACAGGGGATGTTGGTTAGGTTCACATCTTTATTAGTCAGCTGAATTAAAATGCATTTGTAGCCACAACTTTTTTATTTATTTTTTTAGTTTTTTTAGTTTTGGGTAAAGTAGAAAAGGATCAGTCAAGTTTGTATTCGTGTCTCTATACCTGCTGGGAAGAGTCCTCTTCTCTTTGTCCTGTGACTGTCGTCTCAGCAAGTGATTTGAAGTCCCAAATCTTGACTGTTGTCCCCAGAACAAGAGGGAGGGGTAGATCTACTGATGGGGTCACCTTTTCCAATGGCAGCTGTCTAAGAGGGGGAACTCCTCCCGCTTTGTAGAGGTTTCCGCTCACTTTCTGTGGAAGTAAAGGTAAACCTTTTTAACAGAACTCAGATCAATGTCAATTAAGTTTAGGAAAGAGTAGTAAGGGATTGGAACCTCTATAAAGTTATATTGCTGTCTGTGTTCTGGCAGGAAAAACTGACCCTCCAGATCTGTCTTGGTGATCATTGTCATCGGACATAAAGTGATGAAGATTCACAAATGTACAGTTCCAATTGGAATACTTGGACCTGTCACAGCCAGTTTAACAGGAGGTTTTCTGCATACTTTCTGTTGTGTCTCTTGGTTATAAGACCCCTTTCACACTCACAGCGCCCGGGCGTCAGCGGTAAAATGCTGCTATTTTTAGCGGCGCTTTACTGTAGTTTATTGTCGCTTTTCAGCCAGTAGTGGGACGCTTTTAACCCCCGCTAGCGGCCGGAGAAGGGTTAAAAGCGCAGCTAGAGCGACGATTCCCATTGATTTCAATGGGCAGGGGCATTTAAGGAGCGGTGTGTTCACCCCTCCTAATGCGCTGTAAAGAAGCTGCTGGCTGGACTTTTTCTGACACCCTGCCAGCGCACCAGAGGGCTTTCACACTGGAGTGAATGGAGCTGCTCTTTTTAGGGCACTTTGCAGGAGCTATTTTTAGTGCTATAGTGCCTGAAAAGCACCTCAGTGTGAAAGGGGGTCTAAGTGAAGGAAGACCTTAACAGGGCACACAAAAAAAAAAAGACGGTTCAACCATTTACTGCTTGCTGACCACCCACCACAGGGACACATATTATCCCTCCCCATGCTAAGACTGTACACTGACCTGCAAAAGTGCAGCACATTGTACACTCTAATGCCTTGTACACACAATCGGTTTTTCCCAGCGTAAAAAGTCTGTAGCTTTTTTCCCCCTACACACGGCTGGTTTTCTTGGCAGGAAAACTGCCATGAGAGCTTTGGTTGGGAAACTGCATACGCTACCATGTGTATGCTCCACCGCAAGCTTTCCCCATAGGGTACTGACTTGTGCCCATTTGAGTCAAGAATTTTAGTGACTGGTCCACTATGCTAAACAATCTGCCTTGTGTTGTGTCTGTCTGTAGTGTCTCCGCATGTTGGACTGCCTGGGTGTCCCTTGGGTTCAAGCAGCTGGGGAAGCTGAAGCAATGTGTGCTTATCTCAATGCCAAGGGCTACGTGGATGGATGTATTACCAACGACGGAGATGTATTCCTCTATGGAGCGCAGACCGTTTATAGAAATTTCACCATGAATGTGAAGGTATGGAATGTGGTTGTGACACTTTTTTTATTATTTATTTATTTTTCATTCATTTACGATTGCTGTGAAGCATACAGTATGACCCTAATAGGTTATAACAACATTTATCAGAGCTGGGCAAATCCAATTGTCTCTGGACCATGCCTTGCTGCTTTTTGCCTTCTTCTAGAATAGATCGACTCTAGGTATAGAGTTCTGTATATGGATGTTTTTGTATCTATTTTTTATGTTTGTTGGGTAACCACTTGACGTTCACGCTATAGCCGAATGATGGCTACAACACAGACCTCAAATGCTGGGAGGGCGTCCATGTACTTCGTCCTCTTCTCGCGCGCCATGGTTTTTGATCGCTCAGTTCTTTGGACTCGGCTGATCACAGAGCAGGATAAAGGGCTAATCTCAGCGGGCCCTTTACCACGTGATCAGCTGACAGCGTCGTTATACGGCGGCAGCTTGGCTCCCTTGCACAAATCGCTGTAAGTGTATGGCACCACTCTAAGGGGCACAAGGCCAGAGCCAATTTGCTACTGCGATGTCCGCCAGCAACCCGCGATCGATCGCTCCTCGGAGAGCCAGAACGGGGATCTGTCAATGTAAACAGACAGATCCCCATTCTGCCAGTGAAGTATTGAGATCTGCTGTTCCTAGTGATCACGAACATCTTTCCCTCTCCTTGGGACACACTTAACCCCTTGATCACCCCCTAGTGTCACCCCCTTCCCTGCCAGTGAAATTTTATACAGTAATCAGTGGCTAGTTTTATCTCTGATTGCTGTATAAATGTCAATGGTCCCAAAAAGTGTCCGCTCTGTCCTCCGCAAAGTCGCAGTCCCGCAAAAAAAAAAAAATATCATAAAAATGTCATAAATACATCCCCTATTTTGTAGACGCTATAACTTTTGCGCAAACCAATCGATATACTGCACACTTATTGCGATTGCCACAACTTTATCCCTGACCAGTCTGGTGTGTTCCTTGACCTTCATGATGCTGTTTTTTCACTAAGGTTCTCTAACAAACCTCCTGAGGGCTTCAAAGAACAGCTGTATTTTATGCTAAGATTAAATTAATCATAGGTGGACTCTATTTACTAATTAGGTGACTTCTGAAGCCAATTGGTTCCACAAGGTTTTAGTTGGGGGTATCAGAGAAAAGGGGGCTGTATACAAATGCACGCCACACTTTTCACATATTTATTTGTAAAACTTTTTGCAAACCCATTTTCCTTCCACTTCCCAATTTTGCGCCACTTTGTGTTGGTCTATCACATAAAATACCAATTTTGGTTGTAATGTGACATTAGGAAAATGTCAAGGGGTATGATTACTTTTTCAAGGCACTGTGCTTCGTTCTTCAGAGCAAAACAGACACAGCACAACTCCCATAGCAAAGAAGACAAAAACAGTAAATTAGGTCTCCTTTACACTAATGGAAAAATGAATTGTGGTGAATTCTGGGTACATTTTCAAGGGCCTCATTCAGGAAACGTATTAATAAAGGAACTACAGTAAAAGGGAAAGTCCAACAGCCATGACATACTGCAAAGCACTGAATGGCACAAATAGGCCTTGGTCAAAACATTTACTATCTCCATTCATGTGGAAATGCACCAAAGAATCTGTGAATAAGGCCTTCTGGGTTTCTTTATTGCTAATTTTTCATATGATCAGCCCACCTGGCTTCTAAAAAAGTGGAATAAAGTACTGTATGTGTTTTCTTCTGCAGAAACATTTTTAGTATAAATTTAAGCTCTCATTTACCAACTCTAGATGGCGCTCTAAGCTTTACAGCAGCAGTGTGATAGGCTGGTTCACACTGTACTTTCTAATGTTTTGTTTTTAGCCACTGTTACAATTTATACCTTTTTTCATATGTTTGTGTAATGTGTGGTAGTGTTTTTTTTATTTTATTTTTTAGCCTATGTTTCTGGTGGCTGCTGTGGGCCCCTTAAATGGGCTCTCACAACGGTCACGTGATTAGGAGTAGAGCTGCACGATTCTGGCCAAAATGAAAATCACGATTCTTTTGCTTAGAATGAAGATCACGATTCTCACGGCGTAAAATCTTTTACATGTATACAACAACAAAAAAAGGGCTAACTTTGCTGGCTATTTTGTTATTTTATTATTCAATAAAGTAATTTTTTTCCAAAAAAAAATGCATTTAAAAAGACTGCTGCGCAAATACAGTGCAACATAAAATATTGCAACAACCGCCATTTTATTCTCTAGGGTCTTTACTAAAAAGTTATATAATCTTTGGGGGTTCCAAGTAATTTTCTAGCAAAAAAAATTATGATTTTAACTTGAAAAGAGCTGTCAGAAAAGGGTTTGGTGTTTAAGTGGTTAAATTCCTAATTTACATACAGAAGAAGTTTATTCCTTTGAAGAGATACAATGTTTTCAAAACTTGGCAGGCTGCCCAGACTGACTTTTGGCTGAGAGCAGACAGGAAATTATTTGCATACCAAAGTGCAGAGAGAAAATTCTTTTCATGTCAAAGATCGTGAAACCCTGTATCAAGAATTGCAACGGAAAAAGATGGCGATAACGATTCTTGGCGATTAATCGTGCAGCTCTAATTAGGAGCCTAAGCAAAAGTATGCCACCAGCACACCAAAGATATCCAGAATGGGTCCTAAGCTTTATTCCGGGATGACACCATAACATCTGACCCCAGATCCTTCCATTGTCCCATGTCTATGGATGTTTACATGCCTTGACAGTCCTTAAAGTGATAAAAAAAACGACTGTGTTAAAATTAATAATAAAAAATGCTAACTGCTCGCGCGCAAAGGTGAATACATTGCGTTGGTCCTGCGTGCACGCGAGCTGCAATCCTCTCATGCATGAGGTATCGCAACAGATGTCAGATCATGGGCAGTAATTCTAGCACTAGACATCCTGTGTAAATCTAAACGTAACCTGTAATGGCTTTATGGATAGTAAAATTTAACACGTTTGTCGCTGTTGCACGGGCGTGTGCAATTTTAATGCGTGACATGTTTGGTAACTATTTACTCGGTGCAACATCTTCTTTTTTTTTTTTTTACCCAAAAATCAGGTCGTGTATTGTATTTTTGCATTTAAAAAATCTGTATCTCCAAAAAAAATTGCGTTTGAAAAACAAAGGCGCAAATGCCATATAACATAAAAGATTACAGCACCCAATCAGTTTCAGCTGCTTTGCTGTTAATTGAAATTAACAGGTGCACTAGATGGGCAGCAATGAGACGACCTCCAAAACAGGAATGTTTTTTCAGGTGGAGGTGTCTGACATTCATGGTATCTGCTCCTTTGTGCAAGGACGTACAGGATAAGCACTGCAAGAGCCCTACAAAATGACCTCCAGAAGGCCACTGGTGTGAATGTCTCTGACCAAACAATCAGAAACGGACTTCATGGGGGGTGGCCTGAGGGCCTGACGTCCTCTAGTGTGCTCTGTGCTCGCTGTCAGACACTGTGGAGCTCGATTGGCATTTTCCATTGAACACCAGAATTGGCCGGTCCGCCACTGGTGCCCCCATGCTTTTCACAGATGAGAGCAGGTTCACCCTGAGCATATGTGACAGACGTGAAAGGGTCTGGAAAAGCCGCAGAGAACTTTATGCCGCCAGGTTCCACCTCCGTCTGTTCCGGAGCCCAGTGATGCTCTGGTCCAGATCTGGGAGGAAATACCCCAGGACACCGCCCGTCGTCTCATTAGGAGCATGCCCTGATGTCAGCCATGCATAAAAGCACTTGGGGGCCGTAAAAACTACTGAGGACCATTTTGAGTTGTTGCAATGAAATTTCAGCAAAATGGACTAGCTTGCTGCATAGTTTTTTCACTTAGATTTTTGGGGTGTCTTTGAATTCAGCACTCTGTAGGTGGATAATTTTCATTTCCATCAAATGACCTGCCATCCTTTCATTCCTAACACATCACCCAGTCCATATCAGTATAGATATTCAGCGTGAGATTTCTGCCTATTGAGATCTGATATTCAAAGCGTTCCTTTAATTTTTTTTGAGCAGTGTATATAAAGTATATCAAAATGTATTTATTTTATTTGTGTTACAATTTTATGCAGCGCTTTACATACTCTGCAATACAATTGGTCTCCCTCAAGGGGCTTACTACCTAAGATCCCTATCACACATGCAGCCATACACATTCTAGGGCCAGTTTGGATTGGCGTCAATCGACCTACTAACCTGTATGTGGGAGGAAACCTTCACATGCACAAAGTACAAGCAAACACATTGCAGATAGTGTCTTGGCTGAGATTTGTGTCCTACGTGTCTAAACTACTTTTATGAATCGACTTTAACATTAAGAGGTAACCCCTGAACCAGAAGTCTCCCTGGCTAGCAGCATTCTAAGTTGTGTTTTTTTTTTTTCTCATTTATACTTTTAAAATATGTAAAGAAATGTGGAGCAACTGATGAACAGGAAGAAGAAAAGAAAACAAGAAAAAACAGAAAACTGCGCTAAACCAAAAAATAATAAAATAAAATAAAAAATAAAAAACTAGAAGGCAGCGGCAATCGTGTGAAAACACAAAGTAGTACAATATGGCAAAACCGCGCTCATACAAGCAACAGAACAAAACAGAATAGGTTATATGGGGACTGCTAGGCAACAATCTCCTGTGTTTGAACAAATGATATAACCTGGAGCATCATTAATTAGCTTAGGGTGATGCCCAAAAGCTCTCCTGTAAGTTAAAAAATTGATTAACAATACATAGAAATAAACATAGGTTAATATGTATCCCAGAATGTGTTGATAAGGGAAATAGCACAAGCGTTCATATAGTCCTTGTAATTACTGTGTTGAAATATATAGGAAACAGAACAGCAGAAATCCTAATGGTTCACACCACCATAGTGACGAGATAATAACATCAAAGTGATCCCTTCACCAAAATAAGGGGGGGCCGCTTACCAGAGGGCAAGCTCAATGAAGCAATTGGCTATAACCCAGCCGCGGCCTTTGAAATCTTGGATGGTTCCTGGATACGACTTCCAGCAGATACCAAGGCTAGCGGTACTCACGGATATCGAATATAGGTGGAGATAGAAGGATGGACCAATAGTGTGATTCCGTTTAAACAAGGAGGATTTATTAAAATAAAAAATGATACTCACATTATGACAAAGTATCAAAAGCATATAAAAACAGATCGCCGGCCGGCAAACAGATCGGAGCCCTTCCTCCGTACGTGGTGACGTCACTGCGCGTCCTCACAGACGCGTTTCGTCATCAAAAGGACGTTATCAATGGGTTGGGCTATCGCAGTAAGGTCACCAATTAAATACCTAGTCCTCATTGTGAAGTGCCTAACAACCGCGGCCGGGGCCGCCATCTTAAGTATGGTAAAACTGCCCATACCTCGCGTTTGGAAGGACACATCCGTGGATTAAGTAAGGCGAATATTCTACTATCGCTAAAAGCTAAAATTAAAAAAGAAAGAGTACAAGTTCTGATCCAAACACCGGAGCAGTTAAGCCCTAGCCAGGATAAAACGGAAAATTCATAGCATTGAAAAGATATCCAGCTATCAGTTCATAGAGAACTGCTGTAACTAGATAGCACTCGGTGAAGCCCGCAACTGCTGTTAAGTCTAGCACCCTCTATAGGAACCATAAAGGAATGCCACCCTGGCTTTAAAAGCAGATCCAGCTCATATTGGAGCTAGTTGCGCTGAATTTAACAGAAGTATATGAATTAGTCCTATCTCCAAAATCTTAACTGAAAAGTGACATAATTCCATTCTACCTCAACCTGTGTGTGTATATACGAGTTTATTTGTGCAAAAAATGAGAAATATATATATGAAATTCTATCATAATAATATATACATAAAAACATGTACATAAATAATTAATTGAATAAAAATAAATAAAATAGATAATATTATAAAAAATGTGTATAAACAGTTTTTATAGGGAAAAAATATTGCCTACGGACTCAGAATTAACCCAAGTCGTGAGGTCTAAAATCATATTTTCACCTGTTAAGCCTACTAACTAGTGCAGGCCTGGGCTGCCTACTAGGCTAATTTCACCCTATAAGCTGATATAGTTAGTGCTGAAATTGTGAAAAGTGAATCGTTCTTCAATTAAAGAGAGAGCATATTCTTAATTGAAGTGTAGTGCTTAAAGATTTTAATAAGTGATTTTTTTTTTTTTTTTAATTTGAAAAAATTGATCCCTATATAGGGTCCCTTCTATTCCTATCGAATTAAACTAAGTCGATCTTTTTTTAAAAAATTCAACTCCTATACCTTAATAGGTGCCCTAATACAATAACATAATACTTCTAAAGGGGAGGAAATCTTTAAAGGCTAAACATTGAGAATTGAAAAACATATAAAAATATATAAAAGAGAGACGGTTGGAGAGGGCCTCTGTTGGTGCACTTCACAGTGAGTTTACAGAGATAGAGTAAAATATTATGCGTTATTAATAAATGCATTAATGTCAGTCTCTATATTCAACCCATAGGGGGTGTAGGTCTTGAGTCGATATATCCACCCCATTTCCATCTTTGAAATCTCCCTTACTAGGTGACTCCCCCTCCAATGGGGCTTGAATTTGTCTATTCCCAAGAACAGGGTGTTGGACGGGTCTCGATGATGTTTGAGTTTATAATGATTGGAGACAGAATGATCTTTAAAACCCGACAAGATATTTGTAATATGCTCATTCACGCGAACTTGGAAGGCCCTCTTAGTACGGCCCACATATTGTAGGCCGCATGGGCATTGCAATAAATATACCACACCTGTGGACGCACAAGTGATACATGGCCTAATCTTATGTTCTCTACCTGTGACTGTGGAGGAAAAGACGGTCACGCACCTATGTGGGTTTGAATTCAGACTGCAGACTCTGCAACGTCTACATTTGTAGTAACCCTGCAATTGGTTGAAGAATCCGATGCCCCTATTAGGAGGATCAATCACATTTTGTGCTACCATATTTCTTATGGACTGGACCCCTCTAAATACAACACGTGGTTTGGGGGGCAGGATACCCTTCAGCAAGGGGTCATTCTTGGCTATATGCCAATGTTTGTTTATCAAATGACAGCCCTATGCTGTACAGAATATGTGGTGATAAACGGTACCACTTCAGGGGACTTTACCCCCTCTTCGGTCACCTTATCACGCAAAAGGTCCTCCCTCAGAGTGTCACGGACGTCAGATAACGACCTCTGTAATGCATCCTGGGAGTAGCCCTTTTCTAAGAAGCGATTAGTTAAAACGGAGGCTTGGGTCTCGAACTGTCTACGATCGGAACAGTTTCTCCTCAGTCTGAGGTACTGGCTTTTAGGGACGGCTCTAAGCCATGGTTCGTGATGGCAACTATCTTTCGGAATGAAGGAGTTCCTATCTGTCTCCTTAAAGAAGGTAGATGTAATAAATTTTCCCTCTTTAACCTCAATTTTAAGATCCAAGTAGTGTACTTCAGTCTGACTCGCTTCATATTTTAATTGAATTCCCCTTTGATTGTTATTGAGGGACTCAATGAACATGGCCAGGTCATGTTGGGCCCCTGTCCATAGGAGGAGGATGTAATCTATATATCTAGCCCACAGGGCCACCTGGGGCAAATCCCCTGAGTAAATGACATCCTCCTCCCATTTGGCCATAAACAAATTGGCCAAACTGGGGGCATATTTAGCCCCCATGGCCACCCCAGTGTCTTGTTTAAAGAAATTATGGTCGAACCAGAAATAAACAAGACACTGGGGTGGCCATGGGGGCTAAATATGCCCCCAGTTTGGCCAATTTGTTCATTCCGAAAGATAGTTGCCATCACGAACCATGGCTTAGAGCCGTCCCTAAAAGCCAGTACCTCAGACTGAGGAGAAACTGTTCCGATCGTAGACAGTTCGAGACCCAAGCCTCCGTTTTAACTAATCGCTTCTTAGAAAAGGGCTACTCCCAGGATGCATTACAGAGGTCGTTATCTGACGTCCGTGACACTCTGAGGGAGGACCTTTTGCGTGATAAGGTGACCGAAGAGGAGGTAAAGTTCCCTGAAGTGGTACCGTTTATCACCACATATTCTGTACAGCATAGGGCTGTCACTCATTTGATAAACAAACATTGGCATATAGCCAAGAATGACCCCTTGCTGAAGGGTATCTTGCCCCCCAAACCACGTGTTGTATTTAGAGGGGTCCAGTCCATAAGAAATATGGTAGCACAAAATGTGATTGATCCTCCTAATAGGGGCATCGGATTCTTCAACCAATTGCAGGGTTACTACAAATGTAGACGTTGCAGTCTGCAGTCTGAATTCAAACCCACATAGGTGCGTGACCGTCTTTTCCTCCACAGTCACAGGTAGAGAACATAAGATTAGGCCATGTATCACTTGTGCGTCCACAGGTGTGGTATATTTATTGCAATGCCCATGCGGCCTACAATATGTGGGCCGTACTAAGAGGGCCTTCCAAGTTCGCGTGAATGAGCATATTACAAATATCTTGTCGGGTTTTAAAGATCATTCTGTCTCCAATCATTATAAACTCAAACATCATCGAGACCCGTCCAACACCCTGTTCTTGGGAATAGACAAATTCAAGCCCCATTGGAGGGGGAGTCACCTAGTAAGGGAGATTTCAAAGATGGAAATGGGGTGGATATATCGACTCAAGACCTACACCCCCTATGGGTTGAATATAGAGACTGACATTAATGCATTTATTAATAACACATAATATTTTACTCTATCTCTGTAAACTCACTGTGAAGTGCACCAACAGAGGCCCTCTCCAACCGTCTCTCTTTTATATATTTTTATATGTTTTTCAATTCTCAATGTTTAGCCTTTAAAGATTTCCTCCCCTTTAGAAGTATTATGTTATTGTATTAGGGCACCTATTAAGGTATAGGAGTTGAATTTTTTAAAAAAAGATCGACTTAGTTTAATTCGATAGGAATAGAAGGGACCCTATATAGGGATCAATTTTTTCAAATTTAAAAAAAAAAAAAATTCACTTATTAAAATCTTTAAGCACTACACTTCAATTAAGAATATGCTCTCTCTTTAATTGAAGAACGATTCACTTTTCACAATTTCAGCACTAACTATATCAGCTTATAGGGTGAAATTAGCCTAGTAGGCAGCCCAGGCCTGCACTAGTTAGTAGGCTTAACAGGTGAAAATATGATTTTAGACCTCACGACTTGGGTTAATTCTGAGTCCGTAGGCAATATTTTTTCCCTATAAAAACTGTTTATACACATTTTTTATAATATTATCTATTTTATTTATTTTTATTCAATTAATTATTTATGTACATGTTTTTATGTATATATTATTATGATAGAATTTCATATATATATTTCTCATTTTTTGCACAAATAAACTCGTATATACACACACAGGTTGAGGTAGAATGGAATTATGTCACTTTTCAGTTAAGATTTTGGAGATAGGACTAATTCATATACTTCTGTTAAATTCAGCGCAACTAGCTCCAATATGAGCTGGATCTGCTTTTAAAGCCAGGGTGGCATTCCTTTATGGTTCCTATAGAGGGTGCTAGACTTAACAGCAGTTGCGGGCTTCACTGAGTGCTATCTAGTTACAGCAGTTCTCTATGAACTGATAGCTGGATATCTTTTCAATGCTATGAATTTTCCGTTTTATCCTGGCTAGGGCTTAACTGCTCCGGTGTTTGGATCAGAACTTGTACTCTTTCTTTTTTAATTTTAGCTTTTAGCGATAGTAGAATATTCGCCTTACTTAATCCACGGATGTGTCCTTTCAAACGCGAGGTATGGGCAGTTTTACCATACTTAAGATGGCGGCCCCGGCCGCGGTTGTTAGGCACTTCACAATGAGGACTAGGTATTTAATTGGTGACCTTACTGCGATAGCCCAACCCATTGATAACGTCCTTTTGATGACGAAACGCGTCTGGGAGGACGCGCAGTGACGTCACCACGTACGGAGGAAGGGCTCCGATCTGTTTGCCGGCCGGCGATCTGTTTGCCGGCCGGCGATCTGTTTTTATATGCTTTTGATACTTTGTCATAATGTGAGTATCATTTTTTATTTTAATAAATCCTCCTTGTTTAAACGGAATCACACTATTGGTCCATCCTTCTCTCTCCACCTATATTCGATATCCGTGAGTACCGCTAGCCTTGGTATCTGCTGGAAGTCGTATCCAGGAACCATCCAAGATTTCAAAGGCCGCGGCTGGGTTATAGCCAATTGCTTCATTGAGCTTGCCCTCTGGTAAGCGGCCCCCCCTTATTTTGGTGAAGGGATCACTTTGATGTTATTATCTCGTCACTATGGTGGTGTGAACCATTAGGATTTCTGCTGTTCTGTTTCCTGATACTGTTTAAAATATATTTCAACACAGCAATTACAAGGACTATATGAACGCTTGTGCTATTTCCCTTATCAACACATTCTGGGATACATATTAACCTATGTTTATTTCTATGTATTGTTAATCAATTTTTTAACTTACAGGAGAGCTTTTGGGCATCACCCTAAGCTAATTAATGATGCTCCAGGTTATATTATTTGTTCAAACACAGGAGATTGTTGCCTTGATGAACAGGAAGACATCGTAAATCGCGCAAAAACATTACACTTGTCCCTCTGTAGATGGCAATGTTGCTATGTACAGATCTGAGGTATAATGGCACATTTGTTATCTTATGAATTCTTAATATTGCACCAAGTCCTTCTCTTTCTTGTCTCTGCCAGTGTAATTTGCAATTTTATTTCCATAACACAAACACACATTCAGTAGAATTGGATTCTGCAAGAACTAGCTAGGTTAGCTTATCCATAAATATGAGATGACCGATGGATATTCTGTCCATATGTTGTCGGATCAAGTGATGATCTGTGTCCATGGGTGCTGTACTTCAGCAGTGCAGGTAGCGTCCTTCAATCCCATTGTCTGCCAATCCCATGTTTTTCCTTTCATTTCTATTTTTACTGACTATGCCTTCTCATTTACCAAATCAAAAAAAATTACATCTCTCATTCACACTTTTTTAAAGGGTAACTCCCTTTAAGACCCCTTCAACACAGGCTTTCTGATTTGGGTCCACTTGTCAGGTTTTCAGGTGGACCTGATTGGACCTTGCACTCTTCCATATGGAGCCGCAGATATCAGTGGTGACATGTCCGCTGACATCCACCGCTTACTGATCCAATTCTGCCCGCAAAATCCAGATGGATAGTAATCCTATTTTCCATCCATCTGGCAGATCGGTCAGGATCAGATGAAAACGGACTGGCGGTCCGTTGTTGCTCGATTTTCCCATAGAGGAGACACTGTCCGTCTCCACTCTGCACAGTGAACGGAGATGGACCTGTCATCTGCCTGCTCAGTGGGATCAGCAAAGCTTTTGCATACCTGGTAGGAGACTGAAATGACCAGGTCGACCTCTCTTGTATTTCCAGCCCAAGCCCCACTGAGAGTGGAACAGATTATGCCAAGGGACAGGAGGAACACGAGTACCTGTAGATGTTAATTGCAGAGCTTGTGGCAGGAGTTGTAGACTCTGATTCAGGCAGAACATCAGGTCAGAAACTGGTATTGCCGAGTAGATCAGCCGAGGTTAAAGGGGCACTCCACCAGGTTTTCATGTTCAGGATACGTGGCTTGCCAGGGTTCTCCTCAGTCTGCAGACAGGCGCCCACTGTGTCCACTGGAGCTGTGTTGAGGGACAGCCATCGCTTGGAGGTAATGAGGATCTAAACAGGAGACGGAAGCGTGGTCAGCAAGATAGCTGGAGTCAGCAGCGAGCGGGTACCAGGGCGTCAGACAGGAGCAAGGTCAAGAGTAAGCTGAAGTCAAAAACCGATACTCAAGGAAACTGATGGATACCAGTTAGCACTGAGCAGGAGCCAGAGTAGGCTGCCTGGTGCCAATAGGGACTGTAGACATTCTCCAGCCAGTGCGCACGTTCTTATAAGCATTGGCGCATATGCAATTATTTGTTCCCCTGTGCACAATTTTATTAGCCATAGCATGCGCACATGCGTGCGCTCGACATGTAACAGCAGTTCTTTTACAGGAGCGATCCACCCACTGAGCAAGCGGATTCTGCAAAACGGAGGCGCCCGTGTGAAAGTGGCCTTAGTCTGGCATCTTGACATTTATCCTGAGATTCAACTACTGGTCTTTGAATAATTTTATTTTTGGTAGCCAGATCATTATGGTTTTGACTGTACTTGAAATTGTTTGTTTGGTGCCTGTTTTCTCTTGTTTGTATCGTCTTTTAATAAAAAAAACTGCAAGTATAAAAACAAAAGAAAAGCAATTGCTTCACAAGCCAAATTGTAATTTTAAGGTATATGTGAATCCTTACCTTGTAAAACAAGTCATTCAGTTAAAAATTTGCCTTGTGCGTTAGCTGATTGTAATGAAGTAGTCGCTCCCATTCAGAATCGGTGCTGCACCACACATGACCTAACAAAGAGCTATTCCTTCAGAGAAAAAAATGGGTAGGAATCTGCAACAAAATTTGTTAACAATCCTTACAATGGATCCCTAAATGAATATGTAGGCACTAGGTATAATATATAATTGCCTTTTTTTTTATTTAAAAAAAAAAAAAAAAAGACTTTTTTTTTTTTTTCATAATTTTCTTCTCGGTTGCATCTCACTGCCACTGATCTCGCACAGCCGCTTCCTCTCTATATGCACTAAAGCAGGGATCCTCAAACTACGGCCCTCCAGCTGTTGTAGAACTACACATCCCATGAGGAATTGTAACACACTGACATTCACAGACATGACTAGGCATGATGGGAATTGTATTTCCTGAACAACTGGAGGGCCGTAGTTTGAAGACCCATGCACTAAAGCAATGGCTGTATGGCAGGACTTGACAAATTTACTTTGAATCCAGGAGCCAGCTGAAAAAAGTTGGGAGCCAGTTTGTGCACGGCGATATTTTATGTGCTTGGGTGTAACTTTTTTTTTAATTTAAAAATTGTTTATTTTTTTATTGCAAAAATACAATATAAAGTAATTCTCACGATAATTTACAGAGGATACTGCAGGGTGTAACTTTAATTTTTTTTTTTTTTTTTTTTTTACAATTTAAAAAAAAAATGTGTATGTGTGTGTGTATATATATAATTATTATTTTTATTTTTTTTCATCATAGGGAACAAAAATTCCCCTATGTGATGCTGTTTTTGTTGACAGGTTCTCTTTAATGATGCATGCAAGGTCTGGTGGTCTTGTGGAAAGCAATCGGGCGGCAGCGGAGCCACCCAAATATTTCCACCTGACAAGTGAGCTTTGGCTGCTTGCCTGCAGGAGGACTAAGTGTAAAAAAACAAACTACCTGTCTGGTGCCCAGAACTGTATGTCCCGGGCATTGGGCAATACAAATTGTGCATCCCTGCAACAGTAAATGGGCTAACAAAAGCCCAGGTGCCGGGATGCAACTCCTAGTCTTCATGGCGACCTGGGATTTGTCGAGCACTGCTGTATGGCATTTCTAAGGGAGAGTTACCTGATGGAATATGCGATGGATTATGCCTGCATAATGCGGGTTTAATTGGCCACTTGTACTCTCCATCGGAAGCCCAGGTGGCAGAGGAAGGGCACAAGTAGGAGACGAGGACAGAACGTTCATAACCCTATAACAGGGGGAGTGCCTGAACAATGGTCTTCATGACAAGATCACTCGTTATTTTAGCTGCAGATTTTCTGTAAAAAGATGGAAATTACTTTTGGAATTGCATAAATATTTTAAAGGTTTTTTTTTTTATATATTTTTTATATATAATATAGGATTTTAGTAATTTGGGTTTATGTGAATACCTCTAAATACCAATGGAGCAAAATTGTTATTGTATAAATGTCTTCTAAGGTTTGGCAGCCAATGCTTACACTTTCTATAGTCCAGTGCTGTCCTGCACTATTCCAAAAAGCTACAATTAGGCTTTTATCTTTTTAAATGTTCAGTTAACCACAAACTGTTATTGACTCGGCTAACTGAAGTAGCCAGAGTTGCAGAATGTGATTTATCTTGGTTCTCCTCCTTTTTGGACAAATAGTGAAATTGGGACCGTTCACTTCAGAAAAGCGCACGGTATCATGCGTGGTCCCTCAAGGATATCTAGAGTGCCAAGCTAGGGACCCAGCAGGGAAGCTGGGTCCCTCACAGAATTCAGAGTCCAGTCAGACTAGGAGCTTAAGGGGCTGAGGAGCTATAAGCGGACATTGTAGTAAAGCTGAGAGAACTGTTGAACTTTTGCGTCAGGAAGTGTTAAACACTGTTGCCATAGGGGACAGCAAACCTGCACATGCAGAAGTGGCACCTTGCTGTGGCTTTTCACTGTATGCATGCCTTCTATTGAAGTCTGAGTCTGACTATTGAAATTGCAACTACTTAAGGGTGTCCTGGCCCTAACGCGCTTTCCCATACAAAATATAAAAAAGACTGTTAAAATAAATCCTCTTTTTAATCCAGGAAGTGTCTGCCACCCAATGACTGTCACCATTTTTGCACCCATAATGCCTCACAATCTACCACAAATTGAAGAATGTCAGCAGTCTGTGGCCTCCAAAGTTAGACTGGAAGTGGTTAGAAATTCTGCTATGTTTTAAATAACAAACATGTTATATTTGTATAAGCTATACTACAAGGGTTTTGCACAGCGCAGCCCCAAGCCTCCTTTTTTAAGGTGCCATGGTGGTGCTCCTTGCCCTTCGAGTGCCTCCACAGCGAGCTGCTTTCCATGGGGGAACCTGTGCCGGCGCGCTCAAGAGTCCCGCAGCTGCATCTATTGATGCAGACTGACAGCAGGACTTGGCCTGCCCCCATGTCACTGGATTTAATTGACGGCAGCGGGACCCAATGGCTCCTGCTGCTATCTATCTATCCAAAGAGGACCCGAGACAGCGACTGGAGCGATCGGGTTCCGTTGAAGCACAGAAGGTTTTTCACCTTTAATGCATAGAATGCATTAAGGTGAAAAACCATGAAAATTTACATCCCTTTTTAAGCAGCTATTTTGCATACAGTTGTTTCAAGCATTCATCTGTAAATGTTAGCTTTATTTATTACAGGTATATATCTATATAGATCTAGAGAGAGAGGTGTGTGTGTGTGTATATGTATGTATGTATGTATGTGTATGTATGTATGTGTGTGTGTGTGTGTGTGTGTGTGTATGTGTATGTGTATATATATATATATATATATATATATATATATATATATATATATATATATATATATATATAATTAGCCCCATCGTTGTAGGTAGTGCTTTACATTCACATTCGTCCTTGCCAAGGAATTTACAATCTATGGTTCCTATCTCCCATACATACCATAAATGCACACACACATTAGGGCCAATTCACCTACCACTTTGGATGGGGAGGAAACTTACGCAGGCACAGGGAGAACATACAAACTCCCTGCAGACGGTACTGACCAGAATTTGAACCGGGGACACCAGTGCTGCAAAGCAGAAGTGCTGTCCACGATGTGAATGGTTGATTTGCAAAGCTAATGTTGGTGAAGCAAATATAATTAACCACGCTCCCAGGATGCTCTAATCAAAACAACTCTAATAGAATACAAAATAGATCAATAAAGTGCATTAAATAATTTTTTGTGCAGTATCCATTTAACCAGGAATCTCCAACCAAGTTTAAACAATGGGGTTGATTTACTAAAGGAAAATCCACTTTGCACTGCAAGTGCACTTGGCAGTTCAGTTGCTGTAGATCTAAGGGGAAGATCTGAAATGAGGGGAAGCTCCGCTGATTTTATCATCCAATCATGTGCAAGCTAAAAATGCTGTTTTTTTTCCCCCTTGCATGTCCCCCTTGGATCTACAGCGACTGCACTTTCAAGTGCACTTGTAGTACAAAGTGGATATGCCTTTAGTAAATGAACCCCAATGTCTCCTTATGGATTCCGACACAAATAGTGTATGTTCAGTGTCTTCATCCACCAACATTTAAGCACACAGCCCACTCTCTGGATATATATGAATCCATTACAAACTGCATTTGAATAAAAGGATGCTACTCTCAATGGTCCTCTTTACTGGTCCAAGGAGCTGACCCACGATGCCACATCAGCCACTAATGCTTCTACACCTTCATATACCTGGACCTAGACCAAGTCTCGCACAGGAAAGCAGAAAGGGGAAAAAATGCTTCTCTAGTTCAGTTTGGAATGTTTATTAAAATACACACATAAAAAAATTGAAAATACAATGTAGACAAACGGATACAGCTTGTTAAAAGCAGAGATGTCGGTTTGCATTCCACCTGCGTTCCACAGTAGTGGAAGTGACGTGTCATGCATATCCTAACCAACATGTTTCATAAGTAACGTCTGATATGATCAGAGGTTAGTGGCAGATGTGGCATCCTGGGTCAGCTTTTTAGACCGGTTAAAAGGACCATTTGAGAGTGGCATTCCCTTATTCAAATGCTGTTAGTGACTACTTGTAATGGGGTCATATATATCTGGCGAATGGGCTGTGTGCTTAAATGTTGGCAGAGGAAGACACTGAATATACACTATTGGTGTGGGAATCCATAAGGAAATATTATTTAAACTTGGATGGAGACACCTAGTGGCTCTGCCCACAAGAAAAAAATTAATGCCCTTTTATTGATCTATTCTGTATTTTATTAGGGTTGTTTTGCTTGGAGCATCCTGTGATAGTGGTTAATAATATTTGCTTCACCGTCCTTTAGGCTGCTATTTATCTTACAATGGCCAGCTTCGGAGGTTTGCATGTTATATACACACTTGCATATTTTCCTTCATTTTAATAATTTTAATAAAATTAGTATATAAAATTAATATATACCGTAATTGTTATTTAGTTCACATAAATTGGTTTATATCTTGTAAATTTTTGTTTTTGTCTGGTTTGCGCGTGTTGAGGGTTACAAACATTTTCTATATATTATGCAAAGCAAATGCTACCTACCATTAATTAAAGGTAACCTATACAGGGGGAACGAGGATTCAATTTCTAAAAATACAAGTTACTTGGCTGTGTCTGGCTTCAGTGCTTTTTAAGACGTTTACCCAGTAAAAAGTTTCATATTGGGAAAATTGGAATAAAGTCTGAGTATTTTAACTTGATTCTTGTTCTAGGCCTGAGCCTCTGAAAAACTGAAGAGACTGGTTTAGCACGACAGCCAGGCAACTAGTATTTATAAAAAGGTCGGGTCAACAATAGCATCCTTCATATACCTTCAGTGCATTTGCTTTAAAGCGGAGTTCCACCCAGGAAAACCACTTTTGCCCATCTTCTTTAAAAAAATTAAATGAATAAAAAACCTGAAAAAAAAAAATATTTACCCGAAATACCTGTTGCTATGTCCGTAATTTGCCTCACCTGCACCGCGGTCCGATTTCTTCTTCTCCTTCTCCTAATGAATGGGGCGCGCTGCTTTCTGGGAACTGTGTGTGTTCTCAGAGAGCAGCGCGCCCATTCACAAGCCCGCGTGAGACTCACGCAGGCGCAGTAGGAAATGGGCAGTGAAGCCTTACGGCTTCACTGCCTGTTTCCCATAGTGTGGATGGCGGCGCGGGACCCGGAGCGATCGTGGGACCGGCATCGGGGGGCCCATCAGCGCGGGCAAGTAGGACAAGGTAAGTGTCCTTATTTAAAGTCAGCAGCTACACTGTTAGTAGCTGCCAACTTTAAAAAAAATAAAAATTGCGGCTGGAGCTCCGCTTTAAGGCTGGGTTCACACTGATGCGAATCGGATGTGAGTTTCCCCACATTCAATTTGCATGACAGGAAAGTGTGACCGGCTTGCAATGGAGTCAGTTCGCACAGCTCTAGGGCTGCCACAGTCAGGTTTGCAGAAGTGTCCTGTGCGCCTTTTGGCTCTGTTTCAGGTGCAAAAAATGCAGACCTGATTTGCACCAGACCAGTGAACAGGGATGCGCCAGAAGCCCTGCTGTGAACCTAAGCCGGATGAGTGTGGACCCAGCCTAAGAGAGAAGAATAAAATAAATTTTTGGAATCCAAAATCGATCTAGTAAAATATATGATTAAAAAAAAGAAGGATGTCGATTTTATATATAGGTGTGTGTGTATGTGTGTGTGTAGGTATAAAAATATTAGGGCTGGGGAAATTAAAGATTAATTCCTTGATTAATCTTGAATTTTTTTGATCAATCAAAATTCTTGACGTCACCGGACAGCCTGGACATTAAGGCCGCATACACGAGCAGACCGATTTGTTCAAATCGGTCGGGCCGACCGATTTGAACAAATCTGTCTGCTGGGGACGTCGGGGTGACGTTGACGCCGCCACGTCACCGCACCAGGAAGTAAAACACTTCCGCGCATGCGTCGAAACCATTCGGCGCGTGTGCATGAAGACATGTCTGCTGGTTATCGTACTAACCAGCAGACATGACAGGCGGACGGGTTCCCAGCCGACAGATTTGAAAGCATGCTTTCAAATCTGTCGGCTGGCCAAATCCGTCGGCTCGCCCGTACACACGGTCGAATCTGTCTGCTGGGACGGTCGGGCCGACCGTTTCCAGCAGATAGATTTGATCGTGTGTACGCGGCCTAAGACTTACCCTGCTGGATGCGAGCAAACTGCACCCATTGCATCTGTGGAGCAGGAGGATGCATCAGGCTCCATCAGGGGAAGGGAGCAAAAATAACCATTGTTTTCCTGTCCTAAGCAGTTTTGTGCAGACAATTCTTTGTGTATCGGCAACATCTGTTCTGTGCGAAAGACTGTTCAGTTCTTCAGGGTATATTGTCAATAAAATGCAATCATGTCTGCTTCCTGAAAATGTAAACACTCTGGTATGTCTGTGTGACTGGCTAAAGTGATGGCTACTTGCCTACTATAAAGTGACTGACAGTCAATATACTAGATAAGTTCTATAATTAAACTAACTTTCTAAGTTTTTCTTAAAGTTTTTAATTAAAAAAAATTACTTGCGTCAATGCTACAGTTTGAATTCAAAACGTATTTGTGTGAAGTTAAGTCATGGATTGTGGAAACAAATTAGTGTCGGGTGATTGTATATAGTGTATACCACATTTACCACTGACTAATGCAGAGTTGCAATGCAAGGAGATCGGCTAAAAGTAGTTGGATTTGTATGTGCGTTTTATAATTAATCGATTAAGAAAAAAAATCAATTAATCGAACATGAAAATTTGAAATAGTAACAGCCTTAATTATATAATCTCTATCCTTCAAAAATTATTCATACCACTTAAAATTGTCCACATTTTGTCATGTTATAACCAAAAACATAAATGTATTTTATTGGGTTTTAATGTGAAAGACCAACACAAAGTGACACACGATTGTGAAATGGAAGGAAAATAATAAATGTTTTTCAATTTTTTTACAAATAAATATGTAAAAAGTGTGGCGTGCATTTGTATTCACCCCCCCCCCCCCAGTCTTTTTGGGGATGTCTCTACCAGCTTTGCACATCTAGAGAGTGACATGTTTGCCCATTCTTCTTTGCAAAATAGATCAAGCTCTGAGATTAAATTGCTCACAGGTGGATTCTATTTACTAATTAGGTGACTTCTGAAGGCAATTGGTTCCAAAGATTTTAGTTAGGGGTATCAGAGTAAAGGGGGGCGAATACAAATGCACGCCACACTTTTTTCAGATATTTATGTGTAAAAAAATGTTTTAAATCATTTATCGTTTTCCTTCCACTTCACAATTATGTGCCACTTTGTATTGGTCTATCACATAAAATCCCAACAAAATACATTCATGTTTTTGGCTGTAACATGACAAAATGTGGAAAGTTTCAAGGGGTATAAATACTTTTTCAAGGCTGTGTGTGTTTTTAAGATGGCAGTGCTGCGCGATTGCCTCAACCCCCGACCCTTCCATTACCTACATGGCTGGTGTAAAAATATCTTTCCTTTTTATTTCCAAGTACAGTCTAATCTATGTTCTTCTTGTCTTATTGCAGGATCCTCATGTGGATTGTTATGAAGCATCTGCCATTAAGGATAAGCTGGGGTTGAACCGAGAGTCACTAGTTGCAATGGCGATCCTCCTGGGATGTGATTATGTTCCAAAAGTGAGTTGATGTAAAAAGAAGGAAAAAAATAAGAAATGCACAGACTGTATGAGATCTCTTGATACAGTCTATTAAAGACCATGTCTCCTTTTTTTTTTTATATATATAATCCCTCATCATTTGCATTCTGATGTGGCGGAGAGGCCATAACTGTACTCTGGATTTTATAACATTAATGATTATTTTTCTTTAAGAAAAATTATAGTTTTTGTGTAGATAGGTTGGTGTTTGGCGTGCCCTCCTTTAAGACATACAAGCATTAAAGGGTCACTAAAGGGAAAAAAAATGTTTTGCTGAAATGACTGTTTACAGGGTATAGAGACATAAAAGTTAACTGATTCCTTTTCAAAATGATTAAAAATAGATTAAAAAAACAATCATATAATGTGCCTGCAAGTTAGTTTCACTTTTGAACTGGCTTCATGTTTCTGCGACGTATAAATAGACAAACAGAACAAAAACAAACAAATCCAGGGCAGTGTTTTGTTTTTAAAATGAATCTGATTGGTTCTGGGAGGTTTTAGACACACAGTAATGACAGCTTAGACCACAGTGAGAAAGCTCCCAGCACTGTGGTTATAAGGAAACAAACAAGCAGGAAGTGTGGAGAACAGAGCAGGATTACAGCAAAAACGAACAATAAGGACATGAAACCAGTACTGCAGTAAGGTAAAGGAAGCTATTTAGCTAGAAAAAAATCCTTTAATGTTAAGCACCTTTACACACGTTGGCAAAACTTTTTTGATCTATTCCTGAGAGCCATGACCTGGAGATTGGCTCAGTTCACATAAGCCTGGGTTTCAGTGTCTCTGTATACATGGGTGTTATAGGCTGAACTCACACATTGCAATGTGATTATATATCCTCCTTTTTAAAGTGGTTGTAAACCCTTACTTATACCCATTGAAGTAACTGGCTTTAGGTGATGCACAGAGATTAAACAAATCTTCCTACATAAGTTTTACCTCCTTTACATCATTTCAAAGTGCAGAATTTATCAAGCTTGTTTGAGCTGTTAAAAAGCATTGGCGGAGAGCTGAAATACTACACTGCAAGGCTCAGTGAGGAGAGCTCTGGAAGTTGATTGGATGGAAGAGACACACCCCCCCCCTTTCACACAGGAACATAGCTGAGGCTGTCAATCACATGCTGTGTGCTGGAGCTCCCTCCCCTGTGACCTGTTTTTCTCATTGTGTCAGATGGCAGAACAGGGAAGCAGGCAGAAATTACAATAAGTGCTCTTTATAGTATTGAGTACATACTATAGAGAGATATGCTTTGTTCATAATTCATGAATTGTGACTATGGCATATGAGCAGCTGTATTGTAGACTTTAGGTAGGCGATTGAGGGGGGGGTGGTAAAACAGCAGCTAAGCCGCCTCCTTTTTAAGACCCCATCTCGCACACCTACGTTTTTTTTGTTTTTTTTTGCCGCAGGTCCAATGTATTTAGCTGATTTAAACTAAAAGTTTAGTTGGGCTTTAAATGAGCGCAGCCAATCGTATGTAATTTGTATGCTAGACCAGCTGCTGAAAGTTAAATCTGTGGAATTGAATAGCAGCAAGTAACACAGCCAATCATTGGCAGGGAAATAGTCATCCAGCCAAACCGATTTATTTTTTCAATTGATTGCTTTTGTTTTTAAAATGAAAGTTGTATGCCATGGAAGTCTGCCCATTCTCATCCACTGCTTGACTCTGCACATTTAGTGATGCAAGTCATCCATCCAACTGCCATTTACTGTTTGTGGTTTGCATTATTATTATTCTTCTGCTTCATTATTCAGCTGATATCAGCATGCTGATTGTGCAGTTGTGTCCAGCTGAGAAATAGACTGAGAATTCTTTACATTCTATCCTTTTAGTGTAATAGGATCAGTTCAGTAATATCATGTCCTGAGCAGAATTGCCCACTGAATGTAGCTGGGAATAGGCGGTAGCTTCTCTCCCAGACAGGATGTTTTGCCAGTTCTTGCCCATATATTGCAGAAGGTTGACAGAGGCTTTGGTGACATCTGGCTTCAATTTGCTGCTGTTTGTCATACCTGTGCTAAATGGGCAACACCTTTCCATCCGACTGCTCTCAAGTGTTAATGACTCCTGAGCACTTCCTATCTGCTAATGTTTGAGAAATCCCAATTAAATCACTTTGTTTAGTTCATTAGTACAGATGTACTGTGTTTATTAGAGTCCTTTAAATAGTGAAGGAAAAATAAAATCTCTTTGGTGGGATGATTTTTATCGTTCAGGCTTACTTTGCTGTTCAGATTTCAGAATAGCACGTATACCTTTTATTGAATCTAAGCTTTGACCACATAAGTCAAAACAGGTTTTCATTTATCCGGACCACCAGCTTCACATACATGTGCTATACTTGGCTCCTGGGAGTGCAGAAAATACACAACGGGATTGATTTACTAAAGCTGGAGAGTGAAAAATCGAGTGCAGCTCTGCATACAAACCAACCCAATTCCAATTTTTTATTTTTTTTGCTGTCAAAGTTTAATTGAACAAGCTGAAGCTGATTGGCTATTGTGCAGGGCTGTACCAGATTTTACACTCTCCAGTTTTTACTAAATCAACCCCAATTTTTCAAGTACTGTGGGAGCATGAGACTATTTTCCTCCACCCACATGACAGCTCTGGTGATTGGATGCTCAGGAACTCAGCGCTGTCACTTGAGGATCGAAAAAAGAGTCCTCAAAGTCGATATATAAATTAAGCTGTTCTGATTTACTTACTATTTTGTCTCAGTCCCTCAGGAAATAATAAAGTCTGTCAATCAGCATGATAGGCTGGCAATTAGCATTTTCAGAAGAAGTTTGCAATGTCAGCAAAGGTTCCTTTTATTGATAGAAATCTGCCACTGACATGTAACAATATGCCCCTCTAGATCACTTTGTTAGAAATTCTGTATATAACCCGACAGAACAGACAGTACCCAGTCCCACATGGGCTTTACTGCTTAACTGCTGACAGGAAACAAGAACTTTATTCAGAGAAAAGACATACCATTAATGCAGCTAAAACTTATAAACACTGCCATCTACTGGTTGAAGAATATATCTCTAGTAAATACAGTGGTTGTTGCACAAAATACAATTCTGAATTTCAACACACTTCAACTTGTGGAGCTCCCTTGTTTTCTCTATTTTGCAAAAACCTCTTTCACCTGTGAAGTCAGCATTTGCTAGTACATTGCCCCATTTCCGCTCAAAATCCAAAATTATTTAAAGATCTTCAGCTGAAGAGGTCCATAGAGAGGGCAATTTCTTACCGTTGTAATAAAGCTGCCACACTTTGCTTTGAAGTTGGCTCCTGTTGGCACCCTCCCGCCCGACATCTCTTAGTTGAAAGATCTGGCCATAAAATTGCCATTCAAACAGTGCCTGCATCCAATCGGGTATTCTGACAGCCATGTGTTGGTGCTCAGGTATTCCAAATACAATACCCAGAGCTGAAGATTCATCAATTTGCAATGTTAAGTGTAGATTTTTTTTTTTTCTTGTTTTGTACAGTACCTTGAAATTTTCAACATTTTGTCATGTTACAACCAAAAACGGAAATGTATTTTATTGGTATTTTATGTGATAGACCAACACAAAGTGGCACATAATTGTGAAGTGAAAGAAAAATGGTAAATTGCTTTATTTTTTTTATTTTTTTACAAATATCTGAAAAGTGTGGCCTGCATTTGTATTAAGCCCCTCTAAAACCCCTAACTAAAATTTAGGGGAACGGATTGCCTTCAGAAGTCACCTAAATAGTAAATGGAGTCCATCTGTGTAATTGAATCTCAGTATAAATACTGCTGGTCTGTGAAGCCCTCAGAGGTTTGTTGGAGAACCTTAGTGGACCAACCGCATCATGAAGACCAAGGAACACACCAAACAGGGGTAAAGTTGTGGAGAAGTTTAAAGCTGTGTTGGGTTATAAAAAAACAAACATCACAGAGCACTGTTCAATATATTATCTGTAAATGGAAAGATTATGGCACAACTGCAAACCTACCAAGACACGGCCGTCCACCTAAACTGACAGGCCGGGCAAAGAGAGCACTAATCGGAGAAGCAGCCAAGAGGCCCATGGTAACTGGAGGGGCCGCAGAAATCCACAGCTCAGGTGGGAAAATCTATCCACAGGACAACTATCGGTCCTACACTCCACAAATCTGGCCTTTATGGAAGAGTGGCAAGAAGAAAGCCATTGTTGAAATAAAGCCATAAGAATTCCCATTTGCAGTTTGCGAGAAGCCATGTGGGCGGGACACGACAAATATGTGGAAGAAGGTGCTCTGGTCAGGTGAGACCAAAATTGTGACATGTAGTGCTGTTTTTCTATCTTGGATTTTTTTGTTCGGAGTGCGGCTGTCCAGAAGAATCCTTTCTTTTGTTTTGCAATCTCATATGCATTGCCTGCACCTTCGGTCCTGGGGGAAGCATTTATTCTGAAGATTTCCACACCTGAGCGGTTTTTCTTTCTCACCATCCCTACCGAGAAACATGGTGGTCGCAGTATCCTGCTGTGGGGGATGCTTTTCTTTAGCAGGGACAGGGAAGCTGGTCAGAGTTGATGAAAAGATGGATGGAGCCAAATACAAGGCAATCTGAGAAGTAAACCTGTTAAAGCCTGCAAAAGACTTGAGGCTGGGGCAGAGGTTCCAGCAGGACAACGACCCTAAATATACAGCCAGAGCTACAATGGTATTGTTTAGATCAAAGCATATTCATGTGTCAGAATGGCCCAGCCAAAGTCAAGACCTAAATCCAATTGAGAGTCTGTGGCAAGACTTAAATTGCTGTTCACAGACGCTCTCCATCCAATCTGACAGATCTTGAGCTGTTTTGATAAGAAGAATGGGCAAAAGTGTCACTCTCTATATGTACAAAGCTGGTAGAGACATCCCTAAAAGACTTGCAGCTGTAATTGCGGTGAAAGGTAGTTCTACAAAGTATTCACTCAGGGGGGACTGAATACAAATGCACGCCAAACTTTGCCCATGAAATACTAAAAATAATTGCACTAGCACAAGAGATCAAGGCACCTCATCCCAATTGAAGAGTTTGAAGAAGAGTAGGAAGGGGCATTTTTGTGGTGCCACTAATTGAGTAAGAAAAATGTATTCAATAAAAATAATTTTTACTTAATATCAAAGGTATAAAAATAGTAAACAAGTTGACTCTTAGGTACAAAAATGTGCATATAAAATCAACAAAATATTAAAATGTTACATATAGGGCTAAATGTAGCTAATAAAGTGCCTGTTTGACTCTACATGTTTTCGCTAGATGCTTCTGCAGGAGCAGCAAGGCAAATATTAACTGCAAAAGAGAAAATGTACAAATTTAAGACAAAACTTAATCCATAAAATATCGGAACTAATAAACAATATAACAGGAGCGCATCAGAGTACTTTATTAATATGGAAACACTGGAAATCAAAAATCCACAGCCAAATACAATAGATCTGTTTAAATAATCTCAGACTTGATGATTCTCAGAGGGATAGAGGTGCATGGCAATAGAACTTACCCAACATATACAAGATAAATGGGGAGTTTATCAGACTCATGTGGTATGAATGGAGAGGTCCAAATCCAACAATAGACATTGCAGGATGAGCTCCAGAATAGAGATGGTAAAATAATTCCTATAAGATATACATGATAATACAGCAATGTGTGTGTGTGTGTGTGTTTTCCCCTTTTTTATTTTATATATATATATATATATATATATATAATATACCTTTTTGATCATTAAATAAAACTAATTTTTATTGAATACATTTTTCTTCTTAGTGGCACCACAAAAATCCCCATTAAAAATATTTTGTAAATTAAATTTGAAAATCATTTATCGTTTTCCATTCACTTCACAATCATGTGCCACTTTGTTGGTCTGTCACATAAAATACACTTACGTTTTTTAGCTGTAACATGACAAAATGTGGAATATTTTAATGGGTATGAATACTTTTTCAAGGCATTAGAGGCTAATGCTTTTGGCCTCTCCTCTTACAAGCCTTACTACTCGCCAGCCACGGTTTGTTTTTGCTGGGCGCATTGACCAGTTGTGAGGCTTGCATGTGTGGGGGGTGCGGAGTGCAGACTCCAAGGTTAAAAAATAAATAAAAATGTGTGCATCTATAGCAGCCAGCGTTCTAACATTTAACATTTCTAGCTTTGTAAAAAAAAAAAAGTATACATACCTTTTTTTTAAGCCGCTCCGAACCGATCCAACTGGATCCCATGCTGAACTGTCAGCCACGGCTTCACTGTGAAGGTGGGTGCAGAGGACACGAACGACAACAGAAGCCCCAAAGTCTATGGGTGATGTCACTTCCCATTCATTTCACAGCCATTGTGGGCCATATCTTTTGCAGAGCTTCCACTGCTGGAGATCGGATCGGATTGGGTTAAAAAATGGTATGTATACAATTTTTTTTCTTTACGGTGCTAATGAGGTTAGTTTTAGATCGATGGTGTCTATAGATGCAGGGATTTTAGTTTTTGCATGGACTTCCACTTTAGTTGTTGATTTGAAATACTTTTTTTAAATGGGGTACTCAAAGTAATGGAAAGTGCATAAGGGTGACTAATGTTGCATCCAAGTGACACCAGAGATGACATACTAATGAGTGCATAGTATAAATGCATACATTTCTTCTAATAAAAGGTATTGCATATAACATATATTGTATATTAATTTATTACAGGTACTTGTATAGCACCGTCAATTTGCACATTTACATTCACATCAGTTCTTGCCCTCAAGGAGCTTTACAATCTAAGGTGTCTAACTCGCATTCATTCATTCATACAAATACTGGGGCCATTTTTAATCTGGAGCCTATTAACCTACCAGCATGTCTTTTGAGTGTGAGAGGAAACTGGTGTACCTAGAGGAAACCCACGCAGGCACAGGGAGAACATGCAAGCTCTGTATAGGTAGTGCTATAGTGGATAAAAACAGAAATCGCAATATCAGGATACAGTCAGGGTGAGCGCCTCCCTGGTACATCCTGACAAATTCTAGAGTCTAGTATAGATAGTTTTATCCATTTGTGTTGGATCGGGCAAATCCTGATACTGTTTGACTGGATTTGGGCTCACTTACTGGCGCTGTCTTCAGAATTGTGATTGAAAGTAATCTGAATTGTCTGATGTGCAGCAGATCTATTTACTCGTGTCTATGTAGTTGTAAAATAAAATGACACACTCCTGGCCATAACCTACACTGTTGTCATTGTTGGTTACAATTTCTGTTATTTTGTTTTATTGAGTCGTTTAAAATGTGTGTACATATTATTTCTTTGAGGGCTTGCCTGGCATTGGAAGAGAAATGGCACTGAAGTTCATCAGGTCTCTGAATGGAGAGAGTGTGCTACAGAGGTAAGATGAAATCCTAAATGTAAACCACATCTTCTACATCAGTGGTTCTCAACCTGGGGGTTGAATGATGATTTGCCCGGGTGTTCACCGAATACTGGGCTGTTCCTGAAGCCCGCACCACTCTCCCAGCCTTTTTGCGGCCGCCCAGCAGGGCTGTTCCTGGAGCCTGCGGCCGCCCACTTAGCCTCTTTGCAACCTCCCATTCAGTTCACTGCATGGCTGGGGTGCAGAGACTAGAAGTCAGCTGACTGGTGAGGAATGTGAAGTGGGAGGGGCTGAAGGAGACCCTATCTCCTGATTTCGGCATAGGTGTCACTGATATGAGACCCCACAAAGTCAGAGACACAGTGAAGCCGGAGACCTGTGATTATAGGTGCCATTAAAATGACTTTGTTTAAGTTGGCTGATCAGAACTCTCTCCCCCACCAAAGAGTAAGAGAAGGAATAAAAATAGAGAATACATGGAAGGGAATGCCGCGTACACAATCGATCGGAAATTCCAACATGGAAAGTCCGATGTGAGCTTTTGGTTCGAAATTCCAACCGTATGTAAGCTCCATCGGATTTTTGCTGTCGGAATTTCCTCCATCAAAAGATTGAGAGCAGGTTCTCTATTTTTCCGACGGAAAAAAGTTCCTATCAGAAATTCCGATCGTCTGTAGCAATTCCGACACGCAAAATTCCTAGGCATGCTCGGAAACAATTCAACGCTACAATTTTTTTTTTTACTGTTGGGGTCCCCACAACTTGGGAAATTTTATCAAGGGGTCACGGCACTGGAAAGGTTGAGAACCACTGATCTACATCAAAGAGGGCACCTTTTACTTTCCATAGCCCCCCCCTGTGTAGGTCAGGTGTAATGTAAAGAGGTACTCTGTGCCCAGAGTGTGTGTATGTATACAATGTACTATATTATACTAGGGACAATTTGGACAGGAGCCAATAACTTACCAAACGAGAAGAAATAGAAGTTTTTGTTGGGACTTTTTTTTTCTCTGTTGCCATTATTGAGACATATTTTTTTTTGATTTTTCCAATAACTTACAAAAAACAAAGGAAGTGCAGCGCTAATATATGATATGCATGGTAAAAAGATACATAAATTCTGAAAATATATGTAATTAGGAACTAATCCCTAAAAAAGAAAGAGAAAAAAGTCAGTGCAATAGAAGGAAAATCTCCAAAGGCCACTCGGCGAGAAAGGGTTAAGTGGAAAAAAAAGTCCAACATTAAATCTTGTGATAAGAACAGCAATGAGGAGTGATCAATGAACTTCAGTCTTCCACACCTAAGACAGATCTTTACACTGCACCCGTGAATTAGGACTGCCTGCTTACCAAAGGGAGAGACTGCTTTGCATCAGTCTCATAGCGCGCAGGGAAGTTAGGTCTCCCATGAACCAGTCAGTATGGTAGCCGGATAAGACTCGGTAATGGATCCAGGATTGGTTCGGAAATGATATAAAAAAAAAAGGGACTCTCATAGCGTATTAAGTATGAAAAGAAGGGGGTTTAATCAAGTAATGCACTTACAATTAGAAGGTGATACTGCGGCACAACATATGCTTGGGAGCTGTGGTGTCTCCTCTTCGATGCCTCTCGCCACTCAGGCAAACACCGCCGACGCTCAGGACAGAACGCGATGACGTCACGGCACCCTATCACAAGATTTAATGTTGGACTTTTTTCCCCTTAACCCTTTCTCACTGAGTGGCCTTTGGAGATTTTCCTTCTATTGCACTGACTTTTTTCTCTTTTTTTTTTCTTTTTTCTTTTTTTGGGATCAGTTCCTAATTGCATATATTTTCAGAATTTATGTATCTTTTTACCATGCATATCATATATTAGCGCTGCACTTCCTTTGTATTTTGTATTGAGTTGGTGTACACAACTTTTTAGTGCTAGCAGCTCACAGTTCATAATATTTATTGTCATTAATCCACTCAATTTTTTATTGCTAGAGCAGCGTCAGCCTTCTGGCTTTTTTTGTTTTTTCCAATAACTTACCCGTATGTCCTTTGGAGTGTGGGAAGAAACTTAAACCCATGCATACAGAGGGAGAATGTGCAAACTCTGTGGATGGTTTCCTGTTTGGGATTCTTTTTTTTTTCATTCTTTCAACAATATCAAATACATCCATATGAATCCAAATTCTAGAATACACCCATCAATCGCCACAAAACCCCTGCCCACCCTTTGCTTTGCATATTCTCTGTTGATCTCAGATTTTCTTTTCCTTGTAGCGGTTGTGGAAGTGGCTGTAAAAAGTGCAATAATTGTGTTTACCTCCATCTATTCAATTTCACAATTTTTGTCTTAAAGGAGTTGTTAAGTTACATTTTTTTTTCCCCCTAAATAGCTTCCATTACCTTAGTGCAGTCCTCCTTCACTTACCTCATCCTTCGATTTTGCTTTTAAATGTCCTTATTTCTTCTGAGAAATCCTCACTTCCTGTTCTTCTGTCTGTAACTCCACACAGTAATGTGAGGTTTTCTCCCTGGTGTGGAGTGTCGTGCTCGCCCCCTCCCTTGAACTACAAGAGAGTCAGGTCGCTCTCTACGTTGTCGATAAAAGAGCTGTGTGTTAGTGGGCGTCCTGACTCTCCTGTAGTCCAGGGTAGGGGGTGAGCACAACACTCCACACCAGGGAGAAAACCTCACATTACTTTGTGGAGTTACAGACAGAAGAACAGGAAGTGAGGATTTCTCAGAAGAAATGAGGACATTTAAAAGCAAAATCGAAGGATGAGGTAAGTGAAGGAGGACTGCACTAAGGTAAAGGAAGATATTTAGGGATTATTTTATTTTTTTACCTTTTACATCCCCTTTAATTCAGTAAAAACGTGCAACTTCTATTTCCCTTAATCACATCCTGTATCTGTATAATTTCCTTTTGTTTCTGCCAATTTAACAAAATACAACTATTCTTCTATCCTGGGTTTAAAATAATTTGTGTCTATTAGTGTAATTAAAGGTCCGTTATATTCCCACTTATACAGCCTATAAGGGCCATCCCATACCCTAATGCTGCGTACACACGATCACTTTTTATGATGAAAAAAAAACAATGTTTTCAAAAACGTCATTTAAAATCCCTGTGTGTGGGCAAAACGTCGTTTTATGTCTTCAAAAAAACGACCGAATTTTTTTTCGAACATGCTTGAATTTTTTGTGCCGTTTTTCAAAACGTTGTTTTTTGTGTCATAAAAAGTGATGGTGTGTGGGCAAAGCGATGTTGAAAACGACGTTTTTAAACCCGCGCATGCTCAGAGGCAAGTTATGAGACTGAGACGGAGCTTCAATGGAACAGAGTGCCGTCGAACGTGGTGTACGTCACCGCGCTTTGCTAGAGCATTTTGGAAAAACGATGGTGTGTATCCAAAGTCATTTTGGAAAATGAAGTTTGAAAAACGTTGTTTTGTTTCATCACATAAAACGTCGTTTTTTTTTTCATCACAAAAAGTGATCGTGTGTACACGGCATAAAAGTGTTCCTAGTCAGTAAATTTGTACTTTGTGGGCCCTCCCATCTGATCCAACCAGATGGAAAGGGACAGATCCCCTTCTGTTTTTTTTTTTCTTTTGTGGATTGGATTGGAGGTAGGTGGGTGCAAATGGAAACAAGTCTGTTTACATCTGCCGCTTCATAGAGATGAATGGAGTGTCTGTGTGGTTTGATGAACCAATCATATAAGATGGGCCTAAGGCTGCTTTCACACTCACGTGCTGCAGTTTACCTGCACTGCGGGTGCAGCGCTGTGGACCTGTGGCTTTGCTGGGTTAGCTGCCCTTTGCCATTGATATCTATTTATTATATCCTGCGGGTGTGGCACACTTTCTGAAAGCACACCAAACCCGCAGGTAATAACAGAAGTCTATGACCTTTGTGCAGGTAACCCGAAGGTGCACTGTGCTGCACCTGCGGATCATTTTGAAAGCAGCCCGGTGACCACTGCAGAACAGATATGCCCAAATATACAGTTTTAGTGATCAACTTGCCTTTAAAGTGGGAGTTCCACCCTGATTTTTTTTTTTTTTTTTTTTTTTTTACTGAAAATCTAAAAATAGTCGTAAGGCTTCACTGCCTGTTCCCTTAGTCAGAATGGAGACCCCAGGATTGAGCGATCGCCGTCGGGAGCCCATCATCGCGGGCGCCTAGGACAGGTAAGTGTCCTTATTAAAAGTCAGATGCTACAGTGTTAGTAGCTGCTGACTTTAAAAAAATAAATAATTGCAGGTGGTATCTCGCTTTAATAACGGTCTTCCATTCAGGTATTCCCTGCTGTTTCTGTCCCAGACAGATAGCATTTGGTATCACTCCGCTTGTGACAGGAGCCAGGGCTATACAGGAAGCATCCGCTTATGTGGCTCTGTTGCCTCTGCAGCTGCTTGCTTCCTCTATCACTGGTTTCATTCAAAACACTAATGCTCTGGGATGACTGGTCATCAACCTGTGATCTGGGCTTGCAAACCTGCTATCCCAAAGCAGAAGGTTACGGGCCACATCAGAGGGCTCTGCGGGCCACTGGTTGGGCAACCCTGGTTTAAAGTGTGTGTGTGTGAACCCAAAGGGAAAATCTGCCTTTACTGTCTGGCTGAACTGTGCAAGTATCACGACTTTAATAGTCAAAATTACAAATCCTATTGGAAAGTAAAACATTTCCCATTTGTTATTATTATTGTTGTTATTTTTATTATTATTTTATACAGGATTTATAGAGTGCCAGCAGTTTGTGCAGCACTTTACAAAATGAAGACTGACCTTGTAGTTACAATACAATTTGGTACAAGAGGAATCAGAGGACCCTACTCTTTAGAGCTTACAATCTAAGAATATGTATTTCATCTGTGTATTTAGTAGTTTGAGTGTAGCTTTAAAATTTTGGTTCCCTAACCTAGAATGTAGACCAGAAAAGCTAGATTTCTGTACTTTTTTGTTAACTTGCTGGCTATGTCTTCCTTCAGTAACACCTGAGTCACTGACCTGGAACTAGCATTTAGCATGTGAAGTCTGTATATATGTTGTAGGTCGGCACAATAGCCAAGAAACATTTGATTAGAAATAATAGGTCCTCAATGTCAACCTACATATTTGGCCATACAGGTTTCCTTTAAGTCTGGATAATGCTAGAGTTTAGGAATGATTGATTACATTGGTTGTTTCCAGCTTGCTCAAGGGCATGACGATATTCTTCTTCACAGGTTTTACCAGTGGAGGAAGCAGTTTGATGATCCCACAGTTGCCCCTAAATCTGCCAAGAAGACCGCTCACTGTTCTGTCTGCTGTCATCCAGGTATATAGCTGCATCCTCTGCCATGTTTTATGGACTGGAAATGAGTTGTTTACGTTCTGTTATGGAACGCCTGGATAATAGATTGCACTTGTCACATCTTCATAGATTCCTAATGGAACAAGAGTTTGCTAATTCCCTAATGATCTGCATAGTAAGTGCCGAGATAAACATTTCCATGATTCATCGCATAGGCTGTCTGATCACCATCTGAGGGCTTGATTTTCTTACTAAGGCCCCATGCACACGAGAAGCAAATGCAAACACACCTGAACTCACGTTTTCAAAAGCAAAAACGAGCGTTTAAAACACCCTTTTTTGCCGCAAATTTCGTGGTGTTTTGCTGCGTTTGTGGCTATCAGCGTTTATAGCACAGACATTGTAGACCCTCCCAAAGCTCTGAAAGCTATATATTTTTAACTATTTCTGCCATTTTCAACAGAGAGAGTAGCAGCAGCAGCAGACTTTAATATGCAGACTTGCATACTTTCATTTGATTCTTCTTTTTTTAAATGGATCCCATATTGAATATATGCCAAGAAATTGTCCATACGTTGCTCTTGCTGAGGATTCAACGCCGTCGCAAACTACGGGAGAGATCCGTTGGCAGAGCTCGTCACTATTGGACCCATCCGTTGATGGCACAGAGATTTTCAGTTGGCTATTTTACCAATATGTATGTCCAGCTGCGTACTTATCCAGAGAAATTTTTTAGATTTTCGAATTTTTCAAATTCTGAAGTCCGAAAATGTAAAAATTTGTAATTCAAAAATTGAAAAATTTCGAATTTCAAATTTTTCAATTTTCGAAATTTGGAAATTCAAATTTCGCATTTTCAAATTTCGCATTTTCAAATTTCGCATTTTGCAATTTTCGAATTTTTCTAATTTCGAATGAAATTTCGAAAAATTCGAATTTCGAAAATTGAAAATTTGACATTTAAAAAATTTGAAATTTCAAAAATTCAAATTCCGAAAATTTGAAATTTCGAAAATGTAAAAATTTTAAATTTGATTGTCCACTTGCCACGTCACCTGCCACAAGTTGTGGATTGTCCACTTGCCATGTCACCTGCCACATCACCTGTTCACATCACCTGGCCACGTCACCTGCCACAAATTGTGGATTGTCCACTGGCCACGTCACCTGTCACGTCAACTGGCCACTTCACCTGCCACAAGTTGTGGATTGTCCACTTGCCATATCACCTGGCCATGTCACCTGCCACAAGTTGTGGATTGTCCACAATGCAATGCAAGCAATTCGGGATTTTCCTAGCTAGTATGACGGAAAATCTGGATTATATTATGACAGGAGGCGAGTATCTTGCATTAATCTTTCTTTTAATGCTCATAGCAGAAATACAGAATATTCATTTTGTTAACATAGAAAAATTTCTCTGTAAAACTACACTACCCAGCAGCCCCGGAGACTCCTCCTTTAGGCCATAGTCCCTATATAAGGTGCTGTCAAACCTTTGTTTGAGAAAAATAAAAACCTTTGTTTGAGAAAAAAAAATATAAGGTGCTGTCTGGGTCTCCTCCTCCTCTTTCTTTTTGTGCTATCTGGAATCACATGCAGTCTTGACGATGTGCGGTCGTTCTCTGGCGATCAAAGACGTTTCTTCCGGAACTGGAAGTAGGGCCAACAGGGCCGTAGTCAACTGGAAGTAGGGCCAACGGAGCCATTCACAACTGTGTTCAACTGGAACCGAAAGGAACACTCATCATTTTGTAGTTCAAATGCTGCAAGGCCAGCTGTGCGGGTGAAGACTCCTCTCCTCAATAGCCTGAAACGAGAACACATCGTGACAGGGGTGGGTAGGGTGGGAAGATACTCGCCTCCTGTCATAATATAATCCAGATTTTCCGTCATACTAGCTAGGAAAATCCCGAATTATATATCAGACAGGAGGCTTCGTATCTTGCAAGTTTAAAGCTAACATATGCACAGTATATGGCATGCAAGTAAACAATATTAAAGTACAGCAGTAGAGACGTGGTCTAGCGGACGGAAATAGTAATGGCGAAAAGTCGTTTCTGACGACCAATCCGCAGCCAGTAAAAGGTCTGAGAGTGAACCTCCTGACTAGACAACCTTGGTAGCCGTGGCGCCTCTTGAAGAGTGGGTTCCAAAGAGCGAGATGTCGATTCCGGCCATTTCCATGGCTGCTCGCACCCACCTGGCTAGCGTGGCCGAGGATACCGGAAGGTGAGGTTTTACATAGGAGATCAACAATTGGTTAAATGTGGTCGATCGCAGGGCTGCAGTCCGCGACTCATATTGTTGCAAGCATCGTACCACACAGATGTGGGGATGATCGGGAAAGAAGGGATAAAACACCGTTTGAATCCGTGTTTTCGTTCTAGGCACCACGGAGAACCGTACCCCTTCCGGCGAAAATCGACGCCGGGAGACGTCCAGCGCTTTCACGTTTGAAACCCTTTTGATGGAGACCAGGCATAAAAGGGTGGTGAGTTTGATGGAAAGGTTCTTCAGAGAGGACGTCATTGTCCTCCCAAGTGGAAAAGAGTTCTAGAACACGGGCGACATCCCACGTGGATTGGTATCTAGGACGAGGAGGACGTTTGAACTTCACTCCTTGGAGAAGTCTACATACCGGTAAAGTGTCCACTGGGCAGTGATAAGCCGAAATGGCTGATCTATAAATATTCAGTGAACTATATGATTTTCCAGCCTCATAAGAGTCGGCTAGATAGTTCACTACTGCTGATACAGGTGAATGAACGGCATCAATTTTCCGTTGAATGAATGAATGAATGACTTGTATAGCGCAACGCATGCGAACTGAATCGCCTCTGGGCGCTTTTTCCAGCCAGTGTCTGCTTGGCTGGTGCGGTCATTTTTACCCCGTAGGATCTTGACACGCTAAGGACACACAGTCATACATATATACTGGGCCAATTTTGGACGATCCAATTTACCTACCAGCATGTCTTTAGATTGTGGGAGGAAACCGGAGTACCCGGAGGAAACCCACGCAGACACAGGGAGAACATGCAAACTCCAGACAGATGGTGTCGTGGTCAGGATTCGAACCAGCGACCCTTTTTGCTGCTAGGCGAAAGTGCTACTCACTGGACCACTGTGCTGCCCTGTAATTGAACTGATTGTGAAATAGTGTTATCGGCGTCATTGACCCCGAAACTAACCACGCTAAGAGAAGGATGTTGCCGTTCACTACCAGGGGGTGGTAACCCTTGGTTGTGTTGTACAGGAGATGAGGAGAGTGGGGAATCAATCGGGGAAAATCGATCGACATTCCTAGGAGGAGAGGTAACCAAGGTTGTGTTGGCCACCATGGGGTGATCAGCACCACCGTCGCCCTCTGGCTCGCCACTTGAAGAAGGACTCTGGTGATCATGTTGAACGGGGGAAACGCATAGTGCGTCCCTCGTGCCCAGATTTGCCGGAAAGCATCGACTGCTGACGCTTCCGGATCCGGCCTCCAGCTGTAAAAGCGGGAAAGCTGCCGGTTGAGGCGAGAGACGAAGAGGTCTGTATGGAAGGGACCCCACAGGGTTTGCAATGTGAGGAAGATCGAACGGTCCAGCGTCCAGTCGCTGGAATCCATAAGGTAGCAAGAATTCCAGTCTGCTACTGCGTTGGATATCCCTGGGAGATATTCGGCTACCGGGATGGCATTTATTGAAAGACAAAACTGACAAAAGTCGGACGCCGTCTTTCTTCTTCACTAAGAAGATGTTGCTGATAAAGCCTGGCGAGAGGGGATCTACTTCCTGAACCGCCCCTTTGGACAGCAGCTCCCTGAGCTCGTCGTCTATCAGTTCCATGTTTTGGGAAGAATATCGGATGTGATGGGGTAATATATTTAGGGTCGGAAGAGAAAGCAACTCTAGCCGGTCACCGTATGGTGGATCCACGCGTCTGCCGAAATCGTGGACCAGATGTGGGAAAAATACATTAGTCTGCCCCCCACCAGTGTATGTGGAACTGAGTGTGGGAATGTACTCACCAGTCGGTGGTCTAGATCTAGGAAATCCACGACCTCCACGTCCTCTCCAGGGGCGTCCTCGGGGAGGGAAGAAGGGTGCTGGCTGAGCCATGGGTAACGCATATGG